>CM066214.1:7494775-8017734 GCA_033675125.1 Athetis lepigone
ACTGTTAACAACTACGTCCATTTAAGAGAATTGTCGTCAATATTTTGTGGACTGGCAACACCGTCGCCGGCCATATTGGGCAGTTTTTGGACAGGTCTTGTCATTCGAGACGAACGAACAGCGGCGTTTGATTGTCATTTGTTAATTATTGGAAAACTATTATAAATCTGTTGTTAATTGTATTTGAAGTAAAACCAGTGATTAAAAGTATTGTTATCACAAAGCAGTTATTTAATTTGATCACCGGACAGGAATATTTTACACACCCTTCCCAGTCACTACAGACCAATTTCTATCCTTCCCTTTCTGTCTAAAGTACTTGAGGCCTGTGTCCATAAGCAGTTCTCTCACTTCGTTCTCCAAAACTCCCTTATTAGCCCCTTCCAATCAGGGTTCAGGCCTGGACACAGTACTGTTTCTGCTCTCCTTAAAGTGACTGACGATATAAGGCGGGGTATGGAAGATACTAAAGTTTCTATTTTAGTTTTGATAGATTTTTCGAATGCTTTCAATACCGTCAGTCACGAAGTCCTTTTATCCGTCCTTTCCTATTTAATGGTCTCCCCTGAGGTCCTGGATTGGTTTTCATCATATCTTCGGGGGCGTCAGCAATCAGTCCTTGCGGGAGATTCTTCTTCCAGTTGGCTTGATCTTGTTTCTGGAGTCCCTCAAGGCGGTATATTATCTCCACTTTTGTTCTCTATTTTTATAGATCTTATAACCACCGAGCTTCAGTGTGCGTATCATCTGTATGCTGACGACTTACAGCTTTACAGTCGGGCAGGTGTTGACAACTTATCCGATGCGATTGAGGAGCTAAACCGGAATTATCAGTGGTGAAAGATTGGCTAATCGTTTGGGGTAGCCGTTAACCCAACCAAGTGTCAGGCTATTATCATAGGGAGTTCTTTTAGCCTGCGTAGACTGAGTGGTTTAGCCGTGCCTCCTGTTACCTTCGATGGCACAGTTATTCCGTTTAGCTCCGACGTCAAGGATTTGGGTTTGCATGTTGACACCTGCCTGGACTGGCGAAAGCAGGTTGCGATTGTGAGCAAAAAAGTCACGGGACGTTGCGGTCGCTGTATAGGCTGAAAAATGTTCTTCCATCACACATAAAGGCAATGCTTGTTCAATCCCTTATCTTCCCAATCCTTGATTATGGTGATGTGTGCTACTTCGACCTGAATGCAGATCTACTGAATAAACTTGACCGACTTCTCAATAATTGCATTCGATTCGTGTTTAATCTTCGCAAGTATGATCATGTCTCCGCTTATCGGTCGATCCTAAAATGGTTACCTATCAGACAGCGCAGAGCGTTAGGGCTTTGACTACCTTGTTTTCTCTTTTAAACAATCCCAGTTCTCCTTCTTACCTGACTACTCACTTTCAGTACTTATGCTCTGCGCATACCAAAAATCTTCGTTCCTCTAATAACCGCCTTCTTCGATGTCCTTCTCACCGCTCTGGCTTTCTTAAATCTTCTTTTCTTGTTCAGGCGGTTTTCCTTTGGAATGCGCTTCCTCAGAATATCAGGACGGTGACCAGTCGATTTACTTTTAAGATGAAAGCTCGTGAACACTTGCTAAAGGAGTTGGCAGACTCGATTAATAGTTAATTTGCAGTTCTTCACCACCTCAGTAATATTATATTTCTCAATGGCTTTGTATGTATATATATTTATATGTATGTATATATGTATTTATTATTATGGTATATATGTATTATATGTATATTTATATATATTCTACTGTTACTTATAAAATTTTATTTATATCTTTGCACCTGCCATGTTTTGTCTCTGCATCACCCTAAGGTAGACTGGTAAATAATGCCCAAGGCATTAAGTCCGCCGTTGTGCATTGTTTTTGTACATGTGCATAAAGTTTTTTAAATAAATAAAATTATCTCGCGTTTGGCTGAACCAATTTTGATTCAGTTTGCAGCAAAGTGTTTGTTACATTCTGGGGAAGGTTTTAGTATATAACACTAATGGATATCCCGTGACGTTGCCCGCATAGAGCCGTTTTCATTTTTATAAGATTTTTAGTGGTTTTATTTTGAAAGTTACTCTAAAACGTAGTCAAACATTGGGACTCTAACTAAAAAGCAAAAAATAATAAGCTTTTTCCTAAAAAAAGGTAACCGACTTCAAAATATAGAAGCACAAAAATAACAATTTCGGAAGTCGGTGGCTTCTCTTTTGCCGGTCGAATTGTGTTGCCACCGACTTCCGAAATTGTTATTTTTGTGCTTTTAGGTTTTGAAGTCGGTTACCTTTTTTTAGGAAAAAGCTTTTTTCATTATTATTGCTGGTAGATCATTGTATTATTTATTAAATTCAGTGCACCTTTTTTTTTCAATTACATTATGAAGATAAAATATTAGTTTAGTACTGTCAAATTAAGACACTCCATGAATAATATAGACGCGATAAAATACATGGCTACTAAAAATACGTTCATTTACTGCTGGCTGGTTAATTTAACAGGACTAATATGTATACCTCTACCCTACTGCACCCTACTTCATCCTACTGCACCCTACGGCACCCTACTGCACCCTACTGCACCTTCTGCACCTTCTGCACCCTACTGCACCCTACTGCACCCTACTGCAACCTACTGCACCTTCTGCACCCTACTGCACCCTACTGCACCCTACTGTACCCTACTGTCCCCTACTGTGCCCTACTGTGCCCTACTGTGCCCTACTGTGCCCTACTGTGCCCTACTGTGCCCTACTGTGCCCTATACTGTGCCCTACTGTGCCCTACTGTGCCCTGCTCTACCCTACTCTACCCTACCCTATTCTATTTGGTCAATGTGTAGACGTCGAGAGCCGCAAGACGACTACTGGTCACCGTCACCGTAGGCGCGGGCAGCGCCGCGCCGACCTCCCGTGGGTCTGCTGACGGCGAGTGATGGGTAGCACGCCACCTGGCTAGGACCAGGCTCGCGACGGCGCGTTGTGTTCTACGCGCGCCTCAAAGAGCAATCAGCACGAGAAGGGGCCCAATAGGGCCAATGCCTGCCGGGGTTGCGGAATAGTTATAATAGTTACAGTGACCCCCCCCCCCCCGGAACATAAAGGGCAACCGAAGGAACATGAGTGGGTTTTAATCAGTAAAATTCTGACACGAAGGACGGAAGAAGTCATTTGATGATTTACCAATCCGCAAAAAATGGTTATTATCACGTTACAAAAAAATAACGAATGGTTTTTTTCATGTTCATCGCCGAGCATGAAACCTCTGCCCTGGTCAGCTCCTCTTGTTCCTCCAAATGCTATTCTCCAGTATACCTAATATCTATTATATAAAAGAAAGTTTAAGAAAGTCGTGTTAGGGCGCATTCACACGGGATACGTCTTTGACGATTCGGTATAAAACACGATTCGCCTTGACGGATAGATGTTCACATTGAATACGGAATCGTGTTTTTTCACGATTCGTCAAAATATCCGAATTGATGTTCACATGTTGTTTCGTGATTGTGTTCTGAGTAAACTACCAAAGACAATGGACGTGAATACTTTAATTTTGTACTGGTATTATCGTCGATCTAAAAAAAGAAAAACAAGAAGAATACACTGGGTGCATCCAATTTTAAGGCAAAGACAAAGTGTTGGGGATTTTTATACTTTGATGAGCTCGTTACGAGAAGATGATACCAAATTTTACACTTATTTTAGAATGTCTAAAGATACCTTTGACTTCCTTCTCCAAAGGTTGGATACGGATTTGAGAAAACAGGATACATGTATGAGAAAGGCCATTAGCCCTGAAGAAAAGTTGGCGATAACTATAAGGCAAGAAAAACTAATTATATTATTTATTATTCTTATTTATTGGTTATATTTATGATAATTTAGAACATGTTTTTAGAAATTTGATAGATCCAGATAATCACTTAATTGACTTAGAGCTGTAGATAGTGCCGGTGATGCACTTGGATCATCGCGATGGATCAGCGATGTTCCAGGTTGTAGAGGGGTGGGCGTTTCTGCAGACACTTCTGCATTTACTATCGATGAACTTTCAGGAAGAGGCCGAGTATTATTATTATTAGACGTTCCTCCCGGTGATTCTTGAGGCTTAGTATAATAACCACCACTATTATAGTTGTGATGATGTGAATTGTAATAATTTTGATGCCAATTCGAATAGTTTCGTCCAGTTTTAATACTCTGTATTAGGTTAATGACCCCAGATTGGAATTCCAGTATTTGATCATCATCAAAATGCTGAAGGGATGGCAGAACCCCCTTAAAAAAATTCATGTTACGGTCATCACTTCCAATTGTGTTTAATTGATGATCAACAAGTTTCATCATTTTATCATCCAATACGCTGCCACTATCCATTCTTTTCTTTTTTGATGATGATTCTAAGTGTTTCTCTTTCTGATTTTCTTGTTGATCTGCATTTTCTCTTTGGGCTTCATCTCTTGTATTTGGATTATTGTCATATGTTTCACCTGGCTTAATAATTGGCTTCAAAAAGCTCATCTCTTGATTATATTTGTAGGGCTTAGATTTTGTACCAGACCCAGATTTTTTTGTTTCTTTGTTTTCATCTAATGATTTCCTCCAAGTGTCTCTCAATTGTGTCCACCTTTTCATCACTGAACTTCCTGAAACAATAATTCATAAAACTGTATGAACGGTTTTATAAGAAGATTTTTATTTACATCGCATTATTCCCAATATTACAAAACAACCACAGATGAATATATATATACTAGAAAACAACTGTAATAATAAGGACACGGTTTCGAAACACGTCACGACAAGACGAGCGGTCTGTTGTCGGGCGAATATCTATTCACAAACGCCGTTCGCTGTCCGTCTGTGTATTTATGAATTATTATACATAAATAAAATATACAGGGACCTGATCTGTGGTTGTTTTGTACGGGCTACGCCCCATACGTTTTATAACGGTTTTTGCTTTCGTAAAAAGAGGATGCTTAGTAAGCTGAATTTGTATAATTGAAGAAGCGCTTGAAGAAGTTGTATTTTCATTTAGACTAATCTATCCCACTAGGCAGCCAGTCAAACATATGAAATCGTTTGGGTGCCTAGTGGGAACGCTTATTCTGAATGAAAATACGACTTCTTCATCCCACTAATTTGGTTTTAATGAAATATTTTTTTAGGTATTTGGCGTCAGGACTTTCCTATGAAGATCTTCATTTTAGTTATCGAATTGGCAAATCAACCATTTCCACCATCGTAGTAGAAGTGACGCAAAGTATATGGAATAATTTATATGAAGAATTTATGCCACTTCCTAATAAGGAAGAAGAGTGGTTAAAGATAGCAAGTGGATTTAATGAAAAGGCCAATTTCCCTCACTGCCTTGGAGCAGTTGACGGGAAGCATATTAGGCTTCGAAAGCCGTCAAATAGTGGTTCAGTATATATGAACTACAAAGATTTCTTTTCAATAGTGTTATTAGCAGTCGTAGATTCAGATTATCGATTCGTTTACGTCAGTGTAGGTTCCTATGGAAAAGAATGCGACTCATCAATATTTAAAGAGTCAAGTTTTTGGAAAACGTTGACAGAAGGCCGTTTGAATATACCCGAACCAAGGCCTTTATTTACAGAATCAGAAGTTCAAGTTCCTTACGTAATTATTGGCGACGAGGGATTTGGTTTACACACACATTTATTAAGACCTTTTGGTGGAACGCATCTTGACAGAGGTAAACGAATATTTAATTATCGTTTAACCAGAGCGAGAAGATACGTGGAATGTGCGTTTGGCATTCTAGCAAATAAGTGGAGAATTTTACATAGACCCATAGACCTTAAACGAGAAACAGCTATTTCAGTAGTGAAAGCTTGTACTGTCCTCCACAATTTGATTATAAAAAAGGAGGGAATTGAATTAGAAAAAGAATTTAATTTTGAAAATTTACTACCCCAGGAAGTATCACCGAGTGTCGGAACTGGCAATTCAATGAGAAATGAATTTATGACCTACTTTCTATCAGAAACTGGATCAGTACCATGGCAAGACAACAAAATATAGGCAGTATAGATTTGTATTTAAAATTTTCTCAATAAAAACTTACCAAACAACTGTCGGTCCTTTTGATCCATTTCTTCAAAATCTTCTTTCAAAATTATGCATATTTCCCGCCATGCTGCTGTTTTAGCGGTTTTGTCCTTATAAATTTCCAAAAATTTATTCCATAAAACTGGCCTGTCTTTGATTGCAGCAATCAAAACTTCGCGATTTATTTGTTGGTCATACAATTTTTCTTTTTCTTTTTTCGACATGATTTTATTGAAGCGCAGCGCTACACGTCTTAACAAGTCAAAGGAATGTACTGAATTGAGCGGGCGCGCGGGGCGCGAGCGCCAATCACGATTCGAGATTTTTAACGAATCGTCATTCTAATGACCGTAGTGACCGACGTATCCGTCTACGTCTTTTTTCACGATTCGTGAAGCGTGTGAACATGGGTATATAAAAAGCATTGGTCCCGTCAAAAAAAATAACGAATCGTGAAAAAACACGATTCGTGAAAAATCACGATTCGTCTTCGTGTGAATGAGCTCTTAGTTACACATTTTATAACACAAGAACTAGCTTAGGACCGGGGGGCGGCCATAGAATACTTTTTATCTTCTTTTTTGTTTTTATCCTGTTTCGTTGGGACGTGACATAAAACGTGGTATATTAGTCTGATATAACGCGGGTGAAACCGCGGGGAAAGCTAGTCTATAATATAAGGGTCAATTTATACTAGAGCAGAGTCGAAGCGCATCGAATTGTCAAATTCATTATAACTAAAGCGAAGCCGCACGAATGCGCGCGTATTCTTGCGAATACGCGCGCACTCTTTTACGTGTAGTATTAGGCATCAACAGCAGCGCTATTGAATCACTTGCCAGTTGACTCTTGGTTCGCTAGTGGGCGCAACGCTGATTGGTGCGCGCGCATTCTATCGTATCCGTGCGATACGCTAGAATGCGCGCGCACCAATCAGCGTTGGTCACGCGCAGACGCGCGAATTCACGCGTCTTTTTAAAATATCAGAAGTAATGTAAGCGTTACGCTGTGGAGTTAAGGTTGAATTTGCTATGTTTAGTTTTGGATAGACGCTTCGATGCGCTTCGACTCTGCGCTAGTATAAATTGACCCTAAACTAACTTTGGCCATATCAAGGTGTAATGTTGTGGGGTGGGGTATTTTACATTACAATATAGTAATTATTAATGGATACAATTTAATTGCTCACCAAAATAATCTTTTCGTTTACCATAAGGTTAGGTTAAAACTGTGAATCTCTGTGGATGCCAGCCGTAGTCAGTTCAATGGTCGGCAGCGCAGAGTCCTGGGACGCCGTGGTCTCCTTCTGTGAAAATATTAAAAGGAAGAAAGAGATTTCTACTTCTCTCCCAACCTGCAGCAGGCGCACCGGGCGTTGGAGGAGTACGCGGGTGCCCACCTCCGGCCCCCCTAAATGGGTCCAGGGGCGGTGGACTCGGGGACGTCCGTCGCCCTTATTCAACTGGACCTGAGGTGGCGGCGCGTAGTGTACCCGCGCGCCCCTCTTTGATGTCGTGGGGGGAGTCAAACACCTCACTCCCCTCTTCAGACCTGATAAGGTCTGCAGATGCGGGCCGGCACTGGCCTAGGAATGCGGAAGTTGTATCAGTTCCCGCAATCCTCGGAGTAGGTGGGAGAATGAACACCGGGGTGGTTTTTAGCTATTTAAGATATTGACAGACCCAGGTTTTTCACCCCGAAAAAAAAAGGTTAAAACTAAGACTAAGTACTCAACGCTCGAATGCGAGCGAGCACAGCGAGCGTGCTGCGGCAGCGACTGCCGAGGGCCGGATCTACTAGCTTAGTAAGCATTACTTAAAATTTGTATTTGCTCCGTGGCATTATCCATTCTGGGGGGCATTTCGAATTTATTGGTACTGCCTAAGCCATTATTAATATTAGACCGAACAAAAAAATACAGAAGGATAACCGTATGAAGAGGTTTTCACAATCTGTTCTTGAAGTAAATATGTATACATGTAGAGTATGGAAAGTTTTAATGGGCCCTGAAAGAAAACTACCTTAAATCGTTGAGATAGATTATTTTACTTATAGGAAACATTACAAACAAAACTGCATTCCTACATTTTAGAAAATTCGATTGCTACACTCGGGAATCGAACAGGATAAAATCTAAAAAAGAAGAAACACTTTGTATTTTATGACATCAAACGTTAGGTACATCCTTAATGACCAAATCTCTCTAACAAACATGGATTAAATCAAAGGAAAACTGTTCAATTTCCGGGTGTGACTCATTTTCGAAAAGCATTGAATGCAATATTATTTAGCTATATCTTTCTAATGATTTAAAATAAGTAGTTTTCTTCCAGGGCCCCTTAAAACTTTCCACCCTGTAAAAAATACGTATAAAATAATGTATGCTGTAGCTTTCACTAAGTGAATATTTCCTACGGTTTAGGATCACTCCCATGGCTACAAATTATAACGCTATTTGATGAAGGGTATGAGCAGCGTTGTAAATCTTCTATATCTTCTTAAAATTTATCTCGAGAATGCTATAGGCAATAGGCTATAATAACATCACGCGACTTACGGACGGGAGCGGAGTAGTAACCAAAAACGCGGGGTGCAGTTAGAAATTAAAAAAAAAAATATTTCTGTTGAATATAGGTCAATGTAGGCCAGGCCCGTTCACGGACCTATTACTATTTAGTACTATTCGTGTACTCATTCATATCTCTGACTAGTTGTTCCTCGCGGTTTCACCCGCGTTACGTTAGGTTTTTGGTTACTGCTTCGCTCACGTGGGACATAGTGTGATATTATAGGTATAGCCTATGTTACTCGTGGACAATGTAGCTTTCGAATGGTGAAAGAATTTTTAAAATCGGTCCTGTAGTTTTCGAACCTATTCATTACAATCAAACAAACCAAAGTTTTCCCCTTTATAATGTTAGTACCTACTTATAGATATTAAATTTTAAACGATTTGGTATTTTTTTTTGTAATGGCATATTTTCTGCATTCCATATTTTTAAGATGTAGAATAAATAGATGCTTAGAAAAACACGGACTTGGAAGAACTCCTTATGGAAGTAAACCTTTACTTCCATATAAACAGTTTCATGGAAATTGAACCTTTTACATACCATTACATATTTCTTATATACAGAGAAAGGGGTTAAATTATTTAGAATTATTCGATACTACACAGCAAATGTATTCACTGTATGTGTATACAAAGTATATTATTTACTGTATTTTTTCTCCGAGGTTCGGCTTACAACTTTAGAGCACCTAATACAAACAAAAAAATAATATTAATTTTATTTAGGAAGTTACACTACAATTTAGTAGAAATCTTATCATGGCCTCAGTTACTGGTTTATAACTGTGCGGAATTAGGTAATACCTTAGTACTTATAATGTACCTATCTAATTTTATAGCAAGACTTAGCACCTTGTTGATAAACAGTATTAGCTTAGTTGTCTAGTGAGTCGGTTCCTCTGACTAGTATATGTAATTGTTTTTATCTGTGGTCGTTTCATTCGGAGCTGTTCGTGCGTTTAACTGGTCGGGTACCAGTGAATCAGTCTGGTTGATCTTGTGTTCATATATATAAATAATGATAATAAATAACGTAGTTTCTACCGGGCCAGCGTTGAGTGTGCCTAGCCACTTGTCTTTCGGTCAGTATGCAATAGATAGATTGAGACAACATTGCGAAGGGCAAGATGATATTGCTGTGGTAAGTTTTGTATCTATTTCATTGCAGTTTATTTTTATTTATGTTATCAAGTGGAAAATGCTTGATTATATTATTATAGTTTAGAATTTATTGGGTGAGCTCTCTCTTACTCTCTCGGTTGCAGTGATAAATTAAGCTAACTTCTATTTTAATGTAAATAAACAAGTACTATTATCGTGGAATTTGACCTGTGTCGTCGACCTTGACCAGTAAAGTGACGAGACGAGATGAGTGAGACAAGCGAGGCGCGTTCGTCTCATGCAAGTTAAAAGTTAAAACTACAGATTAAATAAAATAAACACGTTATATCGGCCAAATGCGAGTCGGACTCTTGCACCGATCTTTAAAACAAACACGGTTAATTAAATTAGAGGAAAACCATAAAATTTTAACTTTTCAAATCAAAGGACGATTTTAAATGTCGAAATTCTCGTTCAATGAAATTTCATTCTTAAAATTGATGGTTTTTCTTTAATTATTTAATCATGTTTGTTAGAAAGTTTTCGTCCTTATGAAAACGACGACCCTAACGTGTGACAAGCAAATTTTCGAAAATCTTTGAATGCTTACTGCATTCAAAGATTTAACTTTGATGTTTCTTTTTAAAAATAAAGGAATGTTTCCTTCAAGTAAAATAATCTATCCTAACGATTTAAGGTAGTTTTTTTCCAGGGCCCATTGAAACTTTCCACTTTGTATACATATGTATCTTTTGGTTGGATAGACTTAGAAGTTTCATTTTTTCACAGCACCTGGATCTGTGGTAGTTTGACTAACAGACAGGCACCGTAATGATCCTCTAGGGTCCATAAATTCCTTTTAAATTACGGAACCTTAAAACGAGCTTCGTTCTAGCTCTAATTGTTATGATGACAAAAATAGCTTCACAATTTTTTATAACGATTTAGAATCTAAGGTGATAATTGACCATACCTATTGTGTATACACAGGTAAATGGCGATACAGACCAAACGATATCGTTTAGGAAGATCTTACAAGAGACTGTGAATGTGGCGACAGGGCTCAAGAGGCTGGGGGTGGGGCGGGGTGACGTGGTGGCGCTGTGCAGCGAGAACAGGGACGAGTTCATCCCCAGCGCGCTGGGCGTGGTGTGCTGCGGCGCCACCGTCACCACACTCAACGTTATGTATACTAAAGGTAATTTCTTTAAAAGTTTATTATATTAGAAAATTTAAAGCTTAAAAGGAAATTTAAAGTCGAAATATTTTTTTTTTAACTTTGTCCCCTGCAGTTCCTACACTAGGAATCCTCTGCTGTGGAAGAGTTTACAAAAATAAACTCATAGATAACCAGTCAATCGACGCCAATCGTCGTCGAACGTATTTTCTTCTCTTTTTGAGTTCAGTGCTTAGTCTGGTGTAAGTGACGCTAAAAAAACAGACTTCGCCAACAATATCTGACTGGGTTGGATGTCGTGGGTTCGATTCCCACCCAAAAATCTAGGTATGTGTGTTGTCTTAACATATTTAATAAAACACACAATGTAAGTGAGTCGCGGTTTAACTTTTCAAAAACCAACCGACAGCCGACTGTCGGGCTGCTATTGTCTTTCTATTGTGTTCGAATCACATGTGTTCGAAGGCAAGGTTTTTACACTCTAAGCCGATCTCATGTTGTTGCTATTGGTTTTGTCAGTGCCTTTCTCTGTTACCAACTCAACAACCATGGCGGACGCCGGGTTTAAAGTTCGCTTAATAAACACCGAGCGTGATTTGTCAAATTTTGTCTGTATTAGAAGATATTAGTTTTGTAATCACATTATCAAGATAAAGAATAAAGATTGTTGTTGCTCGATCACGCAAAAAGTACTAAACAGTTATGAATAAAACATTACAGTAAGCATCAGAACAATACAATAATAACATACACATGCCTACCTATACCTAATGGGGGTAATATTACTTAGTTGAATTCTTGGGGAACAACTAGATAGTACCCGTATCGTAATATCTGTTGACATTTTTATTACCTCTTAGATTACCAAGACAAACAAACCAAGATACCGTGAACAAGTAGATAACTGATTATAAGTACTTACCTAGTCTGCTTGCCTTTCTTTACACATGACGACCGATAGCTCAATCAATCCATACTAATATTATTAATGGGAAAGTGTGTCTGTCTGTCTGTCTGTCTGTTTGTCTTTCTTTCACGGCAAAACGGAGCGACGGATTGACGTGATTTTTTAAGTGGAGATAGTTGAAGGGATGGAGAGTAACATAGGCTACTTTTTGTCTCTTTCTAACGCGAGCGAAGCCGCAGGCAGAAGCTAGTATCATCATAAGTTCATTTGTTTCAGATGAAATGACACACGTTCTTAATATATCACGACCTAAAGTTGTTTTCGCCTCTGAAATTGGACTTCAACGAAATTTAGACACTTTTAAAACAGTGACGAGTATCAAAAAAATAATACAATTGAATGGCAAACCGGTTGCAAGCGGCATCATTGAGTACAAAAATGTCGGAGTGCACGTGAACCCCAACGAATATGAGGCTGAAGAGGTCCAGGGCTGGACTGACGTCGCCTACATACTGTACTCGTCGGGCACCACTGGCTTGCCCAAGGGAGTCATGCTCACACACCTCAACGTATTGTACTCCGCGTCCAGTTTTGAGTTTGAGTAATTATCAAATATCATTCACACGTCTTACCATTTTATATGTGTTTTATTAATTAGTTCAGTCGTTTTGAAATCGCTGAAAATAGAACCATAAACATAAATTTTACCAAAGTTCAATATCTAGAGGTAAAGTTGTAGATATTTTTTGTTATCAGGTCGCATCGCATGTAGACTTAGCATTAATATCGATTTTGGTGCCGCATGGCTATTGTCGTGTGGCGCTCACACCGGTTACCGTGTGATTTTTATGTAGTTATATTGGAATTTCTGTTTAACATAGCTAAAAGGCAGCCATCTCCCTATCCCTTTCCCAACTGTGTTGGGGTCCCAGTGGGATACCAGTGTTTTACGTGAAGCGACTACCTATCAGTATCAGACGTCCACAACCCAGTAATTGAGCGACACGATACCTCTTGGTTAGACTGGTCAGACTTTCTGGCTTATCCGTAACGACTGTCAAAGTTATACGAATGACAACCAGGGCCAACGGTTTTACGTGCTTTCCGAGGCACGGGATGTCAATGATGTCCAAGATAAACTTTAGAAAGTAAATATGCATTGAAAATGTCATGTTGGTACTTGCCCGGCCTTATCCACTGGGCCATGACGACATTTTCTTTTAAAGGCAGCATGGTAAAAGTAAGGTCGAATTCGAATATCAAGGTCTAGAAAGATCTTTGATTCTGGAAAACAAATAATAATGCAACTCAAATAGAGTTGGGAAAACAGTTGCCTCGGAGGCAAAGGTTGCCACTTAGTGGTCAAGAAATACTTGAATGCCTATAGATGATGTTGATGAGATGGATCTGAGTAGGTAATATTTAGTAGGTACTACTAAGAGCATTTAGTAGACTACGGGCTGGTTAAATCTTTGTTAATTTTTTTAATTTAATGCAGTTTTCAACAATACGATAAAGTGATTCAAGAGAAAGTTTAAGTTATGTATACATATTATTGTAGAGAAGAGTGAGATTTTCAAACACTCGTACGAAGCTGAGACGGGTTTCTAGTTAATAAAAAAATAAAAATAAGTGTGAGTCGTGATGGTCCAGTGGATAAGGCGCCCGCTTCAATATTCAATATATTTTTATTTGTGAACATAGGTATATAATAGATCTCGCTTCTCGTGTAAGAGGTTGCGGGTTCGAATCCGGGCAAGTAGTGCAAGTACCAATGTGACTTTTTCAATTCATATGTATTTTCTAAAGTTTATTTGGACATTACTGATATCCCGTGCCTCGAAAAGCACGTAAAGCCGTTGGTCCCGGTTGTCATTCGTACAACTTTGGCAGTCGTTACGGGTAGTCAGAAGCCAGAAAGTCTGACCAGACTAACCAAGGGGTATCGTGTCGCCCAGTTAATGGGTTGTGAGGGTCTGACAGGTATCAAGCTGAATCCGGTTAGGCTGGAAGCCGACCCTACATAGTTGGGAAAAGGCTAGGGAGATGATGATGAGGCGTTATAGCTACATACCGTGCACTTTTAGAAGTCGGTCCTATTATTCGTTGAACATTATGTAAACCCTACTGGCTCTAATAAAAATTAGGAATGTTATGTGTGATGTAACGTATAATTTATTTCTTAATTTTCAGAGCTGACGCCAAGGCTGACATCCCCTTTCAGGATACCACTTTACTGACGATAGTGCCCTGGTACCATGCCTACGGCTTAATGTCCACCATCAACTATATACTAGTGAAGAGGAAGCTGGTGTACTTAAATGGATTCAATCCTTTAAAGTATTTAGGTGCTATACAGAAATACAAAGTAAGTAAATAGTAAATATGCTTTCTTAAATCTTTATTGAGTGTAAAGTACACCTATAATGTACATAATCTCTCTCAGTACTAGTGGATAACGAGAGGCTAGGTATCAATAGAGGTTAATCAAATAATAAAAGCAAAATATTGTTACAAGATAAAGTAAGTGACCACTACGAATGCGATAAGAAAGTCTGCGCACAAATAGCGGCTGCAGGGCTGGGGACTTCGGAACACTCAGGTCAACACACACGTACATCATTATAAGCACAACAGACTAAGGGCCAGTGTAGACGAGAAACAAATGCGGACAGAAAGTCCGTGGCTAACTAATGTCCCTGTGGCCCTGTAACTTTTGAGTGTATTGTTTTGTAAGCAACAATTCTGTACCCACACGGTATCCTACAATTCATAATCTTGTAAGAAATTGCAACCTACAGAGCCATAGTTGTAGTTTGTTGATTTTTAAGTAGACTCGTGCTCAGGATATTTATATTTATTTATTGTGAATTAAATAAGCTAGTCTCAAATTAAAAAAATAAACCTAAGTTTTAATAATGTAAGTAAAACATAAAATGAAAGTTTCCAAAGTTCTCCAATCTTAAAGATAAGATTTTGTTAACCAAAAGGTGCAGCCTTAGATAGGTATTCATAAATAGATAGGCACACATACAAAACTATTATTTTATAACAAAGAAGTGAATCATTCATTCAAAATTCAATCAAAATTTCATAAATTAAATATCCTGGGAAAACTTACACACGGCCATCTGATCCCAAACTAAGCAGAGCTTGTACTATGGTAACCAGACAACTGATAAACATACTTATATAATTTTTAAATACACACATATTATAGATAAATCACACCCAGACACAGAACAAACATTCGTGCTTATCACACAAAGTTTGTCCTGGGTGGGAATCGAACCCACGACCTCTGGCTTAGCAGTCAGGGTTACTAACCACTAGACCAACAGACCCGTCATAAAATAATTATACTGTCAGGAATTTATTTGTTCATTTGAATCAAGTCGAAAGGCAAAAATTAGACTCCAAACAAAATTCACACGCCAACACGCTGCGATCAACCGGCGGAACAACTCCCTAAAAAAACTTGATGTGTAGACGTCGGGGCTTTCACGCGTCTTGTCCTGGTTGCCAAATTTTAGAGCCGTCCTACTATATTAGAACATTAACTTTTAGGTAACTCATCTGGCAGCCGTTCCCCCGATCGTTGTGTTCCTGGCGAAGGCGCCAATAATAGAGAAATTCGACTTGTCCTCCATCACTGCCGTCTGGTGTGGGGCCGCCCCGCTGTCTTCGGAAACTATCACATTAGCTTTAAAACGGTGAGAACCGATATTTTAATATCTATCTCATAAATCTAAGTTGTTCAAAAAGGAACTGCTGCGTATGTAGTGTAACTCCTAAAGATTATTAGGCTCTGTTATGATTGAATCTTTGCCAAATGAACTCATAACTGCCATAGTATAGATACTATAGGATTTATATATATGTATACTAATAAACAGCTGAAGAGTTTATTTGTTTGCTTGAATGTGCTTCAAATGTCCGATCGAAGCGTGGTGGATCGATTTTTGGGAACAGCTAGAGAGAGATTAGTGACAAAACCAATATTCAGCACCGCCTCCCGTCTGAGTGACTTAAAAGTTTGTCAGTGAGAGTGCAGATTTTAGCCCGTATTGTAAGCCTTACAAAGATTCTGGGCCCGGGTGAGCTAGGGCCTCAGCTGTCCAAAGGCGTGTGGCACCTTATAAGTCTCGTCACCCCCATACTTACGCAATTGTAACTAACACTATTATTTTGTGTGCAGTATGAAAAATTGCAAAGGCATATTCCAAGCGTATGGAATGACGGAGACTTCACTGGCGGCTACCAAGGACATCGACGATGAGAAGGTTCCGAGAAAACCTGGAAGTGGCGGGTATCCTCTTTTAGGCGTCAAAGCTAAAGTAAGTTCATAAACTTTATGTTATTAGGATTAGCCGAGGATTATGATTGCATAATTATCTTAACATCAACTTCAAATGTCTCCTGCTCTACCTACTTATATTAAAATGTTATTTACAGGTTGTGGACATTGAAACTCGCAAAAAGCTAGGTCCTAATGAAAACGGCGAGGTTTGCATAAAAGGGCCCATAATTATGAAGGGCTACGCTGGAGACGAAGCGGCCACGCGCGCCATATTTGATGAGGAGGGTTACATGAAGACTGGAGACGTCGGCTACTACGACAAAGATGGATGCTTCTTCATTGTCGACAGACTTAAAGAACTCATTAAATATAAAGGACATCAGGTAATGGAACTTTGCCGGGGTTGCGGAATGTTTATAATAGTTACCGTGATCCTGGAACATAAAGGGCAATCGAAGGAACATGAGTGGGTTTTAGTCAGTAAAAGTCTGACCCAGTCGCACCCAGGACGGGAGCAGTAATTTGATGATTTCCCACTCACCAAAAAAAAAAGGTAATGGAACTTTTATACTTTACTAATCGTAATCTTGCTAAATGCTTATAGATTCTCTGATAATTTTATTAAGTATCTAAATCCCCAGCAATATTTATGATGAGTTATCTACATTCATGCAGAAAGATATTATTAAATTACTTTGTTCACAACGGCGCTAATTTTTATGATTTACTGATAATTTATAGTTTAGTCATGCTTATTAGGGAAGTGTTACTAACATAGATTTAAGTTTTATTTTTACTAACAAATTCATATACTTGTATGTATGTTAGATTAAGCATTGTTGCTTCCAATTTATAGTTTGTCAAGTCTGATTATACCAAAGTCTTTGGACACAAGCATTGCCACTATGAACATTGACCAATCAGAGAGCAGTGTGTTATTTTACGTATTTCAAAGATGCGTATATTTAAAAGAGTTTCTGTGATTGGTCGAACCATTTAAAATCTTACGAATAGATATCCGTTAGTTTATAAATTTACCGTATGACGTACATACATAAATATACAAAAATGTGGACGTAAAATATTACAATTTATTTCCCGTTCAGAATCCTACGAAAGTTTATAAACTTCCTAGTAGATTGATAAACTTACGGATCTTGTTATTTTCCGGTGACATATATATATTTTGAATAGCATATTCTGTTCATCAAATCGCGGACAATGGCTATTTTAGGAACTTTTGCGCACAGCAGGAACAGTATCTGGCCTGAATTCGAAAAAGGTTTCTTTTCGTACTCGTAGATATACTCTACTACTACTATTTGTATAAAGAGTGTCGCACTGCGTAGTAATAATAAGAAAAATGAAAATTAATCTAGGTCTTAAATTTCGTACTACAGTAGTCATTGTTCCAGGTGGCGCCAGCAGCCGTGGAGAGCGTGGTGCTGGGTCACGCGGGCGTGGCGGAGTGCGGCGTGGTGGGCGCGCCCGACGAGGCCGTGGGCGAGCTGGCCACCGCCTTCGTCGTCAAGAAGCCGGGCGCCACCGTCACTGAGAAAGAGCTACTGGAATTCACTGCTGCACGGGTAAGTATCACATTTTTCTTTGAAAAATTGTGTATTACAGAAAAATCTAAATGAACTTACTTACTACGTGTTTTAGGAACCAACTCTGAAATCTCGAAACAAATATCACTGTTTCTAAAAAAAGTTCAATGCTTATATCAGCTATCATTATAGTCAGGCCCTCCCGACTATAATGTATGAAACAGTAGATATTTCTTTCGAGATTTCAGAGTTGGTTCCATAATAAAAGTTGTTTGTTTTTATGGGTAGAATCATCTCCTAGCGGGTTTTCAAGACCAAAAATACACCTGTACCTGTGTGTGTGTGTACCTGTGTACCTGTAGTTGGTCTGGTGACTGCAGCTGCAATTGTTAAGCTGGCGCTCAAATTAACGCGAGGACAACATTCGACGTTCTTATCTTACGTTATCACCACGCGTGCTGAAAGTGAATTGACGATTTCAGACTTATTTTATTGAAAAAAAAAAAAAAAACACTTGCCCTGCAGTGGGACAGTAATAGGCTGTTTTTTTATTAAGCATAAAAAAACATCTTGTTAATGGCAATCATGTTTTTCCTCAGCTATCTTCTATTTCGCGACTGCACGGTGGAGTAATATTTGTCGACGAGATACCAAAGAACCCATCCGGGAAGATCCTGCGCAGAGCACTCAAACAGAGACTATTGGAAAGGCAGAAAAGTAAATTATGAAAAAGAAAACAAGTCTATTTTATAAACAAAGCATTCCGTTATTTTATAAAACTTTATCTTACTTGTTAACAATATGAAACGAAATATATATTTTTATTTTATTGAAATGTTTTCATTGTTGCTTTTTTGTCTGTTGCCGCGTGACGCTCGGCCCACACACGTACTACACGTACTGCTCTCGCGCCGCAAGTTTTGTATGAAAACAAACAAACGTACGTGCGCCGTACGGCAAACGTACCGCTGGCGCTGCGGCGCTGCAGCCGTCCGACACGAAACGCCTAAATTGAAAAAACCCTTATATGAATAGAAAATATAAATAAATAAATAAAGGAAATCTTACACACGGCAATCTGATCCCAAGCTAAGCAGAGCTTGTGTTATGGTAATCAGACAACTGATATAAATACTTATATAATTTTTAAATACATACACATTAAAGATAAATAACACCCAGACACAGAGCAAACAAACAATTATTATATACTATCTGTTCTTTTGCTAATTTGACACCTCCTTTTATATTTGATTATTTTTGGGTAGTTGTAGTTTGAATTGCAAATAAAACTACCTACTTATAAATCATGGTCTATCTACTCCAATGACAATAAAGCCTCTTGACTGCATACGGGCGACTCAGGCTCACGACACATAAATGAAATTGCACTTATGCTAGATGAAACTATGAGTGACCGTTTTAGTTTTGACCAGTTATTGGAACTCTCCGCACGCGATTATTTTTCATAACTTTTTTAAAACAATTCTGCTTAAATATCAAATTAATTATGAGTTCTTGTTCAATTAAATGGTGTGGGAAGTCGTCTAGAACATTCAGCTATAAAAAGGATGCCATAACTTGTCATCGGTTTAATTCTCTTTGATCTACTCCAACGGTTCCTAAAGGTTATTAAGCTCCCGAGCAAGATAAAAAAAAATCTGTCCCACCAAAAGTTGTCTTTTTTATTTTCTCAACTAAGGAAAAATAACAAGACATTACATGAAACAATATAATTGACACCTGCTTTTCGTGTTCCGAGTCGCGACTAACCATTTGGGAAACAAGGGTCTACTCGGTCCAATCAGTTGAAGTTATATTGTGAAAAAAAAGCGCACTTCAACGTCCCCTGGCGACGAAAGTTTGTCCATTACGGGGATGATTGATTGGTGAGCATGGAACAATAGAGGCGAGTACACAATATTATACAGCTCCCGAGGTACCGCGGTCAACGATCCAATTATGTCTAATGGATGAACTCCCTGCGCTCCCGCGTGGGTGGTTTGCTTGTCATTCATGAACAATGACTCAAATTAACCAATTCAGAGACAAAGTAAAGCAAGTCCGAACATCAAATAATAGATAAAATTATAATTAACTAGATCATGCCCGCGACTTTATACGTGTGAATGTTGGTTGGTTATGAGGACGCATGCGAAGACAACGTCGAAGTCAGAAAAAAAAATGCACAAGTTCATACCAGGTGTTAAAATAAGTAGTATAGTCGTGAAAGCATAACAGACTGAAAGTAACTGTACTTTTGCATTTACATATCGTAAATGCGTAATGTTGACCGGTTACGGTACATATCGTCCAGGAAAAAACTATTCAGAATCAGATGTTTTCAAAATGTGCATGTCTTGTGCAGATTGATGTTCTCCTGCAAGGTCAAAAAATTCCCAATCATCTTATATCTTCAAAGGATTACGTAAGTTACCATGAAGTAAATAGTCTTCCAAACAATTAGAGATTGAATTATTTTGTTGATAACGGGGATCAATTCTTTTCCTTTTTTAAAAATATCGTAAATTATGTTGGACTACGTTTTAAGTGACTTCGAATGTATCGAGTATGTGTATATCGGCTGTTGTCTTCGAGGGTGCTTAAAATTGGTGTTGGTTTATCAGCATAAACAAGAGATTTGAAGTACTATCGACAAAATTGAATCATGACCCATTTCGACGACAAATCGTTTAAATCTGTCAAAATAATAAGACTATACGTGTGACATTTTTCCAAAATGAGACTTAAATGTATTTGCTCACTTAATATCTATTTCGCAATAGATATATTTTATATATCTATCGTTTCAATATGCTGTTCATTACCGCACCGCCTTTTCGAAACTACATATCAAGCAAACAGCTCGTGTATTTTGTTTTGAACAGTAAAAAGCTAAATGATGACCATGAAATGAGCTAAGTGCACGAAATACATTTAAAAAAATTTATTTTAATAATAAAAATCATAATAAAATTGTCGTGTTTCTCGTTTATAAGTCTTTCCATAATGTAATGTAACGATCCTAAAAACTTTAGTTAGGTATAGTATAACCCTATAAGCAGAAGTGCAAGCAGTATCAGCACATATTACTAAATAGGTATGTAATAACCTATACAAGATGGCGGGGTCTATTTGCTCGCTTCGCTCGCTCACACGACCCCGCCATCCCCTTCGTGGTTATTTTTTTATAAGTCACCCAAAAGTAGGAGCCCCGCAAAGCGGGGCTCCATCGACCCAGCCCACCCTCGATCATGTATAGAATATTTTAAGGTTTGGTGAGATTAGAACTGGTAAATTAATAGTTGGCAAGTAAAGGTAAAAATTACAAAGCAAAGTTTTCAGTTGAACGTAATTTATGCTGGTAGAAAAGTATTATAGCATCAAAAGTTCATGTTTATTTTTCGAAGATTTCAGTATCTCATTCGGTCGTTTCGTCATTTTAATTCGGAAAAAAGTAGTCGGAAAGTTAATATTTTAGGCAGTATATTTTGAGTAAGTACAATTCTTCTTTTTTTGTCGGCTAGCTTTTATTACTTCCCATTAAATTTTATTATCTTGCGTTTTTCTTTCTTTTTTACTATTCCTGTAACCTAATTAATTATTAAAAATACTCAGGGACTCTAAGTTATGTACTCTAATTTAAATAGTCTGTCAGCAGAATTTCTGCTTACTAAGTACAAGCATATTTAGAAGTTAGTTAAAGATGCGTACGTACTTAGTAACTTTACGATAAAAAAAACATGATTTAGACAGAAGGAGGATTCCGTACCAATTAGAATCGGGTATTTAGTCTGAACGGCCCAAATCAAACGGACCGCGGGCCATTCGACCGTAAACAAAAATCATCTACGTTTCAAAGGACCGGTGATAAAATAATTTCAAAATTAATTTAAAGATACAGTCGCATACATTGTAATAGTCGCTAAGTTTATGAATTTTAACTATTTAATTATTTGAAATCACCTAAATAAACAGAATACATCTTCATAACCGGTTGGCACGACTTCAGGTAGCTAGCTCAACAATGACCCTTCCTTATCAATGAGCCTTATTGTTTAATTGTAATTTTTTACAGTTTGTTGATTTGTTTCTTTAAAATAACACTGATTTTTACTAAATCTTATTGTTTAATTGTATTTTTTTTATATTTTGTAAACATTTTATATTATTGTTGATTGTTTTTCTAAGGAAGATAATACAAATCTAAGAAGAAAAAAAACAAACTTTTATTTCAACTTTTTAACTTTTGCACCCGAATGTACTTGATGTAGTTTATGACACTGAATTTGTTTACCAGTTTTTATTACCGGTCCTTTGGAACGTAGACGATTTTTGTTTACGGTCGAATGGCCCGCGGTCCTTTCGATTTGGGCCGTTCAGACTAAATACCCTTAGAATCACCGCAAGAATAAACTTTTAATAGCGAATGTATCATTCATTACTCATAATTAAAAAAAAAACATGTTCACTTAAGACTGGGACATCTATTTTAAGAATGTTAGGTACCACTCTTTTAGGTTTTCCTGTAATCTATCAGTCAAGGCTATTTTCTGTGTTTCTTTTATCGAGGTCTCCTTTCAATCGTAGTTTAGGATGGTTCGTTTGTTTATTAACGTTAAATAACTTTGAAAAAATTTAAGCCTTTACTACGAACACTTTTATTAGAACCATATGACACGAATACTCATATTATAAACTTTTTATTTTAGTGTTGGCTATCCCCATAAAATACCCCTAAATATTAAACATGTATTTTCATGCTTAAACATGTCCGTGTTTGGACATAACAGATCTAAATGTATACAAAAATTTTATATAAATCGAATTAATGGAATATCAGTGGAATTCTTGGCATCAATCGGCTGTGGTGTATATTGACGGATAGACAGAAACGTTGTATGGCTCAGAGTTAAAGTTTGTTGAGTTGACGGAAAACCACGTTTGACCACAAGAAATAGTTTATTTCTTTAAAGTTACAAAATAGTTATAAGTTGGATGCCAATCCGTGCCGATCGCGGTAATTGCAATATGTCAACTCAACAAACTCTAACTCTGAGCCATACATAAAAGGTGGTCCTTCGAGCCGGATGCGATTCTATGCAACAAGCCACGAGTAAGATAAAATTCTACCTCGATCAAGTGGATATACTTTGTCAACGAATAGTGCACGAGTACCCGCCCTGCGAAACCGTCGTCGATCACCTACGTTATGAACTGGACCATCTCACTGAATACAATTCTATGTTACTAGCTCAACGGTCACGGAAAAAACGAGGTTACTTCGATGGGGTCGGAAAATTAGCAGGAACATTATTCGGCGTTCTCGATGTGGATTTCGCCCAAAAATATGAACAGGATATCCAATATTTACAAGCAAGCGATAACTATTTACTGCAATTAATAAAGAATCAAACACTGATTGTAGAAGCAGAAAATAGTATGATTAAACGAAGCTCGGAGTTTATCGATAAACAATTCAAAACCGTACAGATATACATGAATCAAACTAGCACAGCAATCACAAAAATAGAGAATAGAGCGCATACACTATATACTATAAATGACATCCATTCTGCCGCTGCAACTTCAACTTTAATTCTGAGTGATTTACATAGAATTCAAGAAATGCTGATGAATGCCCTAGCCAATTTAGTTTTGACGAAATATCGTCAAATTAACATTTACACTTTTATTTACTCTTTTACTTACGATACTTTTACTTTACTTACTTTATTTTTAAACTTTGTTTCTTTTACATTTTTATACTTATCTTTTTGCTATGTACTGGTTGCCCATCTCGCCTTTCGTTACTGCCCGTCTCCCTTTTTTCCCTTGGGAGCATGTACGGTGCACGTACAACGTTTTGGTTGCTGACAATGCGACCTCAATTTATATCTAATAATATTCACGAAACATTATTGTTAGTTGACATATTGCAATTACCGCGATCGGCACGGATTGGCATCCAACTTATAACTATTTTGTAACTTTAAAGAAATAAACTATTTCTTGTGGTCAAACGTGGTTTTCCGTCAACTCACCAAACTTTAACTCTGAGCCATACAAACGTGTATGATTCATCAATAACCATTCGAACATAATTTAAGAAATACAACAAAAAGATAGTACAGAATCGAGAGTAGATGCATGCAGCTTATAGCCAGCATATTATATTACACACAACATAAAATTAAGAAGAATATAAAATATAAATATTCCTTCAAGAAAATAGTAAGCAAGGTACCTTTGATTATAATAAATCAAAGGCAGGTACTTCCTACTTACAACATAAATTATGCAACATGTATGCAGAGATCTAGGAACATGGTAGCGTTTGTAAATCAGTGACGCTTCTAGTTGATCGCCTTGGCGAATAGCGCGGGAGTCAGCGGGCAGCGGCCGAGCGGCGCACAGCCGCACTCAACCGACCGCGGGTACCACACGCGCCACTCGGACACGGCCGTTTTATTTTTGCGGAATATCTTTCGAACATGTAGTTAGAGACAACAGCATGTCGGTGTGTGGTCAAAATGGTCAGGCGGAGGAGGACAGCGCGACGGAGGAAGTAGCTCCCTCCGCGCCGTCGGCGACAAGGGACATCTACAAGCAGAAGCCGGCCAGCAAGGTGGTGCGCGTGCTGACGGTGCTGGCGTACCTGCTGTCGGTGTCGCTGGCGGCCATACTGCTGTCCGTGTACTACGTGTGCGTGTGGCGCTCGCCGGAACTGCCGAAGGACGTGAGCGAGGCGAGCGCGCACAGCGACAACCGCACGCAGTTCCAGCGCTACCAGCAGCAGCCCCTCGTGCACGCGGCCCCCACTGCACATGCCTATGGTGAGCTTTATTTATTACAAACACTAAACCACGACATATTTAGTTCAAGACAAATTGAATTTAACTTATTCTTTCATAAAATTGCGACGTGACTGGGTGGAATTCTCCGGGGATATAGGTAGTGAAACGGCGAAACGTCGCGCGGTTTCAATTAATTACTTAATTGGGTGAATTCACATAATTACTATATTGTTCATGGTATGGTGGTTCAAGTGGAACTAGGTATACATAAATACTTGAATGTTATGTTTCTCGAATGTTTGATGAGGCCATGTGGTCCTCAACTAAAAATAAACCAAATCTCAACCCAGGCAGTTGGTTAAATAATATCAGGTGCGTTTGTTAGCCAGTGCAAGCACAAGCAAGCTGCTGATGCTTTTGTTTACTTACATAAAACTGACTTTATAGTCTCGATACTCTCCTCTTTTATATTCTAGCTATATTATGCGAAATAAACCCACTTTCTCAAATTCTACAAGCTGGATCTATATTCAATTAAATGTAATCAACTATTTTAACTATCTAAATATCATTATGAACACAATAATTATAATGAACTATTCATAATAAAGGAATATTTAAAACTTTTCACTTAAGTGATTTAGAATGTTATTCGGTTACGATTTAATCTGAGCAAAACAAAATTTATTTACTAGCTGCCTTTTAACCCTAGGCTAAGTACGGTAAGTTGAAAAAAAATTAAAGACATTGGTGATCATTATAGAATCTATCAAATTATAGTATCTAATAGCTTGAGCGAAACAGTCAGTCAGTCTAACCAAAACTTTTAAAATCAAATTGAGGCCTATCGCATATATATAATCTTAGCTGCTTATTTGCTGCGGTGGCCACTTTATGAGCCATTTGCATCGGTTTGCTAGCCCTAAAATGTCATGAAAAAATTCCTCGCACATACCTCACTTTTCGTGGTAAAAAAATAAATATCTGTTTGGTAAAAGTATCTACAAAAAACGAAGTTTACGATAAATCTAAATAAACATATGGGGTACGTTCAGCAATGCCCAAGAAAGACGTACTTGTAAATCATTTGCCAATTTTACGACCTCTGTCCAATTTTTCACTTTGATTTAAGTCTGTTTACTTTAATTTAATGTAATGATTACGCAACGAAAATATCTTATGTGGTTATTTAAACTAGAACATTGGAGTCCTCCACCTACAACATCCGTATATTATTAGGTTTTACACGAAGGGTTTCCTTAA
This sequence comes from Athetis lepigone, assembly GCA_033675125.1. Classification (NCBI taxonomy): domain Eukaryota; kingdom Metazoa; phylum Arthropoda; class Insecta; order Lepidoptera; family Noctuidae; genus Athetis; species Athetis lepigone. Next base: position 7,520,506 of record CM066214.1, read on the forward strand.
TCCAATTAGGATAACCCAATTGTGTCCAAAACTGAACACCGATTACCTCACACTGTTGACTTTATGGTCTTTTAGGAATATTTACGTGTTTACTTAAATAGCTACTGGACATAAATGTGGTTTGGCATTAACTGTTTGTAATTTACTGCCATAGCTTAACGCTTGGGTTATGAATCTTTTTTACTGAAGTTTTAATACTACTGCCAGGAATCAATCAATCTTCTGTAAATAAATAAATGAATCGGATAATGATATTTTTATTAAGAAGGTATAGTGTTGACTGAACACGCAGCAGTCTAAGCCAACAAGAGAATAGAAAGATTATGGGTTCGAACCTATACAAAGGTACTCCTAATTTCGTAACAAATTCGGTTCGAAGGCCTTCGACTGACAAAACGAAGGCACTGTGTGTATAAAGTTAATACATATATACTTGATAATTAAAAATACAGTATTTTATAATAAATATCCCATACTAAATGCCATTCTGTCGCATTTACTGAAAATACAATTAATTTTAATTTCTCAACGCATTCTTTAATAACGTTAGTTTCACACGTGACTTAGGTATCAGAGGCGTATTTACCAATTTGGCGCCCCGGGCCAGTTAGCTTTGCCACCCCAAAAAATATTTTTTAATAAATTTTTGTTACTTCATGCCTTACTAAAAAAATTATAATATTAATTGAATGCAAATGTTCTTGATTCAGTAGGATTCGATGCATTACTAACTCGGGGCACGGTAGTGCCCTTACCAAATCAAGCAAAAATGACATCCTTTCATCCATAACACCAACTAACACCAACTATCAGCCACATTCCTTATTAACAATTGACTTAACTGAGGATTCCCCACTAAAACCTAAATCTAGTTATGTAATTAGCCAAAATAAATTGAAAAAATATGCAAGGCTAAATAGAATTATTAAAAAGTGTAGGAAGTCAAAAACTCAACAAAAATGTAATTCCATAAATATTCAGTTAAGGAAAGAACGTATAGGTCTTCTTAATAAATTAAGTAATTATGAAATTAAATTAGAAGACTGCAAGAACATTTATGAGATAGACACTCAGCGCCTACAATCTGAAATACAAGATCTTAATGAATCACTTGAATCTCTATACAATAAATATGTTGCATCTCGAAGCCAAATAAAGGAACATATACTGGCAACCAATAAATTAGTAGATATGTGCACTAACAATGAAGATAGGGTAAACACCATCATTCCCAGCATCTCTCAGTGTACTTGTCGGGGGGAGTCTGACCCCATAGGGCCTCAGCTGGAGGCATTAGAGGACAGGTTACCTGCCTCGGTTTGCCCACAGCCTGCTGTGACTGTCCAGAGCTGCATCCCTGTACAGGATACACTCGAGATTATACAAGAAGTACCATCAATAGCCTCCAGTAAATGTTCCTTTGATAGTAGTATGCAGGCTTGCCGTTCAATAATGTTCTCAGATAGTATAGGACGAGGTTTAGGGAAATTACTTAACAATAACCTCAGTTACACCACTCAAAACTTTTGCATGCCTCAATCATCCTACAAATGTATTATGCAGTCTGTTTTAAAGCAAGAATATAACTCTGACACCAATATAACTATATTTATAGGTAATAGTCTAAAAGTAAGTAAAGAGGACATCACTGAGAGTATTACAGACATTCTAAATATCAAATGTAATAAAATTGTTTTGTGTGCTTTTCCTTATTTTAGTAACTTAACAAAAAGACAAAATTATTATATATATATGCTGAATAAGCATGTACATTTCTTAGTGAGTCATTATAGTGACAAGCTCGTATATTTTGACACCAACAGTTTTGTTGAAAAGTTAAGGTCGACAAGGAATACAGTGTATTTGCCTATTAGTTTTAGACGACAAATAGCGAGGCTATTAGCATTTATTATTAACTCAGACATAAGTAGTATGTCGAAGTCCTGTATAATTAATACCACAATAGTTAGTAATAGTACTAATAATAAAATTGTGACCATAAATGAATGTAGCCCTGATGCTATAAATATTTTTACTTCTATTCAAAATTTAAACTAGACAATAAGACAATAGAAGGTACAAAAAACAATAGTATAGCAATAATATCTACAGTCAACAAGGTACCTTCTTGCTTTCAGAAAGTTAAGTTGCAAAACCAGCAGAATACCTTGATGTTATTTCATCAAAACATACAAGGTATTTCTTCAAAATTATTAGAAATCGAATTATTTTTAGAAAAAACCAAGTTCGACATTGTGTGTTTTACTGAACATTGGTTGAAGGATTACCAAATGCTAATTAATTATGAAAATTACAATGTAGGCAGTTGTTTTACCCGCAAGACTATGTTGCGTGGAGGTTCTTTGATTTTAATTAAAAAACGTTTAAAATGTAAACAAAGGAATGACATAGTAAGCCTATCGATTGATCATTGTATTGAACTGTCATGTGTCGAGCTGGATAAGCATGTTATATTGTGCGTGTACAGACCCCCTAGCTTTCAGAACTATTCCTTGTTTGAGTCTGTAATGGAAGATGTGCTATCGAAACTTTTAGTATGTAATAAATCTCCAATTATCTGTGGCGACTTTAATGTTAATATTTTAGAAAATAATTTAAACAGTATTAGGTTGTTAAACCTTTTTAAGTCATTTAATTTATCCAACGTTTTTATGGAACCGACTAGAGTAACTCCAACGTCTGCCACATGTATCGACAACATTTTTTGTGAGTGTGAATATTTGGATAAAGCTATTGTGAATTATCTACCATCGGATCATAGTGGACAAACGATGTGTTTTAAATTTCAAATGCCAGTGCAACAAATTCAAATTCATTATAGACCAATGTCAACTGGCAAACTCAACAAATTCAATAGTGCCCTAAATGAAAAATTAAGTGTTCTGCGTTGTAACAATGAAGCAAATATATTGTATAATGAATTCTTTTCAGTAATACAATTAGAATTTAATAATATTTTTGAAAAGAAGATAAAACAAATCAGCCCCAAGTTTAGGTTTAGTGATTGGGCAACAAAAGGAATTAGAAAAAGTAGGGAAAAGCTGTTTGAGCTGTATGGCCTTAAGCCTTATAAAAACACGGAATCTTTTAACAAGTTTGTTGCTACTTATTCAAAAACTTTTAGAAACACGTGCAAGGTAGCTAAGGCCCTATTCATAAGCGATAAGATCAAAGTAGCAGACGATAAAATAAAAACGGTTTGGAGAATCATAAATAACGAAACGTGTAAGAAAAAAGTTCGTAACAATGAGTATACATTAGAGACATCACGTGGTTCCATAAACTCTAATATAGACGTAGCGCAAGAATTTGTGAGTTTCTTCACTAGTGTACCGGCAAAAACTACAGAAGCTTTGAATTCCTCATCCGAGGTTTCAATTGATTATCTAAAAACAAACGTTCCTGTCTGTCCGGTTATATTTCAATTTAAACACATAAACCCCGTGACAGTTATAAAAGCTTTCCGACAGATCAAAGTAAAATTCACTGAAGATTTATGGGGGATGTCAATTAAAGTTTGCACGTCTATAATTGAGACAATAGCTCCATACCTAGCCTCTATTTTTAATATGTGCGTAGACCAGGGAGTATTCCCAGATTTGATGAAATTAAGTAAGGTTATACCACTTTTTAAATCTGGGGACAGTAAAGATCCCAATAATTATAGACCCGTATCTGTATTACCGGCTCTTAGCAAGGTGTTTGAGAAGGTCATGCTTAATCAAATGCTCATTCATTTTAATACAAATAAAATCTTACATGATAAACAGTTTGGTTTCACCAAAGGACGTTGCACAACCGACGCCGGTGTTACTTTATTAAAACACATATATACCGCATGGGAAGAAGCACATGATGCCATAGGGATCTTCTGTGACCTTTCCAAAGCGTTTGATTGCGTAGATCACAACACATTAGTTTTGAAACTGGAGCATTACGGACTGGGCAAACTTGCGCTAAGTTTAGTAAACTCATATTTGAATAACAGGCTGCAAAAAGTTCAGATAAATGGGATAAATTCAGACGGTTTAAAGGTAGAAATGGGAGTTCCACAAGGGTCTATATTAGGTCCCTTTCTCTTTCTAGTGTACATAAATGACCTCCCTCATTTATTAAAAAGCCAACCACAAATGGTGTTATTTGCTGATGACACATCTTTAATTTTTAAAGTAAATAGGCAGGCCAATAATCTTGACTACGTAAATAACGCCTTACTTCAAGTGCACAATTGGTTCACGGCCAATAATTTAGTATTAAATGGAAGGAAAACTAAGTGCATTAGATTCGCTTTGCCAAATGTTAGAAGCAATGATTGTGACATAGTATTGAACAGGGAGAAACTAGAAGTCGTCAATGAAACTGTTTTCCTAGGGATCACGCTTGACTCAAGGCTACAATGGAGTCCTCACTTAACATCTCTCGCAGGACGCCTAAGTTCGGCAGCATATGCTGTTAGAAAAATCCGGCAATATACTGATGTAGACACCGCGAGGTTAGTTTACTTTAGTTATTTTCACAGTGTTATGTCTTACGGGATTTTACTATGGGGACGAGCTGCAGACATCGAGTCTATTTTTATTCTGCAGAAAAGAGCGGTCAGAGCCATTTACAATCTTCGTATGCGCGATTCTCTAAGGGAACTGTTTAAGAAAATTAACATAATGACGGTACCTTGTCAATACATTTATGAAAACATCATGTATGTTAGAAAAAATCTCCATCTTTTTGGTAGAAGAGGCGATAGACACAATTATTGTACAAGAAATAGGGACGAATTAGTTCAACCCGGTTTTAGGCTGGCTAAAGTAGATTCTACCTTTATGGGGTACTGTTTAAAATGTTATAATAAAATACCTCCCCACATCATTCAATTAACCGAAAGTAAATTTAAATCTTATATAAAACGCACATTATGTAGTCGAGCTTATTATAAATTAGGGGATTATATTAATGATCAAAATGCTTGGCTGACTGCTGGTCCTGCTCCACAACCGTTTAATTGATTAGCATTTGGAATTTTTATTTTTATTTTAGCTGCTGAAGATTGTAAACTACAAAAATAATAGTACTGTATCGAGTCACAGTGTTTGTTTTATATAAATTCACATAGCATACAATGTGAGCACTATGTACTTGATAGTTTTATACGCATATACTATGTCTGTCTGTCATTGACTGAATGTACTCTGGCCGTTGGGAGTTTGTCATGCTCACTCAAATGTCTCACTGACGGTGGCGTGTGTGTTGGATCATTTGGTTCCCTTCAAAATGGTTGAGCTATTTGGTGCCGATCCATACGTCATGTTCGTGAACGGGCGCTGTCTGCTGAGACTGGTCATCTCTTAACTGCCACAGTTATTTTAAAAATTGTTCTGCTTAATTCCTATATTTACAATGCCTCTTCTAACATGTACGACTTGTTACGTTGTTCTCACATAGTAACTTAGATTCAAATGAATGATGTAACCAAATTTTTGTAATAAGCATATTGATTTTAAAAGAGTGTCCATGGAGTTTCTTGCTCGCTCTTCTCCATGTGATCTACTTTTTGGAACGAGCAACTAGCTTCAATTTTCTGACAGACTGACACCTTGACGATTCGAAAGTACCTGTAAATGGTTTATTTGAATAAAATAGTTTTGACTTTGACTTTGACTTTGAACATACCATCCTTTTCTAAAAGCAGTTTAGGACATTTTTGACCCTCCTATAACTTCCTTGTGGATAAAGCCTAAAACTAGAAGCCTGGATTTTCAGCAACGAAGAATGTGAATGAATGTGACATATATTTCTTTCATTCAATTTTAACCAGTATTTTAAGTAGACAAAGATTCTTAATTTTGCCACTCACTCATTGACCGTTCATCAAACCTAGTATCTAGGGTGACTGGTAATTATTAACTTTGCCAATTTATAATTAGAAATACGTTTTTTTTATCCGGGGTGAAAAATCTCTTGTGTGTGCGGTCTGTCAGACTGTAACTGACTAGAAACCACGCTGGAGTCCCTTCTCCTCTCTTACCTATGAGGATCGCGGGTGCTTATGTGACTTCCTGGTATCATTCCGTCTCCGCGGGCCTCCTCAGGTCTGGGGTTGCAATTGAGGTGCGGGAACACTATGCGCCGCCACCGCAGGTCTAGTTGAATGAAGAGTGATGGACGTGCCCTATTTAGGGAGGCTCCTCCAGCTTCCCTAAACGGGTATTTCAACGCCCGGTAAACCTGCTGCGGGCCGCGAAAGAGGTAGACGTATCTCTTTCTCGCTTACTGCAGCTTCCTTCTGCGCGATAGCTGTTTTGCCGAAAGAGAGCACTGAGTGTCTGAGGACTCTGCGCTGCCAGCCATCGTGGTCGCTGCCTACCACAGAGATAAGAGCACGGCGCGGTCCCTCTCAAGCGGCACTCTCTGCCAGCGTATGTCGCGCCGTGTTCTCCCGACAGTCGACGCAGCGGTGACAACGAACGTTCGGGTCTCTGTAAATGAGGCATAGGTACCCGAAGCATACCCGAAAGCACCTGTGTCTCCCGAAACGTCATCTAGCACTGGTTGGATTGCCTCGATGATGATGAGGCCAGCGGTAGGGCGAAAACGTCCACATCATTCCACCACCACGACTTCACGAAGCTGCAACCGACATAGATCTATTTTCTGCTGCATTGCTTGCTCCCCACGATTTTAGGCCGCACAGGTACAATAACCCGAGCACAATTCACGTCTAGGTCCCAGAGTGAAGCTCCGGCCAAAGCACAAGTCGTCTCGTTAGCTAAACATGCCTTGTGCCATTCTATTTCTGACCTATGTATAACACCACTGTATACCATGTTTTACGCAAATAAATTATTTCATTCATTCATTCATTCGTGAAAGATTGTGTGATATCCCTTATTACTGATAACCATCACCATCTACGTATTCCGCAGAACAGAAATGATGCTGGCCATCAGATCAGGCATTACGTAATTAGCTACCTTACAACATCATGTGTTAAAAACCGTTTATATTTTGATACTGGAAAAATAAAAAAAAATGGCAATTTCACAATTCCCTCGCAGTAGAAGAGCTAAGTTGTGTACTTGACAATAAGAGGCGCCATGAAAAAGCTGTGGGGGCGGCTCTGCCGCCCCTCGCAGTTGAAGAGCTAAGTTTTGAGTCTTGGTTTAAACTTGATAATAAGAGGCGCCATGAAAAAGCTGTGGGGGCGGCTCCGCCGCCCGTCGCAGTCGAAGAGCTAAGTTTTGAGTCTTGGTTTAAACTTGACAATAAGAGGCGCCATGAAAAAGCTGTGGGGGCGGCACCGCCGCCCGTCGCAGTCGAAGAGCTAAGCTTTGAGTCTTGGTTTAAACTTGACAATAAGAGGCGCCATGAAAAAGCTGTGAGGGCGGCTCCGCCGCCCCTCGCAGTCGAAGAGCTAAGTTTTGAGTCTTGGTTTAAACTTGACAATAAGAGGCGCCATGAAAAAGCTGTGGGGGCGGCTCCGCCGCCCCTCGCAGTCGAAGAGTTAAGTTTTGAGTCTTGGTTTAAACTTGACAATAACAGGCGCCATGAAAAAGCTCTAGGGGCGGCTCTGCCGCCCCTCGCAGTCGAAGAGCTAAGTTTTGAGTCTTAGTTTAAACTTGACAATAAGAGGCGCCATGAAAAAGCTGTGGGGGTGGCTCTGCCACCCCTCGCAGTAGAAGAGCTAAGTTATGAATTTGACAATAAGAGGCGCCATGAAAAAGCTGCGGGGGCGGCTTCACCGCCCCTCGCAGCGTGCCGCCCCGGGCCATGGCCCCCTTGGCCCTAGGGTAAATACGCCACTCGGTATTACGTTTGGTGTCTGTTTGCACTTTGACATTCATGTTGACAATATAGTAAACTAGCTTTTGCCCGCGACTTCGCCCACGTGGAATAATAGTTCCCGTTCCCGGGGGATTTCCGGAATGACTATCCTATGTCCTTTCTCGGGTCCCAGAATATATTTGTACCTAATTTCATTCAAATCGGTTCAGTCAGTGGTTTAGGCGTGAAGAAGAGACAGACAGACAGAGTTCTATCGCATTTATAATATTAGTACGGATACGGCGTTTCAAATGTATGGTTTCGTAATGCGATCATCTCGTGACTTTATGCGGCTCTCGACGTTCCTACTTCCTACTACTTTATAAGACCCTGGTTCGATCCCAGTGAGAATACGCCATTCCAATCTGAAACCCATTCCATGATAAATACTGCACAAGAATCGAATTGGTTCAGAAGAAGTTCTTACGGTTTATGAACTACTAGCTGTTCCTCGCGGTTTCACCCACGTTACATTAGGTTTTTGGTTACTGCTTCGCTCCCGTGGGACATAGCGTGATATTATATAGCCTAGTTACTCGTGGACAATGTAGCTATCGAATGGTGAAAGAATTTTTAAAATCGGTCTAGTAGTTTTTGAACCTATTCATTACAATCAAACAAACAAAATTTACTATAATACACACATCAAAAGTGTCTAGGGATATTTCAATTAAACCTAAATTACTAAAATTCTATTAACTTTTTGTTAAAACATGTACACATTAAAATAAACCTTGTTTAATAGACTATTTAATCTGATAATACACTTTTAGATAAAGTTAAATTTAAAAAAAACTTAGAAGGAGAGGAAAAACTCAAACAAAATTTCAATCTTAACTTTATTTTTGAAACATCAAAACTTAAACAAAACAACAATTTTTTTTATAAAAATTCTTGAAAACTTAAAATTAATATTCCGTGGATCCACCTAAGACTCTCCTGACACATCTGCAGCGGTTCTGCATACTCAAAACAAGGGTGTCAATATCCTGTTGTGGAATACTGTCCCATAATTGCCGTTTCTGAAGCCATAAAGACCAGTCAGAGTGTTATATCCAGGCTTTGGTCATGTTATCGTGTCACGGAGGAAGTGGTGGAACGGCACCGAGGACCTCAACGCATTACAACACATGTACAGGACCGATTCATAGCAAATGCTGCACGAAGTCAACTAAATGCAGCGGCGATGCAATTGGTTCAAAGGCTACAGAGAGAGTATGGTTTGCTGGTAAGCGGTCAAACTTTGAGAAGGCGACTGCATGAAGTCAATCTACGTGCTCGTAGGCTTTTTGGGTATCAGCACTAAGGAGAGGTAATCGAGGAAGAAGATTACAATGGGCTATTGCACACGAAAACTGGAACCATTCTCAATGGTCACTTGTGCTTTTCACTGATGAATCTAGGTTTGGATTTCATCCTGATTCGCGAAGAGTACGCGTTTGGAAAAAACCTGGACGTTGGAATCGACTGCAGCACCCACAACAAGTTCATGCATATTAAGGTGGCACGATTATGGTTTGGGCAGGAATTCGTCTCGGCGGTAGAACGGACCTCGTTTGGATATAAGGCAATATGACTGCTCGAAAATACCGAGATGAGGTGCTAGAGCCTGTAATCTTGCCCCACAAACAGCAAATGGGACAAAAATTCCAGCTAATGCACGACAATGCCCGTCCACATATGGCGCGTATCGTTACAAGTTGGTTACAACAGCATGTTATCCAAGCTTTAGACCGGCCTGCACAATCCCCTGACTTAAATCCTATTGAGCATGCCTGGAATATGCTTCAGAGAAGAGCTCGTAGGAATTTCCCTGTTGATATTGTGCATCAAAACCAGCTTTTCTTGCATCTTAGCAGGATTTGGGACAGTACTCCACAACAGGATATTGACACCCTTGTTTTGAGTATGCAGAACCGCTCCAGATGTGTCAGGAGAGTCTTAGGTGGATCCACGAATTATTAATTTTAAGTTTTCAACAATTTTTATAAAAAAAAATTGTTTTGTTGTTTAGGTTTTAAAATTTCAAAAATAAAGCTAAATTGAAATATTGTTGAGTTTTTCCTCTTCTTCTAAGTTTTTTTTTAAATTTAACTTTATCTAAAAGTTTATTATCAGATTAGATAGGCAATTAAACAAGGTTTATTTTAAAGTGTAGGTGTCTTAACAAAAAGTTAATAGAATTTTAGTTATTTAGGTTTAATTAAAATATCCCTAGACACTTTTGATGTGTGTATTATAGTAACTTTATAATATTATAGTATAGATAGTGCTTCCAATTATAGGTTCCGTACGCGCTAACCTAACCTAACAAATAAATTGTGTTACAGAGTGCCAAGAAGTGTAGTCTTAAGAGGAGTTCGCGTTCCTTAACTGTTTCACAATCTATAGTATAGTAACTAGAACGAATGCTGGGAAACGGGTAACTCTTCGGCGCATTGTTAACTGTTATAGTTCCACCCATTTCGCGGAACTAGATTTATTTTCGGCCTCCAAGCAATCATTTAAAAAACTAGCCGTGGATATTTTGACTGCCAATTAAATTTTAACATGTTTTAATTAGAATAAGCAATCACAGCCTTATTATTTATGTTTTGTTTTTTTTTGTTTTGTGCTGATTTTAGTTTATATAATATATGTAACTAGTTTTATCATATTTTTTTATGTTAACACGTGGACAACGGTGTTGGTTACATGTTTTTTGTCCCAGATAAATAAATAAATACTGAAGCGGTCAGTCTGCGCTTACTTTTTAGTAGCAATGCAATGCAAAAATGCAATTATTTTTAGAAGAAATGATGAAATTATTTGTTTCATTAAATTTTGATTTTTTAAAATAAATTTCTTATGAGCAAAACAACAAAATACTTAATCAAAGTTTTTTCCATTAATTGACCGCAATGAAAACATTGATTTCAGCGAAATGTACACATTTTCCATATTTATTAAAAGTTATTTGTTATCTCTTTTCTTACTTTATATAATTTATTTATATTATAGATGTTAAAAAATTCTCTATTAAAATAAAACCGACCAAGTGCTGGTCAGGACCGGTCGTACGTCTGTTATTTTATAAGTTGGTATTATTACTTGTTTCATGATTTTTTCACATCTCGCAAACCAATATTTAGAAAAAAAACAGCCCTGAAAAATTAATAACATAAAATTTACTAAACTATTAGTTTAATGTTATTAACTACTCCCTAATACGACTTCCTGTCCCAACCCACCAACAGATTTGAAACACATTTGCCGCGTCTATTGAAACAGTTTTCTTTTTTATTATGGCCACATAGGAAAATAAATCTTTATTATTATTATAATTATATACTAATTCCTCCTTTAAGTCATTGATCTCCCAAATCAGCTTTACAGCTGACGGCCCTTTACGATGGTCGATCTTCGTGCCCCGCTCCTCTTGCACACCCCCGGAAGAAGCCTACCCTGATCGAACGTAACTGATGAACCGTTCCTCCGAATCCTAACAAATACTTGGTCTTTTTATCCCTTAAGTTCGATTACAAGATCGGTCTGGAGAGATAAGAGTAGTTTTACTAACTTAACTTACTTATATCTTATAGGTACACTAAAGAAACTGATGAGACGTAAAGCTGGAGTTTCCATCTATAGTTAATAGTAACTTGAATACTTATAAAAAGGGTAAAAAAAGGTAAAGCTGTAAATGAGGACAATTGTTAAAGAAATGCTGTTGCAGACTTATTTTAGACGTCTTAAAGGGGCACAATTCCGCTGGTCCTTTTTTGAATTGAATCCGTTCACGCAATGTAAATGTCGTAATAACCCCCGCTTCTCGTGTGAGAGGTTGTGAGCTCGAATCCGGGCAAGTTCCAATGTAATTTCTTGCTAAAGTTTATCTTAGACGGCTGACCTCCCGTGTCTCTAAAATACGTAAAACCATTGGTTTCGGTTGTAATTCGTTGAATTTTGACAGTCATTACGGGTAGACAGAAGCGAGAAAGTCTCACTAGTCTAACCAAGGGGTATCGTGCCGCCCACTAACTGGGTTGTGGAGGTCTGAAAGCAGTCGCTTCACGGAAAATAATAGTATCCAGCTGAATCCGGTTAGGATGGAAGCTAACCCCAACATAATTAGGAAAAGGTTAGGGAAGATAAACTGTTTACGAAGCCCACGCATCGCAAGCTCTCTAAATATTTGTTTTCATTCCGCTCCTGTTGGTTGTAGCGTGAAGATACACACACAGATAATGTGGTCTTCTATTTGTTAAAGAATTTTCAAAATCGACCACAGATTCACAAAGTTACAAACTTTACCTCTTTATAATGTTAGTATAGATAGTATAGATGATTGAATTGGTTTTTCATATAAATGACAGCTACGACCATTCATACCACATGTAGTCGAGTTATTAATAAAAAAATGTATTTCATCTTATATTTTTTATAGATTTGTAATGAGATATTTCATCATACATAGTGAGTAAGAAAATACAATAGATATAGGAACGGAAAAGATATAGCTATATAGCTCCTGTCATACTCATTCAAATGTCTCACTGACGGTGGCGTGTGCGTTTGATCATTTTGGTTCCCCTCAAAATGGTTGAGCTGTACAATATGTAACTGAATTAATGCATTTTGAGAAAATAGTTTGTACAGAATCGTTTACTGAATCGATTTTTGTAATTTTTAATATAGGTAATATTTTATCCCAAAAATAATAAAATGGATGAAATACCTACTACGCTAGACCCTTATGCAAGTGCGACTGTGTGCATGCGTAGATTTGAAATGTGACTATAATATTCTCCCACAATCTGTACAACTAATTTATAAAAAAAAACAGTGTTTTAAACATAATTATAAAAATTCAGTGTATGTATGATGATTATAACATAATATTCTAATTGGGGTGTCTGGCGGTGTGCGTTTATTCCGGGACATTTTGTATAATGACTTATGGATCGGCACCTATTCGGTGCCGATCCATACGTCATGTTCGTGAACGGACGCTGTCTGCTGAGACTGGTCATGGCATCTCTTAGCTGCCACAGTTATTTTAAAATTTGTTTTATTTATATCCTATATTTACAATACCTCTTCTGACATGTACGGCTTGTTACGTTGTTCTCACATAGCACCTAAGATTCAACAATGAATGATGTAGTTAACCAAACTTTTGTAATCTATTGATTTAAAAAAAATCATGGAGTTTCTTGCTCGTTCTTCTCCGTGAAACCTACTGTTTGGAACGAGCAACTATAGCTTCATTTTTCTGACAGACGGACACCTTGACGATTCAAAAGTAACTGTAAATGGTTTATTTGAATAAAATCAGTTTTGAGTTTGAGTTTACTAAATAAATAAAATGGCCAAGTGCGTGTCGGGTTACGCATAGAATAATAATAAACCCGCAGGGCAGCTTGTGGCGAGCTGTTGGGCAGTAGCAACCCCTACGAACCTAACCTCCTGGGAGACCCTTTTTTCTTCACCTCTGGCTTGTCTTCATTGGTAGGCCAGAGTGAACACTGACGAGGAACAAGGCTCCCACCTCTCTCTTGCCTCAATTGGCTGGTTTGAGTGGAGATTTGCAAGAGCAAACAAGCTCGGGGGAAGGAAGTATTCCAGTAAGATGCTGGTAAGGATCTTGACCGTACTTCCGGGATTGTCCTGATAGCCGTGGAATACCTCCCTACTCCTCAAGCACCTCAAGATATGTTGCCCCCCTGTCGTTACGCCACTATGTGCTAGCAGCCGTTTTCGGGGGCCCATTTACTGAGTGTGCAAGTCGCCCCCTGCCATTTTAACCGTGTTTACAGCCATTGGTCAGGCAGGGGCAATAATTATTTCGTAGCCTCTGGTACCTAATCCACCTAACAACCCAGATCCATACAAATTTGTTGTAAATAAATAAATGGTCAGGGCCAGTGGTCAGGGCTCCACCCTGACTACTGGTAGCTTGGACCCTGTTCCCGATGCCGGTGGGCTACTATTTTTCATATTTTTGAATGTTTTATATTTTTTTATATATTAATATTTAAAAATGTAAAGAATGTGTAAATAAATAAATAAATGGAATAATAATAATATTTATTTATTTCTCTCAAAAGGTACATTGTTTGTTCATAGTTTTAAGTTGCAACACAAAATAGAGATTAGGGTTCCGTTATGAATCATTTCGTATTGTAGTTTAACAACCATAATTATATTATTTCACTGCAGCAACGGTCGCCTGGAGGACACGGTCGAGCACACGGTGGAGGTGTGCCGCGCATGGGCGGACCATAGGCGTGTCCTCGTAGAGGCGATCGGCGGCGGTGACCTCTCGCGCCCAGCGCTGGTTCAGGCCATGCTGCGGGGCGAGACGGAATGGGATGCCGTCGCCTCCTTCTGCGAAGCAGTTATGCTAGTGAAGGAAGCGGCGGCGCGCGAGAGGCAACGACGAGCCTCTCGCCCCGGACAAAGACCCAGGCGAAGACGTCGAGAGTCGCAAGACGACTACCGGCCACCGTAGGCGCGGTTCTGCGGATGGCGAGCGATGGGTAGCTCGCCGCCCGGCTAGGACCAGGACCGCGTAGACGGCGCGTTTTGTTCCACGCGCGCCTCAAAGAGAAGGAGTCAGCACAGGAAGGGGCCCAACAGGGCCAACGCCTGCCGGGGTTGCGGAATGTTATGTTTACAACAGTTACCGTGACCCTGGAACATAAAAGGCAATCGAAGGAACATGAGTGGGTTTTAGTCAGTAAGAGTCTGACACACCCTCCCGCCGCACCCAGGTCGGGAGCAGTCACTGGATGATTTCCCACTCTCCAAAAAAAAAAAAAATTATATTATTTTCCTTTTATGCCGTTTTGATTTAGCGTTATCTGCGTTTCTCAAGTTAGGCCTCTATAACTCCTGAACAAAGTTATCTCAACTAATACATAGTTTTCCTTTAAATTTCAACATATTAGCTACCGTCATTGTTTTTTCTGAATTTTTGAGCCAGCCTTTTTACTTTTAGACTGAGAGGGATGGCCCTATTTTAACAAAAAAGTGGGCTTTAATGTTGAAATCTTTCTAAAAAAAATAGTTTAGCACTTTTTGACGTTGTAAAAGCGTAGCAACTGAGGTCTACGAAAGAATAACACCAAAAACGAAAACGAAAGCGTAGCAACAGAGGACTACGAAGGCGTAGCACCAGAGGTCTACGAAAGCATAGCACTGGAGGTCTACGAAATCGTAACATCAGAAGTCTATGAAAGCGTAACAACAAAGGTCTACTAAAGCGTAACACCGGAAGACTACGAAAGCGTAGCACCGTGGTCTACTAATGCGTAGCACGAGAAGTCTTCGAAAGTGTAGCACCAGATGTCTACGAAACCGAAGCGCCAGAAGTCTACAGAAGCATAGTACCACTGAAATATGAAAGCGTGGCACTAGAAGTATACGAAAACGTAGCACTAAACGTCTACGAAAGCGTAGCACAAGAGGTCTACGAAAGCGTAGCACAAGAGGTCTACGAAAGCGTAGCACAAGAGGTCTACGAAAGCGTAGCACAAGAGGTCTACGAAAGCGTAGCACGAGATGTCTACGAAAGCGTATCACCAGAGGTCTACGAAAGCGTAGCACCAGAGGTCTACGAAAGCGTAGCACCAGAGGTCTACGAAACGTAGCACTAGAGGTCTACGAAAGCGTAGCAACAGACCTCTATAAAATCTATGAACAATATTTTGACCTTTGTGACAATTTTCTTTTGTCATTTTTATATATCAGTAATTTGTATTTGTTTAATTTCTAATTAAAAATTCAATTTCATTAAATAAAATTATTTTACACGTAATTCTGACATTTGTCATATTTGTGGTATGTAGTAATGTAATACCTGAATAAAATTTTTAAACTTTTTATATGGGCTGTGTGGACCTGAATTAAATGATTTTTATTTATTATGAAAGCGTAGCATAAGAGGTCTACGTAAGCATAGCCATAGGTCAGTGAAAGCGTAGCACCAGAGGTTTACGAAAGCATAGCACCAGATGTCTACGAAACCGAAGCGCCAGATATCTCAGTCTATAGAAGCATAGTACTACAGAAATGTAAAAGCGTGGCCCCAGAGGTCTACGAAAGCGTAGCACTAGAGGTATACGAAAACGTAGCACTTGACGTCTACAAAAGCGTAGCACAAGAGGTTTCCGAAAGTGTAGCAGCAGATGTCTACGAAACTAAAGCGCCAGAAGTCTACAAAAGCATAGTACCACAGAAATATGAAAGTGTGACACCAGAGGTATATAATACGAAAACGTAGCACTAGAGGTATACAAAAGCGTAGACCCTAGGTCTACGAAAGCGTAGACAATGGGTCTACGAAAGCGTAGCATAAGAGGTCTACGAAAACGTGT
Source organism: Athetis lepigone (assembly GCA_033675125.1). Lineage (NCBI taxonomy): Eukaryota > Metazoa > Arthropoda > Insecta > Lepidoptera > Noctuidae > Athetis > Athetis lepigone. Next base: position 7,536,705 of record CM066214.1, read on the forward strand.
CACGAACTTGTACAATTTAAATATGGCAATTAAGAAGGTAACGTGCCAGTCTCTAATTACAAAAAATAAGAGACCTAGATGTGGCACTGAGTGCGATAATCTAGAAAGGAAGAAAAGAAAGAAACAACAAATGGCCGTAATTTGGCAATCAACGATTCAACTAGTTTTTATTAAAAACTAGCTTTTGCCCGCGGCTTCACCCGCGTTGATGTCGGTTATTATGTCGCATTTTCAAGAGAACTTTTCAAAAGTTCGGGATAAAAACTATTCAATGTTCTTTCTCAATGTCAACTCTATCTCTGTACCAAATTTCATTAAAATCAGTTTTAATGAAATTCAGTTCAGTTTAGACGTGAAAGCGTAACAGACAGGCAGACAGACAGACAGAGTTACTTTCGCGTTTATAATATTAGTGTAGGGATAGTAGGGATTAGTAGGGAAGTAGGGATATATTATAATGTTATATAATACACGAGTACGATGACATAAATGCCATAAAAAGAAAAACATAAAATTTATAAATGTGATAGTAACAATATTTTGACTTTTATTAATTATAAATTTACTTAGTTTGTTGTATTGCTGACCGCGGTAAAAACAGTCAACAGAAGGTCAACACGACGTACAGGTAAACCTTAATTAAGGTCAAGAGAGTTTTGCCAAATCGCTGTTCGTTCATAATCATAAGTTAATTATTACGTAAACAGAACAGAGCTTTCACAAACAAAGCCCTGAAATAATGTAATTTTCTTTGCCGAAGTGAGCTAGTTGCTGGCACAATTTTTAATGTATTTAAATACTTCATCATCTCCCTAGCCTCAGATTCAGCTGGATACCAGTGTTTTACGTGAAGCGGCTGCCTATCACTCCACAACCCAGCAACTAGGCGACACGGTACCTCTTGGTTAGACTGGTCAGACTTTCCGGCTTACCCGTTACGACTGTCAAAGTTCTACTAATGACAACCGGGACCAACGTATTTACGTGTTTTCCGAGACACGGTATGCCAGTGATGTCAAAGATAAACTTTAGAAAGTACATATGAATTGAAAAAGTCGGTGTAACTATTTCATAAATACTTGTCAAACTATTTTATAGTTGTAAGCTGTAGGTACCCATTTACTTGTATTTTTTTATTATAGGGATATTAATTAATGCAAAGGAGACCAAGTACCTTCCCGGTACTCATATACAGGGTGTCCCACGGCAATGCCACATGTAGGGAAAGTACCTTAAATATTGTAGCTAGAACATTTTACTGAAAGAAGACATTATTTGAATTTTGAAAACATTTTAAACTGCTTTCATAGATATTTGAATAATTACATAGTTGAACCGGGAATCGAACCTGTTACTCGAGAAAATAAATCAGCCTGTAGTTTTATCCTACCGATCAAAAGGCTTCATCACAAGGATTATTTTTTGCTAAATAACATAGTGTCATAAATAAAAGAAAGACCATGAATTTTAACATTTTTAATACAAAATTAGTAAATTTTTCAAATGCTCAAAACTAGTCCCTTCTTCTTAAATACGAAGTGATAACTTTTGATTATTTCGTTCCCTGACGATTTTTTGGTCTTGTTGTGGTGGATATTTATTTATTTAAATGATGCGTACTACTCAAGTGGGTAGATTAATTAGCAATAAGTAGTTATGATTGTCAATTGTATGTCCTTACGGCAATGTAAGCTTTTAACTTTTCTGAACAAAATTTTACATCAAATGTTAAATTTCACGGTCTTCCCCAACAAGCAAAATAATCCTGGAAAGCGATTGTATAATGCTGTTTGGAATTATAAAGCGCCAATTATGGTTTTGGTAGTTGCTACTGCGCTTTTAACAGGATACATACATGCTGTTTTTACTCAAGTATTATTAATCCTATAATTTGTACTTATATCGGTATATCGGATCATATTTCCTGGCAAATACAGGATCAAGACTCCTATAAAAGCATGAAATAAGAGTAATTGCACTCAAGAGTAATTTGTCCAGTTGTTTGGATTTATATCCGCATATAAGATGACATCTGCGGACCATTTAAATCTTAATACTCCTGTAGGAGCATGTACCAAGAATATTTGCACTGAGGAGCAATTACTCTTGTTATTTTTACTTATAACCTCATATAAGCTATACTTTTATGACCAATATAAGTAAATTAAATTTTAATTACTGTAAATTATTTATGGTTTGGTTTTATATAAGCTTAAAAGTTGCTTAAAAGTAAGTTTTAATAAATCACCAACACTCGGTAGGATAAATTAATGTTCTCTTGGATATCTATTTATCGTATGCTGATTTAAACCTAGACATATTTATTTAGGCATTTCACAGTAGTGTTATAGTCCAAGTAATCTTTAACAATCCTGGTTAAAACTCTTAATAAGCCATTTTTGCCTGTAACGACTAGTACGTAGGCGTAAACACGCTTTATATGGTTTTGCAAATTCTATTGTAGGATTTGACATCAAGCGATTTTAATTACCATGGGTGGCCAAATTATTAGGGACAGTGGTCATAGATTTTTTTGTTTAAACACCTTAATCGAGAAAACTAGTTCCGTATAATATGTAGGTTTTAAGGTTTGGTAGCACTACACTGGTATGATTTTTATTATTTATGTAATGTGATAGCACCATGAGATAGAGCCATATTCAAAAAAGTGGTATAGCTTCTAATATATAACAATTTTGTTGAATTCCTTTAAAAAATATATTTGTTTCATTGATGGCAAAATAAGGATAGTGTTCATTTTAAAAGATTTTTCTATTTAAACTAATAGAACCGCGAGCAATATTTCTGATTGCATACTTTTTTTTTCAAATTGCATTGCGTCTCTACCAAAAATCATAAAAACACATACGTTATTGCTGCATTTTACACACTCACAAAGAGATTTAGCAGCTATTATAGGTGTCAGCTATTATAGGTGTATTTACAAGTATAGCCAGTAGTTACAAGACCTGATACTAAGGCATATCACAAAATATTCAATTATACACAAAATATTTCCTTACTTAAGTAACGCGATATTTTTAGTAATTTGTAGTTTTAATTTCGCCTTCACATTTGTTGTTTTTATTATCTCAATTAATAAGGTTTTTTAATAAAAAATACCGCTTGGACCAACACCTAATAATTTTCTTAATAAAAGCAGTCCAACCACAATACAGAAATCTAAGAACTGTCCCTAATAATTTGGCCAGGTACTGTACGCACAATGGCGACTCCTCTTCAGTTTTGAGAAAACCCGATATAGAACCAATATACTTAAATTGGTACTATGTCACACTTAAAAATGCTAAAAATACTTATATTAGCACTATATCACACTCGGAAATGCTCACCAATAAAATGGCAGCTGCCTTCCTAATTTTCATTTAATATTAATTAATAATAAAAATCAAATAAGCAAATTTCAAGAGGCGCTTAAAAATTTTGATCGATACCATGATAGATTTCACAGAAAATTCACGTTCCCCTATGATTGAGCTATAAGAGTAACAATTTGACAAAAGTAAGATTTTGTTTTTCTATATTGGTTGACATGAATAAAATCTGACTCATATAAAATATGACACTCGAAATAAAAATATTTTTTTTCATAGAGTACAACAATGCTCAATACACATACGACTTTTACAATATACGAACTTAATGAAGCATTTCTAGGAGCGTATTATTCTTATTTTTTACTAAAACTTACTTATATTGAGATTCACAAGAGTAATTGTATTGACATAATTCTATTATAGGAGTCATATAGGCGTTAAAGGCATTTCAGCGGTCTAATATAAATACATCATAAGTAAAAGTAGACTTAAAAAGTGGGCCCTTTTCGCAACTTATATGCGGATATAAGTTTGATATAGTCCTCGATAATTATGGTTCTAGGATGGTTTCAAAACCACTTTTTGCTAGTTGCCTTTTATTTGTGACACTATGTTATTTAGCAAAAAATAATCCTTATGATGAAACCTTTCGATCGGTATGATAAAACTACTGGATGATTATTTTTTCTCGTGGAACAAGTTCGATTCCCGGCCCAACCTTTTAATTATTTGAATATCTATGAATGCAATTTAAATTGTTTTTAAAATTCAAATAATGTCTTCTTTCAGTAAAATGTTTTATCTACAAGATTTAAGGTACTTTCCCTCCATGTGGCATAGCCGTGGGACACCCTGTATAATTACAAGTCATCTCGTTTATATATCAGCAAGTAAAACACAACTAATGTATCAGAAAATTTTGTTGCACTGAGTAAAATATTATGCACATTGCATCTGTTTATAGTAACACTAGCTTTTGCCCGCGGCTTCGCTCGCGTTAGAAAGAGACAAAAAGTAGCCCATGTTACTCTCCATCCCTTCAACTATCTCCACTTAAAAAATCACGTCAATTCGTCGCTCCGTTTTGCCGTGAAAGAAAGACAAACATACAGAAAGACAGACAGACACACTTTCCCATTTATAATATTAGTATGGATTCTGAATTTTGGGTGGCATTTACAGCACCTCAAGCTAACTTCTAAACTCACATTAAAATTTGTTAAAAGATATAATAAAACGAAGAAATACCGTAGTTTCGGTTGTGATATTGTTATTTGTTCATGTTGGTTTTTTAAAAGTAAATACTTTACACCGGACCTTTTTATTTTTTGTTACGAAAAATGTATTGAGGATAAATTCACCGAGAAAGATTCATACGGAATATCACTTCTGCTCATGAAAAATTTTGTTTGCTTAATCCAAACCCAACGTAGATATTTATACAGATGTATGACCCAGTTGACCCTGGAATTTATTTATGTTGATTACAGCTAAACTGAAACGGTAGAATACTTGGAATCATATTCTGAAAGTAGCTGCAGCACGCATTTAGTCGTCATCACAGTAAAATTTACCTGGTTTCAGATTTCAAGCTTTAATCGTCAATATTTTAAAAAATACTAAGTCTAGAGGTATGAAACAATAGGGAGACGTAGGTGTGCACTAAAGAAATATTAAAAATTCTTATATGAGGTCAGAATATTTTTGATAGTAGCATTTTCAAACTCACAGCAACTACTTTCATTAATAAAATCCGAAATGACGCCCAAGAAACCGCAATAGGCAGCTTGTTATAGTATATAAATATTTAGGTGGAAGGTCTGCTACTCTGATTTTCATGCCTACTAAACTACATATTTCCTTTCGACTTGTTTTATTTTTAAATTAGCTTTCATCGACGTGAGTGTTTTCTACCCCCTGTTTTACCTCTTTAGGGTTGGAATTTGTCAGCAACATTGCAGGGGCCCGCAAGGGCCGACGCCGGCCGGTGCTGCGGGTTGTTCGAATAAGATACCGCGGCCCTGGACACAAAGGAAATCATTTACCGAATTCCCTGATTAGTCCTTTCCAGTCTGGATTCAGGCACAGTACCGTTTCTGCTCTCCTTAAAGTTTCTATTTTAGTGTTGATATATTTTTCCAACGCTTTCAATGCCGTCAGCCACGAAGTCCTTTTATCCATCCTCTCCTATCTTATGGTCTCTCCCGAGGTTCTAGATTGGTTTTCTTCCTATCTTCGTGGGCGTCAGCAGTCTGTCCTGAAGGGAGGCTCATCCTCCAGCTGGTGTGCTCTTGTTGCTGGCGTCCCCCAAGGCGGTATTTTATCTCCACTTTTGTTCTCTATTTTTATAGATCTCATAACTACCGAGCTTCAGTGTGCGTATCATCTTTACGCTGATGATTAGCAGCTCTACAGTCAGGTAAGCGTCGATAACATATTATTATGCGGTGTGATAGGGAGGAGCTTAACCGGAACTTAGCAGTGGTTAAAGATTAGTCTGATCGGTTTGGGATAGCGGTTAACCCAGCCAAATGCCAGGCTATCGTTATTGGTAGCACTCACAGCTTTTAAACGATTTTCGTTTTTAATCTCCGTAAATACGATCATGTGTCCACGCATCGGGAAATCTTGAAATGGTTGCCCATCAGATAGCGCAGAGCGTTAAGGGCCTTGACCACCTTGTTTTCACTTCTAGACAAACCCAATTCACCTTTCTATCTGACTTCTCTCTTTCAATATTTTTATTCTGCGCACAGCAAAAATCTACGTTCCTCCAATAACCGTCTTCTACGATGTCCTTCTCACCGTTCTGGTTTCATTAAATCTTCTTTTCCTATCCAAGCGGTTTGGAATGATGACCTCGTGTCGCCCTAACGTCTGGTCACGGTGCGGGCCGATAAGACCTCGTGCCGCAGGAACGGAAAGTTTACAAAAATTGGTGCCGCAGCTAACGTGTAAGGAGTTGGCAGACTTGTCTCACAGTTAATTTGTTGTATTTTTTCATGTATTTATTTGTATCTCTCTTCACTTCGTATATATGTATAGTATGTATGTATATATGTTTTTATATATTTATTTATTTATGTATTATATTATTATATTTTATCTTCCTGTAACTTTTCTGTATTTTTTGCACCTACTATGTTTTTGTCTCTGCATCACCCTAAGGTAGGCTGGTAGAAAATGTCTAAGGCATTAAGTCCGCCTCTGTACGGTTGTACCATTTTGTATATTTGGATTAGGTAATTAAAGTTTATTATAATTAAATAGCAAAATAAACAGCCAAAAACTTTACTAAACGAAGACTAAGATTTTTAGTTCAACATAATCGAAATACGATACGAAAATATTTTTAATTTCACATCACCTACAAACAATTTTATAAAGTATTTCATCAGTTACGGCCCAACGATGAGTAGTCCCAACATTACGAGTACCTACTACAGTACAAAAACCATTAAACGAATTTGACAAAACTTTCAGTAATAAGTATAGCTTTTTCATCAGAATAACAAATAGGTTACATAACGTCACCCTATGACCTACGGGAGCATTAATCAAAGACATAAACGCGGGTAAAACGGTGGGAACATCTAGTAAATAATAGTAAAGACATGCAGGAGAATATTTATGCAACTTTATTATTGGTTTTCCAAAAACCTGAAGGTTCAACAATAACCCGTTGAGCTCAAGATGTACCACTTTTTAAAATTACTATTATTAAGTTGTACAAGCAAAGGATAAGTCTAAGCAAAACAACATATATATACCATATATTCATTAATAAACTGAAATATTCAATGAAACTATATTTACGACGGTTATTTAAGACAATCACCTAATCCGTACAAAAAAGTTACACAGTTCAATAACATGTATGAAATCGTGTGCATTTGTGTCAAAATATACAGAAATAGTGACGCTTTACCCCGCAAATAGTTAATTTTGCTTTATTCTACATTTACCATATATGTATAATATAAACTGCCGCGCCGGTGACCCAACCATAAGTTATGAGCATTGAGGTTGAATAGCCAACATTCTAAACATACTTAAGAACAGCACAGATTTCAGCATTCATTGACTCGGAAATTGCGTCCAGATGACGCATATATACCTATTTCAACGTAAGAAATTTTTATACTGCAGAAATTAAGAGAAGTATTGCAATTATTGATCTCGTCGTCCGGCTGGCGGGCGGCGCGGCGGCGGCGCGGCGGCGCGCGCCTGGCACACGCGGAGCGCCGCCGGGCCGCACGCCCCGCGCCACGCGCCCTGCGCTACACTTCAATCGTTGTCACAATAACGTGCCACCATTCTCGTAAATTAACTTTGTTACCTTCTCGTCATTATTCTCGCTCTCATTCGAAACAAATAACGAGGTGTGAACCCTCTTCAACCGGTACGGTCGTGTGTGACTTTGTTTTTATCGATGTATTTGAACTACACGGTGACAGCTAGTTTTCAACAAGTTGCATTATTATAATAGAAACAGTAAAATAAAGTTTGAAACACTATGCTCGTTAACAGAAAACAATGAAAGTTCAGGGACGGTTCTATGACAGACGATTCGCGATCGTATTGCTACGTCAGAGGAACTGGAATAGATTTACGTATACCGAGCGTGAAATTAAAGGATAAACAAATGAATTCCGAAGCGGGCGCCATAATAATGAAACAGCAGTCGGCATCAGGAGGTGTCAAGCGGCAGACACGGTCGGCGTGACCCGCGAGGTAACTCGGCCGCGGCCCGCGACGCATCAGAAGAACTGGGCCATATCAATAAGTGTGTCCCAGTTACCTGGAAAAGTGGCGTGCGGTGCGGCAGTGCTCAGTGTCAGCGCATGATGTCGGGCAAGTCGTGCACGTCGGGCAGCGTGCGCTCGGTGGGCGGCTCGGTGCGGCTGGGCACGGCCAGCGGGCACGAGGTCGTGCTGGACGCGCTCTACGAGCAGCGGAAGCGCGACAAGAAGAGCGTGCGCGTGCTCACTGTCATCGTGTACGTGTTCTGCGTGTCGCTGGCCGCCATCATGCTCTCGCTCTACTACGTGTTCTTCTGGGAGCCCAAGGACGCGCAGTACGCGCAACGCAAGGTGTTTCACACAGTAGAGAAGCAAACCAGCACCACACCAATGCCCACATGCTTAATGCCCCTCACCGGTACGTCACACCGACACGCTTCCCTCTTACTCCTAACACTCGTGTTTCAAGTAAACATGGACTCGTACAGATACGCATACGAGATATTCCAGATGTCGTTGTACTCGTACTTACAATAGTGATAAGTGACCCCGTGTATTTGTTTTCCCGAGCTTTGCACTAAACTATAACTTAACAACTTTAACACTTATCAAATAATAAATTATATTGTAACTAATAACTTATATATACATTCATCTAACAGCTGTACTTGGAGTTGTAAAATGGCAAGTAAAGTCGTTTTTTCTGCAATCAATTTTGATCTTCAAAAAGGCTATGGAAAAAGAACAGATAAGCGATAAAACTTTTTGTCTTAATTTATCTTACACGTTTCTAAACTAATTTGCGGGTTGGGACTTTGGGAACAAACTTACAATTGTTTTTACGAAGCGAAACGCGATATCTTTTAAAGTACATAAATTCTCTATAGGTATAATCTTTCTTCGTCAGTTATTATTTTGGCACCAACTCAAAACTATAGCAACTCACATAAATCTATTAACTTAATTAAGACTAAAAGTTTTATTTTATTTTCACAGTTCAGTTTCTTTGTCTTGTAATAAGCTCTTGTTATTTTTGAATTAATAGGGTTTTATACCTCTAAGCAAGCGGTCGTCAACCTTTTGGCAGGCAATTAAGATCCATACAGTGACAAAATGAGATATAGCGAGTCCTCCGGTATCTCTAGGCTCTCTCTACCTAGTAGTTTTCTTATTAGGTTCATGATGTGTATTTAAATTTTATTAAAATGACTATTAATAAAATTGTCATTTTAACCACATAAAAATAATGATAAAAAAACACCGCTACTCTAAATGAAAAATAAAGCATAGGTTCTTTACCAGTCTATTTGTTAGGCTGGCTTTTTGCGTGTGTCTGTTACTTAGGAGCTCGTAGAATATCGAATACTCAGGTCTGCAATTCCTTGGAGCTGTGAAAATATAAGTTACGGCAATCACAATATTCGACCGAAGACATACCTTCTTGACCCAAAATCATGAAATTTGGCAAAGAGCAATATTTATAATTATAGCACAAGTACCGAAAATATTTAATATGATTATGGATCAAAAGAGAGACTCTTATTATTCTAGAGCTACGCTACTTATAAATTAAATCATTACACTGTTCTTCTAGACTATAGTATCCATAATTACGCTTTGCTTAAAATAACTGATTTGCTTAAAAAAACTAATACTGACTTATAAAATTATGAGTTAATATAACGAGCTCTTTGAACAATAGGAGCCATTCATTTCGGTTTGAGCACAACCCGGTACCCCTACCGTTTTGGAATGGGTGATCCCTCACTCCTGGTCGTGACTCAGTCTATGGTCAAATGCGACAACGCGGAGGATGCCGTCGCTTCTTTTTGCCTTCGCCACGTTCACCGTTTCTGCTGCCTTTATACAAAGATTCTGACAGCGTCAAATCAATAACGTACACAGTTCAATGTAGGTACGGGTTGACGTCTCCCAGACTCTTTAACCAATTTATGACAGACCTAATAGTCGAGCGAAGCAGCAAGTGTGTCGAATGTCATGTTAGTGGTGTTAATAGCTGAATTATACATTTTATACCTACTTAATTTTACTAAACAAATGGTTATAGTATTATTTTAGTCTTCCGGTTAAAACCCCACGGTTCCTCTTAGAGCCCGCTATACTCTTAGCACCTTTACCATGTGCTGTCTGACTTGCAACCACCGCACGTTAGGCGTTCACAAACAACAGACCTATTTTGGATGAGTGACGAATTGCCTGAATCAAGTTCACCGACCGCAGACTTATTTTTACTTTAGTTCCGGGCTTTACATGTATCACTTATATTGGAAATCCAAGGATTGTATCATGTTCGAAAAAGCCTACCGTTTGTAGTCGTGCTAAATCCATGAGTATTTCCACGCATTAAGAAAGGGAAACATTTATATAGAATACTCAATTCGAAGCCTACTGCGTAGCTTTTTCCCTGACCATAATCACTTGATGCAGTGCATTGCAAATAATAAAACAGAGGTTAATGAAAATAGACTTAATTGGTGCTGCCTGCAATTTCACTCATGTCTCATATATCTGATCACCAGAACAACCTACTAGTTACATACTTACGGTAGATTAACAAAATAAAAAACTATAATTAAATCTTGTCAGAATGTACACTAAATTACCTATTGCTATAAAAATGTCTAAACATTCGACATTTTTATAGCAATAGGTACTCGTAAAATTAACGACATTTTAATTATGTCGTAAAAAAATCAAAGCATCTTCCAAGCCAACTAATTTGCAATAAAGTAGCTAGAATTTCTTACCTACATAGAAAGGTGTGCTATAAATAATCGTTATATTATACAATGTAGTATAGTAGGTTGCTGTTGCTTCCAACTTTGTATTTAATTGATGTGCAATCACGCAAATAAACCTGATTACTACTTAAACCTTATTTCGGATCTATAAGTACAACTATTTCTACAACTATTCATTATAATTATGTACCTATCATATTATGCCTTATATTATAATAATAGAGCCCTGACCACCGGTAGCTTGGACCCTGTTCCCGATACCGGTGGGCTACTAAATTTTATATTTTTAAATGTTTTTTTTTTATAAATTAATATTTAAAAATGTATTTTTTATGTTTTATAAGTCAATAAACGGAATAATAATAAACCCGCAGGGCAGCTTGTGGCGAGCTGTCGGGCAGTAGCGACCCCGTGGACCTGACCTCCTGGGAGACCCTTTGTTCTTCATCTCTGGCTTGCCTTAACTGGCCGGCCAGAGTGAGCACTGACGAGGAACAAGGCTCCCACCTCACTCTTGCCTTAATTGGCTGGTTTGAGTGGAGATTCGCAAGAGCAAATTTGCTCGGGGGAAGGAAGTATTCCAGTAAGATGCTGGTAGGGATCTTGACCGTACTTCCGGGATTGTCCTGATAGCCGTGGAATACCTCTCCACTCCTCCAGCACCTCGATATATGTTGCCCCTTTGTCGCTACGTCACTATGTGCTAGCGGCCGTTTTCGGGGGCCCATTTACTGAGTGTGCAAGTCACCCCCTGCCTTTTTATCCGTGTATACAAGCATTGGTTAGGCAGGGGCCATAGCCATTCAATAGTTTCAGATAAGTAATCCATCTTAGCAACCCAAACCCATAGTCCAATACTTTCTTTATTCCATGAACTGCAATAGACCACCACCAACCGGGGGTTGACCTTAGGTGCACTTGAGTGGTGCATATAGGGATAATCGCCGGTTGGTGTCCCATTCCACATAAAGTTTTCCTCAAGGGGCCTCTGCGAGTTGGCTTCGGCCCCTCGTACGCCTTCCAAAGGTCCGGGACCTCAGGGTCCCGAGATACGAAAACGTAAAAAATTATAATAATAATAATAATAATTTATTTATTGCACATTTAACATTTACATTTTACAGTTTAACATTTAACACACACATTATGCCTTAGACATCAATTAAATCCGACGGAAGGTAAAGCTAATATTAGAGTTGTTCGAAACCCAATCTAGAGAGGCCGTGGGACTAAATAATGGATTGATATTATCGACACCGGCAATTATCGTGAAGGACATTTTTGCAAAAATATATATACAGGGTGGAAAGTTTCAATGGGCCCTGGAAGAAAACTACATTAAATGCTTGAGATAGATTATTTTACTTAAAGAAAACATTCCTTTATTTTTTAAAAGAAACAAAACTGCATTTTTTTTTTTTCGAAAACTCACTTACTACGGTCGGGAATAAAACCGGCTAAAAAAAAATAAACACTCTGTATTTTTTTGACATCAAACTTAGGGCCATTTATATGGACAAACTCTCTTTAACAAACATGGGTAATTAAATTAAAGGAAAACCATAAAACTTAAGAATTTAAATTTAATTGAACGAAAATTTCGACGGTTAAATTCGCCCCTTGATTTCAAAAGGTTAAAGTTTATGGTTTTCGTCTAATTTAATTATTCATATGTGTTTGAAGCATTTGAGCCTTATGAAACACTCTAATAATTGACGTCATAAATGTACAGTTTGTTGATTTTTTTTGTTTCAGCCCGTTAGATTCCCGGGAGTGACACTTTTTTTGAAGTGACAAGTTTTAATGGACCCCGGATGAAAACTACTATAAATCGTTACGATAGATTATTACATATAACGAAAACAATCCCTAATTTTTTAAAAGAAATAACACCGCATTCAAAGATTTTCAAAAATTCGCTTAATTGTCACACTCGGAAATCGAACTGGCTCAAAATGAAAAAACAACATCCTGTACTTTTACGACGTGATTCGATAAGGTCATTTATAAAGGATCAAATCTTTAAAAGCAACATGGTAAATTAAATTAGAGAAAAACCATAAAATTTTAACTTTTCAAATCAAAGGACGACTTTAATTGTTGAATAGATAAATTATCTAAGAAACTAAGCTCTGCAGCATATGCCGTCAGGAAAATACGTGGTTTAACTGATTTGGAAACAGCCCGTTTAGTTTACTTTAGCTATTTTCACAGTTTGATGTCGTACGGCATTCTTTTGTGGGGAAATGCCGCTGATATTCAGACTATTTTTGTTTTGCAAAAAAGGGCTATTCGTTCAATTTATAAATTGAGTCCTCGTCACTCCCTCAGAGACAAATTTAGCGAGGTGAATATTATGACTGTGCCGTGTCAATATATATATGAAAATTTGATGTATGCGCATAAAAATATTAATCAATTTAAAAAATACAGTGATATCCATAATATAAATACGAGAAACAAAAACAAATACGTGGTTCCTTCAACTAGGCTTAAGAAAATAGGTGGTTCGTTCAAATGTCAATGTATACGCTTTTATAATAAACTTCCCAGACAAATTCAAGAACTTAGCATTACTAAATTTAAATTATTTATTAAACGTAAACTCTGTCAGAAAGCTTTTTACTCTGTTAAAGATTATATTGAGGATTGTAATGCTTGGGATTGAGCTGCTTCGATTAATACAGTGGCCAATATTTACTTTATGTACATTTTGTTTCTCTCTTTGACATTTTAATTATTATTTTGACATTGATGTGTACTTTTTAAAGTATATATATATATTTTATATTTTTTTATATTTATATTTGACATTGATGTGTACTTTTTGAAGTATATGTATCTTTTTGTATCATTATTATTAATATTTTGTGAATGTGAGGACTATGGAGGTCGTTGTTTCTAAGTTATGTTTTTATTTTATTTTTTATATATATGCAGTCTGACGGTTCGAGTATTTAATGCGGCCTACCCAAATGTCCTTACTTTGGTACTGTTCGTCAAGACGTTGAGCTCCTTAAACTTTTTAGTTGAGCTAAACGATTACTGACAAATGCTTGCACTGTCTGGACAGGTCCACTCAAATCTGTGTGCTTCTCTCATCTAGAGAGTACCTCAGACAAACCTTCATGGTTCTCGCACATTTTTGACCAGTACGATTGTATGGACTTTAAAAGAGACTTTGACCTCTGAGTTTGTTTCGGATGTTTCTTCTCAGAGCAGTCCAGCTACGAAACACCGGCTCCATCGTTCGCTTAATATAAAAAAAAAACAATATTGACGTGTAAAAGTGTTATTTTATAACCTATTTACAAAATAAATATGATTTTAATGATTTTTTTTTAATGAATTTTTTTGTTCAATCGAAATTAAATTCTTAAAATTGATGGTTTACCTTTAATTTAATTAACCATGTTTATTAGGGAGATGTTGTCCTTATGAATGGCCCTAACGTTTGATGCCATAAAAATACAAAGTGTTATAGTACGCGATCCGGCTGCAAAATAACGTACCCATCGAGTTTTTGCCAAAAACCAAATTTTTACACATGTTTATAATTAGGAGAGTTTATATCTACCAGGGTGCCTATCAAAAGGTCGCGCGGTGCGCTGTTGAGTTACATAGACGTGTTACAAATTGCTCTAAGTTTTATAATTTAAAAAGTACGTCTAAAGTTACTGTTTACTGGTGTACTATATATCAAAATGCAGACGTTTAAATAACCTAACCAGTGGTAAAAATTGGAAAGTGATACACCAAACCAACAAAAAGTTACAAGTGAAAACATTTTAAAAAATCAACATAACGAACTGTGTGCCTGACCTACGACAACTCGCACAGAGTCCACTGAGGTGAGTCACCAAGCAACGTACATATATTTGCGACGAACTCAAGTTATCACTGCACGGAACATTTTTTATTGTCTACCCACAAAATGAATTGTGCTGGATGTAAACAAGCAATAGCTCGCGGAGAACTTCTAAGATGTTGTACTTGCAAACAACTATATCACTACCGATGCATAAATATGACCTCATCGTATTTTATAGAAAACAAAAGTAAATTAATTAATTCATGGCGCTACCCATCGTGCAAAACCACTAAGAAACAAATACGAAATGACGACACACCTGTTAGGAGACAATCTCCACCGACACTTGACGACACAATAATGTCCATTGACGACCAAATACAAGATGACCAAAGTATACTAGACACAGGAAAATACGACGCACCATCAACAAATATAAATAATTCTTCTATCTTATCGCCGATCTTACTACATACAGAACCAATCACATTAGAGCAAATTAGTGAACTATTAGACCGAAAATTGGAATTACAACAACAATCTATTTTGACCATAATCAAAAGTACAATTCAATCAGAAATTAACACAGCTATATTGAAACTCCAACAAGAAATAAACAACAAAACTGAACAACTTTCTCTAGAGCAAACAAAAATGACCACAAATATTATTAACATAAACGAAACCATACAAAAAACTTGAGATTGAAAACGCAAAACTTAAATCAGAAATAGCCGAGCTACAAAACAAAAATATGCATCTAAATATGAACGAAATCTCTACGAACGCTTCGAATGATAATAATAAAACAATTGTTATCTACGGCCTAAATGAATATATTAATGAAACAGAAACAGACCTTGAAGATAGAATAATATTTGCGTTTCAAGACACATTAAATGTGGACCTCACTGGCTACATCGAAGAGCTCAATCGGATAGGACGATACGGCTTTAGACGGCCACTACGAGTGGAACTAATCAGCAAAAGGATGACTAAGTACATCCTTGAAAACGCGAATTATTTAAAAAGTCTAGGCTTATACGTGTCTGATTTCCTTGATAAAGAATCTTTACAGAGAAGACGAAAACAAAGAGAAGGACGGGCCACAATACACCAAAACAATGAATTCACGAATAATACTACGCTAAATAATACATTTAGGCCACCTTCCCCTACCCAGAGAAACAATATTACGCAAACTGACCTCAGTTCCTTTCGAAACTAACTTTGAAATTTTGTTTCAAAATATACGCAGTCTTAAGAATAAAAGATATTTGCTACAATCAGTCATTGAAGAAAGGATAAACCTCCACGCTATATGCCCGACAGAAACCTGGATCACCGAAAATAAAATTGAACTACTACATATAGACGGATATAGACCGGCTTCCTGTTACAGCAGGAAACACTACGAAGGTGGAGGCGTATGCATTTTTGTACAGGAAAACATCGAAACCTTAGAGCGACCAGATATAACGTCGTTGTCTGTTGAGTTTATATTCGAAGTGTGTGCAACAGAAATAATTCAGCAAAATATTGTTGTTGTAGTTATTTATTGGCCTCAGAAAAACAGGGAGACAGATGTATTTTACGGTTCTCTCAAAAAACTTTTGCAATTGCTAACAATCAAAGACAGCAAAAAGAACATTATTATCGGAGGAGACTTCAATGTCAACATATTAGAAAAGTCAAACAGCACTATAGATTTACTTAACACTATGACTAGCCATAACTTTGACCAAATTATTAACGAACCTACCAGAATCAGCAAAACAAGTGCCTCATGTATAGATTTAGTATTTACAAACTTTAAATTTAAAAACTTTAAGGCCACTGTTGAAGACTTCGGACTTTCAGATCACAAGGGAATAACATTATCAGTCCCCAAAAAAACAATAATTAAAGAACAGAAAACATGGTACATAACTAAAAGAATATTTACTGAAAAAAATATGGAAAACTTTAAGACGCAATTAACTAAAATAAATTGGCGATCAATATTTTCAGATGACAGAGACGTAAATTCAAACTATGAATCTTTCCACGCAAAAATAGTAAGCATATTAAATACCTGTATTCCAAAAACCAAAATTAAAATTAAAAATAAAACCAAGAAGTCGTGGCTAACTACCGGTTTAAAAGTGTCTTGCCAGCACAAACGTTTACTTAAAACATTTCTGACACAAAACGAAGCCCCTACCCTGTTAACATATTACAAAAAATACGAAAAACTATTAAAAAACGCTGTCACAAAATCTAAAAAATACATTAATATTAAAAGAATACAAAATAGCACCAATATCTCGAAAACGATGTGGCAAATAATAAAAGAACGCACAAATAAAACAACTAAAAGGACAAAGACAAATATCAAATTAAAAATTCAAAACACATTAACGGAAATCCCCACAACTGTCGCAAACGCATTTAACGACTTTTTTAAGTCAGTTGGAGGAAAGTCCAGTGATGAAACCGGTCGACCTGTCATTACAAAAAATGATAAATCCTTATTTGTTAAACCTGTAGACGACTATGAAATATTATCAATTATAAGGAATCTTAAAACAAGAGAAGCTATGGTTTTGACGAACTCCCACCCTCATTAGTTAAAAAATGTGCAAATCAACTAACCATGCCACTAGCTTCCTTAATAAATCAATCTTTCACTGAAGGTACTGTCCCCAATTTACTAAAGATCTCAGTAATCAAACCAATCCACAAAAAAGATTCGCAGACTGACTGTAATAACTATCGACCCATAGCCCTTTTACCTACCTTCTCAAAAATTTTTGAGACCGCTATGACGACTCGCCTGTATTCTTTCTGCGAAACATTTAACATATTTAATGATAGCCAACATGGATTCAGGAAAAATAGATCAACAACCAACGCAGTCTATAGATATATACAACAGATTTTAAATATAATTAACGAAAAAAAATACGCCATAGGGATTCTCCTAGACATGAGTAAAGCATACGATAGAGTCCAATATAACATCCTCTTAAACAAGCTGGACGGAATAGGTGTTCGCGGCATAGCTCATAAATGGTTCACGTCTTACCTTGAAAACCGTTCACAATATGTAGAAATTGAGCACTACAACCATAGTACCGGGGAAATCAAGAATATCAAATCGGAAACCATTAATCGGCCATTCTCCGATAAGCAAATTTTACGTGTCCGGGCTTGAATAATCCGTACTTTTATCATATTCAATCATCCAATATTTTTTATATGTTAGATAGCATCCCTATCTAGCCATACACAAAAACACAGGCTTCTGTTTAAAGTATTTAAGACTAAATTAATTTAATCTAAGTTCAAAAACCTCTGTTCTCTAATTACCGTAACGTGTCCGCACACTGTCTTAATGTTAAAACTTACTTGTAATTTTTATGACTTAGAGGTTTACTTTGATCTATTCAACATTTTAAATGGTGTTAAACAACGTGTATCGCATAGTAAAATATTGACTCACTAGAACCAGTCTATAAATAATTATCATTAAATTATCGGATGTCCGAGGGAAAGTTATAATTACCGTGACATATTCTGTTCTCTAGTGCACACCCCTAAAAAACAGTATTTGGCACACCACTTCCGAACTCGTCTCGTCTCCTCCATGTGTACCGCGAAACACCAGCAGTTGCACGTCTCTAACGTTAGTGTACCGTTAATAAAGCGCTCTTGTATATAATTACCGTAACCTTGGTTACAAACTTTTCTAATTACCGTTTCACATTATATAAATTTGATTTTTTAAGTTAGACCTCAGTTGAGCATGTCAATCGAGGCAGTAACTTGGGCCTCCGTACGTTGTAATAAGCTAGTATTTGCATATTTTGTTGGTTTCCGAAATTTTTAAGAAAATCTATCGTTTTCTAATTACCGTATACTAATTACCGTATGTTTATAATTACCGTTGTATGAAAAATTAATTCTTATTTACTAACTGTAGCCTCAAAATAGATGGGTACAGAAGTCAATCTACATGCATGATGCTCAAGCGCGCTGCTTGAGCATCACCCGTGATCATCAGTGATGAGTTGATGAGGCATATCCGCGGGATATATATATAATCCCGCGGATATGTGGAGGACGAGGCTTTCTTAATGCTAAGTCTCTCCTCAACCGCAAGACCCGGAGGTTGTATCTCCGGGATTATTTCCTAAAAGCTGACGTGGTTCCCCACGTCAGCACCGAGAATACGAGATGTGGTCACTGTGGTCAAGAACCTCACTCCGCTCTCCTTAACTAAAGAGAACTGGCGCAAACTTGTAGTGCTTGAGGCAAAGGATCGTGAGGAAGTATGGTAGAGTGAGGCGCTACACGTGCGGTTTTTCCGGGCCCTGCATGGGCCCGATGTAGACTTTTTAGTGTCACTTTAGTAGCTACAATTTGGTGACCAATTTGGGGAAGCCGAAGGTTTTGTCTGTACAATTATGGATAAGGTTATCATGACGAAGAATTATCGGGAATTTATTGTTAAAGATGGTACGGTTAACTTATGTCGGGCGTGTCACCTGCCGGGAGAACGATTCGACATACTATCTCTGATTATTCTCGTCTTGCTAACAAAGAGGACTTGAATGGGCACAACCTAGTAGCCAGGATTATCAATCAGCAACTTGCTCTGAGATACGGCCTCGTAGAATCTGAAGATGGCAATGTCACATTGTACTGGGGTCGATACATCATCACTGAAAAGACTATTGTAGCAAACAAGCCTGATATAGTGGTGGTGGATCGATTGGAGCGGCGCGCAATGCTCGTTGACGTAACGGTCCCGCGTGACAAGAACCTTGTGAAGACCGAGAAAGATAATAAAAATTAAGTATCGACTTGGCTCGCGAGATTGTTGACATGTTGAATGTAGACTCAACGGTCATGTGCTGATAGTTGTTTCTGCCAATGGTTTAATAGCCAAGAGTCTCGACCAACACCTAAGGAGGCTCTCGTCAGATGGCTGGATCTAGGGCTTCATTCAGAAGCTTTTGGACACGGCTCGCATCGTTAGGAAGTTCTTCTCTCTGAAGCCCTGATCACCGGTAGCTGGGACCCTGTTCCCGATGCCGTTGGGCTACTGTTTTATATATTCTTACATGTTTTTGTTTTTTTATATCATTATTTAAAAATGTAAATAATCTGTATGAAAATAACGCGAAAACGAACCCGCGGCTTCACTCCTACTATACCCTACTCTAGCCTACCCTACTATATCCCACTTTAGCCTGCTCTAGCCTACCCAACTATATCCCACTCTACCCTACTCTACTCTAAACTACACTACTCTAAAGTACCCTTTTAATTTTCAATTTTTTTTTCCATAAGAACCTTCTCCAAACAATAACAAACACAACAAAGATTTAGTGAAATCGGTCCAAAGATGATAAAGGGAAATAGGGATTCTTTTTATATAAATCGATGTATACAAATTATTAATGTGTGTTATTTTTATTATATTATATCACATTTTACTTAAAATTGTCAGTGTTTTCTAATTACCGTGGCATAAGATATTAAACTTTTCTAATTACCGTAATCATAATTTTTTTAAGTCTCAATAACTAGAAAACTACCATTATTTAAAACATGCCTCATTTATTATTGAATTCGTATTTTTTACTAGTTTCATATTTTAATGAGTTTAGGGTAAATCAGTGAAAAATAAAAATGGTTACGGTAATTAGGCAAATAACGCCGAATCGGAGAATGACCGTAATATAGATAAATCAATCCCACAAGGTAGCGTACTCGGATGCATATTATTTCTTATCTATATCAACGATCTCCCCAAAATAATAGATGCTGTAAGCGTTTTATTCGCAGATGACATCTCAGTTGTCTTTTCATGCACAAATAATTTGACCCTTAACAATGACATTCATCGAATATATCTGACATATATACTTGGTTAAACGAACACAACCTTGAATTAAATTTCACGAAAACAAAAATAATGCAATTTAGACCTTACCAAAAACGACCTCTCGACATAAATTTTACGTTTAACAAACATAAATTAGACTGCGTGGAAAACTTTAATTTGTTAGGACTCAATATTGATACAAACCTTAATTGGAAATCTCATATAGCGCACCTAAGTAACAAAATTTCTAGGTTCTCTTATGCCTTGTCGGAATTGAAAAGATCTACGGATTTCAAATCTGCTAAAACAGCCTATAATGCATACGCACACTCTTGGCTCCGTTACGGTATAATGCTTTGGGGTAATAGTACGAACGTCGATAAGCTGTTTAAGCTACAAAAAAGATGCATACGCATTTTAACGAATATAAGAGGAATGGATAGTTGTAGACCACATTTTATAGAACATAATATCCTTACACTTACGTCTCTGTATATCTTTGAAATATGTTTGTTTGTAAGAAAAAATATGTCACTCTTTCCCCTAAATAAAGATCATTACACCCAACCACGAAACTTACGACACCAAAACGATCTAGCATTACCGGTTTCAAAATTATCCATTTTCCACTCGGGTCCGTATGTAATGTGTATCAAGATATATAATAAAATCCCTAAGTCTATAAAAGAAATTAAAACAAACAGTTTATTCAAAACAAAATTATTCACTTATTTAAACAAGAAGTGCTACTACACATTGCAAGAGTTTTTTGAAGAAACAAACAAACAAACGAATAAATTAAACAAATAAATAAATAATACAATAAATAGCTAACCTTTATTTAAATAAAAAAAAAAATAGAAATACTCATAATTTATTTGAATTAATTAATTTTATTTCTTTTGATTATAATTCACCTTGACTTTATTTTGATTGTATTTTATTTTAACATTATTTTGATTGTATTTTATTTTGACATTA
Source organism: Athetis lepigone (assembly GCA_033675125.1). NCBI lineage: Eukaryota > Metazoa > Arthropoda > Insecta > Lepidoptera > Noctuidae > Athetis > Athetis lepigone. Next base: position 7,558,214 of record CM066214.1, read on the forward strand.
TTTTGATTGTATTTTAATTTTGACATCATTTTGATTCTACTTTGTTTTATTCATTTTGTGATAGAGTTTTTATTACCTATATTTTTTGTATTGAATTGTAATTTACCTGTTTTGCAGTGCCCTTACAGGGTGCATGTTTGAAACTTTTATTATGTAATTCCAACCCCTGTACAACATGTTTGCAATAAACTGATTTGATTTGAAAATGTGGCCGCTAGTATTTTTTTTAATGATTTTTTTAATAATTCATATTTTGTCAGAAATTGTACTGACTTGTTTTTTCAATGAAATGTCGTCCAATTCACGGCGACATCTATAAGGACTCTGAAAAATCATGGCTGCCGGTGGGCACCTGGCCGCACCTTCCGCAGCCAGGTATACACCGGTATAATTTTGTTACATTTATGTACCCACAACGTACATTTATAATTTATATATCAATATCATATCGGATCAGTAGCATTTAACCACATCGAGTTAACAAAGATTGTTCGCAACCATTTTTGTTTCAAAGATGGAATGTGCGTTGAGTTGAAACCTTTAATTCTTTTCATTAATTTATCACCCATATACACACTTCGTTTAAAAATATATCCCTAAATATTCCCAAAAATATACCCTGGTAGATATAAATTCACCTAATCATAAATATGGGTAAAAAAATGGTTTTTGGCAAAAACTCGATGGGTACGCTATTTTGCAGCCGGATCCTAGACTATTACTTTTATGGATTTTAGCCGGTTCGATTCCCGAATCCCGAGTGTGACAAACGAATTTTCGAAAATAATTGAATGAGGTTTTGTTTCTTTTTAAAAATAAAAGAATGTTTCCTTTAAGTAAAATCTTGACGATTAAAGGTAGTTTTCTTCCAGGGCCCATTGAAACTGTCCACCCTGTATATGAGTGTGCTTCAAGTCTGTTAAAAATAGCAGGGATTTCTTTTGACATCATAAAAAAAACATATTACACAAAAAAAAACGTTTTTAGTTCTACTGAAAACACATGCTGTCCTTTACAACAATTGAATTTTGCGTTATTGTTAGTTTGGTAGGCTTTGCCGACTACAGCAAAGCCGAACCCAAAGATGGAATTAATGATGTGTCATTGCAACATTATTTAATTTCACATAAAATCAAATGATTTATTTTTATTACAACAAAATGAATGTAGTTGTATCTAATTATACCTATATATCGTCTAATTATCACACAAAGTATCAACATACATATTTTATATTACTTATGCTAAAATAGTGGAGGGTTTTTCTATTAGGTAACTGACATGTATTTTACCGTTTAAAGCCACTCGCGATTGTAGCTTTTCATCGACATGTCCATAGCCTTAACTTCTTGTATGCCGTAATTAATAAAACAATTAAAATCTATTGTGTCTCGCGTAGATCTGCGGTTTTGGCAGTCAAAGGGTTAATCTCAATTATGATGGGCTGACTTTTAGCTTTACCGAATGCAGCTAAATATAATTGTTTCACGTAAAGCGACAGCCTATCAGACCCAGTTGCTGGGTGACATGATACCCCTTTACTTGATTAGAATGGTCAGACTCTCTTCCGGTTTCTGACTACCCATAAGGGCGCCTTCAAATTAGTCGCCAAACTGCCGCGCGACGTCGCCGCGTTGTTTTGTTATCCGTACTAATATTATAGATGTCCGTACTAATATTATAAATGCGAAAGTAACTCTGTCTATCTCTTCTTCACGCCTAAACCACTGAACCGATTTGAATGAAATTTGGTACAGATATAGTCTGGGACCCGAGAAAGAACATAAGGTAGTTTTCATCCCGGAAAGCCCCCGGGAACGGGAACTATTGGTTTTAAAACCCAGTTCAGTTTTATTGATCGCTTTGTGACATAGAAATCGACCTGATGTAGGAGATGTGTTTTCAATGCGAACTAATCTCACAACTGAAGCGCTTGCGTCAAGGGCAATTCTCACGTGCACTGTTGCCTGCTCCGTAATGCCCTTGATGTACGGAAAAGACACAGTAAAGACATAGGTAGCTTATGTTTACAATTTTAATTGTTATAAATTACGTATCGGTGTATCGTATCCTTGTGTCGGTCCTATGTTTGTTTTTTTTTTCAATACTACGAGATACTGAACTTCAATTAACTTTAACCTTTCAACGACACGCTCATTTAAATTTGTTTATTTTATTTATTTAACTACAGTTTTCCTTACGATTTTATATTGTTTTAATATTATTTACATTTTTATTAGCTTTATATCCTCCGAACACACGTGATTCGAGACATAATAGAAAACAATAGCAACGCGACAACAGGCTGTCGCTTAGTCGTCGAAAGGTTAAATTTATGTTCCTCGACTCTCACTCTAACCTAACACGGTGTAGATATCCTGTAACAAGTTTGGCCTAGAAATACGGCGTGATGTGTTTTCCTCTGATTTGTATAATGTGACAAACAAACAGTTCATACCTATCTTGCAAACTAATTTATCGATTTTTATGTTTCCATTGTTCCTACGTCAAAAGATTAAACTTTTAATATAATATAATCTTAACTTGGTCTGTTTCGAAGCCCACATTAACTTACGAATATATAACGATAAAAGTATTTTGTAAAATAATCTGCGGCTTTAATTTTACGGGTGAAATTGAACATTGAAATTTCGCGTACTAAAGTCAGCCCGCTAGCCCTGTGCCTGTTTGTACTACTCATAATTATATGTATAAACCTTAGGACAAAGAAATATAATGGGCTCCACTGAAAAATATTCATAATGAACGAAAGATGCTGAAACCCAGTCAACAATATATTCCTTTTATAGTTGATAATTTTTTTACTTACACATTTAGGTGAAAATGAAAAATGTACCAGATATTGCAATAACTAAACACACCGAGTAAAATGAAAAGGCGCAAGTGAAACCTTTGCTCTACAATTGGACACAACGGGTTCATAATAAAATGTTCTACGTAGGGCCTAGGTAGTAGGCTAAGTAGAAATTAAAAATTTGTAGGCAAATAGGCAGGACATCAAACAATTGACATATTTTTCAGAGCAATCAAAACACAATTTAATTCCTCCAATACCTACTGGTAATGCGACGTCACATACTGAATTGCTTTACAATTCAAAATCCGATTTTACAGTGATATCTTGTTAATGGTACCTACTATCCCTACCCAATTCTCAAGAAGTTCGACGCGGCCCGTCGATGTTTGAGTGTTAGTAGGTACAAGCGCCTCCAAAAGCCATCTAAATATAGCTGTTGGTAGTCACAATAACTCGCACTCGGTTATTCACTGATCATGTTTATGTTTATAACATATAAATCACAAACGATTTCTGCCGAATTGCCCAGAATAGCGCACTGTGTACGTGTAACGTGCATCCGATAGTAGGTACTGCCATGGGTAGGTGGTACTCGAGCAAATGCCCGCACTTAAACAGCGGAAAGCTGACTTTGCGTATCTGCCATTAAATTAATAATATTGCCGTTAATAATATTTACATTATTTGTATCCACTTATGTATTAGCACAGCGAGTGCGATCAGCGATACCATCTAAACATCTTGTATAAGTCTCGCTTACAGTGCGGCTGAGAAAAGACTTCCCTGTCGTGCGGAAGGCAAACTTCAATTTGCCATGTAGGAAAGAGTTGAATATAATTCAAGATTGTATGATTAAGCTCAGCTCACAACTAAGTATCCATACATTTTGTTGGTAGCGCAACCAAGTTTCGAAACCTAATAGGTTTCAGACTCCTGGCAAGCTAGATATTTATGATCGATTGTAATGGATGGAGTAAGCCGTCGCGGTCGGTCGCCCTCACTAGAGTTAGAGTGGCACATGAATATACCTACATTTATCCGAGTGGTGTGCACTGCCTTATTCTTATGGACTAGCTAAGCTAGGTCTACCTAGCTAGACATAGTCGTATAAAAGTACTCCGTGAGTCGTATGTATTTTGCATCAAACAACATTATTGAACGTTAACAAAATTGAACGTTAGATTTATATCAGGTAGGCTATACAGTTTAGTTGTGAACTAGGTAGGAAGGCAAGATGCCACGAGCTGTAATGATTTACCTGCTTTGTTTGCTTGCTGATATTATATTGACCGTGTTAAAAGATTTTTGTAATGCCCATTTCCTGGCAGGACAGCATTGAAACACTCTTCTAGCTATCAAATCGACAAAGAAGATATTATAATTACTTCGAAAGTCGTGTTCTTACGGAACTCTAGCTCGAAGCCCGAGATAAACTAGCACGATGCGATGTTTAAAAAGAAATCTAACTTGTAAGCCAGAAGTTTACAAGATGACACAATCCACACTGGCTACAAACATCAATCCTAAATATTCCAAACGCGTCCGCATTACGTTCGTAGATCTGCAATATTCCATCTGACTTCTGAGAAAATAAACATCTCGTGCGGGTAAAATATATATGATCGTACAAAATGTACACATCCAACTTTTCTAAAAATAAAGTTACTATGATGACTTTGTTTGATCATATTTTTTAACACGCTTTTTATTAGTTTCACCTGTACATATTTGTACATATGACTGTGTAACCGACTATTTTGGGCTCGAATACTTTCACCGATCAGATTTAAACCTTCGAACACACGAGATTCGATACACAGTTGAAAGACAATAGCAGCGCGACAGCCGGCTGTCGCTTGGTCGTTAAACTTCGCACACATGTCAATGACCACCAAAAAAAATAAAAAAAGTAAAAGTAAAAGTAAAATAAAAAAAGTAGTAGTGTAAGTTAAAGTATAATACATGTCAATGACCGATGACAATGCATTAATTCTATAAAAAAAAAAGTTTCGCATGGGTGTTACTCATCTTAGAAAATCTTATATTTTTATATACACATACATAAACCTCTAATTTGAATGCTCTACTTATTGACGCATTAAAATCATTTAAAAATATAACTTTTTATCTGTACTAATATAATAAAGAGGAAAACTTTGTTTGTTTGATTGTTATGAATAGGTTCAAAAACTACTGGACCGATTTTAAAAATTCTTTCACCATTCGAAAGGTACATTATCGACGAGTAACATTATAGGCTATATAATATCACGCTATGTCCCACGGGAGCGAAGCAGTAACCAAAAACCTAATGTAACGGGGGTGAAACCGCGAGGAACAGCTAGTTTTCTATAAAATGGTGTTTTTTTTATCATTTTTTATAGAATTAATGCATTGTCATCGGTCAATAACATGTGTGCGAAGCTGGGGCTAGTCTTGTCGCTAGTTAACAATAAAACATTGATTTCTTATTTACACTATTCTTATTCCCATATTTTTAATAGTTGGATTTTCTATAAAAGCTTGGTTTTTCAGTGGTTTTAAACAATTTTCTGTATTTAGACTACTTAAAACAAATGTAAATAATTAATTAAACTACATAATCATTACGTTGAATCTATCAACGCATTTGAATTAATAAAAAAATCCTCAGAACGGAGTAGTAAACTTCCAACTTTAAAAACATCGCCATAATTACGGGCTATAAGAATATAAGTACATGTAATATTAATAAACTTATTCCTATTGCTCGAAATACGGCGACTATTTTTTTAAGAATCGTGATGTTTGAAAAGTTCTTTTATGTAGCAAAACTGGAATATAAATGGAAAATTGTATTTCAACAGGAGGAGGCGATACCACAGTGAATGGCAATACCAGTCACTCCCCGCCGGAAAACATCACCGGCAGTTATACTGAAGACAGCGTCACTGAGCCTAGTGCGGACGCTACTTCCAACATGACGACCCTGTATGACACCACGCCCGAACTACTCAACGGGTCCACAGAGTTCAGTTCCACGGAGAGCACATGACGTTCGCTCACTCGTAAGCTAAAGAACGTGACTTAAAAAACATGAAGATAATATATGTTTGTAAGTAGCGGCAACTTAACCTAATAATGGTGCAGTCGACAACTAACCTAACACCTAATGATGGTGCAGTAGAGTAAGTTCGTATATGGCGTAAGTTCGGATAGGTAAATGCGGGAGACGCAATTTTGTTCTGCCCAGTTCTGTAGAACATAATGGCTTCTTGCGACTTGTTGCCAGTTACTAATGTACTATAGGAACTTATCCCAAATCTGGAAGTACCGTTCTGCTCCATTTAAGTCACTACCAGGTAATGTAATTAGTAGATACATTCTATAGTAACCGTCGCAGTAACTTAAATTGTATAATTTGATTACACATAATATCCTCTAGCTGTTTCGCAAAACATCTTTATTTAGTAAAATGGCCGAACAACATTTAGTGGTTTTTCGTAATTTCTAAACTTTATCGCCGAGAATCCTAGAACTGTATTTCGTGTATTGCTTGTCCAAAGTAACGCAAAGATAACCTAGCTAACACAAAACAGCTAGCAGTTATGTAAAAAGTAAAACAGCTAGTTTATACAGTCAATAGGCTATGCCTATAATACGTATATTGAACAAACCACACGTTTTAATAGATAAGTAATTAATAAGCGAACATCGATTGGTGTTACCTCTCACGATCTAATTCATGAGTAGATTTGATAGAGGTAAAGGAGTTGATAGAAACCCAAGGAGAAGAGGAAGTATTAGGGCACCTAGGTAAATTTCTAAATTCAAAATTCGGCAAAAAGCAAAATTACTTTTTGATACGCTTAACTCGACAAATTGACCACCAACACAACTTTAAGCTACCATATGTCCCCAGGGACAATTATTGAAATGGGGAACATGAACATAGACCATAGTGGCATCAATGATGAGGCTATGATATATTTGCAATGGGTATGCGTATGTACGTACCGTTATGTTAAAACGTTAATGCCGAAACCCTTCCTTCCATACAGACATACTTACCATGTATACCATACTTCGACTGGTTTGCTTTGCACTGAATTAGAAGAGTGGCTAGGTACCTTGGTTCACACACTACAAAGCCAGCTAGGTGTTATTATTACAGTTAGAGGCCCCGACCGCAGACTCACCTAAAACAGACCTCAAAGTGCATAGGTATAACTCGATTGATTGCCTATTTCATGAAAAAGTCAGCCAATCGAGTTATATACATGCATTTTGTGGGTTGTTTTGATGATTTAAATGATTATAATTCGGTAACTAAAGGCTTATTACGGTCGCAAATCATTCTATATCAACACCCACCCAGACACTGAGCTGCAAATTGCAAAAAATAGGTACGTAAGAAAATTTTAATTTCGCGGGCTACCTTGAACATCTACCATAAGTGCTAACATGTGCACTTTTCAGAAGTTTATATAGCATTTATATTTATACTTATGTTGTTGGCTATTGTTCAAAATCAACATTAAATGTCAACGACCGGGGAATTTTGTTTTGGAATCCGGTAAAACCAGGGTCTGGCTGAAGAAATGTCTCACAAAAAGTATCCGGCAATTAGGACATATTGGTTTTTAAATGTTTTAAAAACTATCCATGTTATATGTTATATTCATTAATATATTTTTGACCTGATCTGTCTACGCTCAGCATCAAGCCATCAAATATGCATCCGTTACCTAATACCTACATGTTGCTCGATTTCTAAACACGATGGTCTGCTGGTGCATCTGGGAGCTTGTACCATTAGATAGAATAATTTAGTTAAGTATATTATATTTATATTATAAGTATAATTATTTAGTGGTCAATGGCTTAGTGAGATTTGTATTATGTAAATTAGTGTTAATAGTGTACGAAAAATGCCTATACTTAATATTATTTTCCACTTTAAACTTAAGTAGTGAAGGACATTAAAGTATGAACTTATTTTTGTTTATAATGCTCGTTTTAATTATGTAGTCGTTTTCTTTGAGACAGTGTACCTATGCATGTACTATTGTCGTACTTAAAAGAAATAAAATGTCTTTTTATAATATTCTGTGTTTCTTATTTATATATCCTTGAATAGGTTAAACAATGAGCACCTATTAACACACCTTCACATAAAAGTATATAGAATTATACCTAGTTTGTAGAAATTAATAGCGTGGAACAGTGAGTATCTAGATTTATCTTGCGCCCATGTTACGGAAGGAAATCGGCCTTGCCACGTATTTTGACAAAAATAATCATATTTTTACAACTTGCATGAACTGTTTTAATTTCTATTGTTGGTTATCAAATTTATTTTTTAACTCTCAATAATGATGAAAACTGGTTGCAATCTAGACTTTAGCCCCCCCTTTTACCCCGACTCGGATAGGTTAGGTTAGAAGGGGTTCCCCTTCGTGGTTATTTTTTTATAAGCCACCCAGAAGTAAGAGCCCCGCGAAGCGGGGCTCCGTCGACACAGCCCACTCTCGATCATGTATAGAATATTTTAAGGTTTGGTAAGATTAGAACTGGTAAATTAATAGTTGGCAAATAAAGGCAACAATTATAAAGCATAGTTTTTAGTTAAACGTAATTTATGCTGGTAGAAAAGTATTATAGCAATAAACGTTCATGTATATTTTTCGAAGATTTCAGTATCTTATTCGATCGTTTCGTCATTTCAATTCGGAAAAAAGTAGTCGGAAAGTTAGTATTTTAGGCAGTAAATTTAATATTTTGAGTAAATACAATTCTTCTTTTTTTGTTGGAGCTTTTATTGCTACCCTTTGTGAAGTTAGGGCGTAGAGTCGTGTAGAGTTAGAAGGTTAGTTAAACACGCGATCTTTTTGACAATGTGAGCATTTATATGGTCCCTTCCCAAGTAACACATCAAAGCATTATAACGGCCGGCTTACAGCATTTCTGAATCGTTTTCGCATTTTGATTCAGTTCTATAGTAGCATTACAAACGTTTATATGGCTACTATAATGCTTATTTGGGCACAAATTATACGGCTTTAGATCCTTAATAGGTTCACAATAGTTATTTAATCGCATTACAGGCGCATTATATTAGCATTATTGTGGTCAAAGAAAGTACCAGTCGCATTAAAGAAGCATTATCGTGGTCAAAGTAAGTACCAGTCGCATTAAAGAAGCATTATTACGGTCAACGAAGTTGCCAATCGCATTACAGAAGCATTACACCAGCACTAACATTGATAATGAAAATGCTAATTACATTACAAAAGCATTATACCAGCATTAGAATGTAGTAAAAGAATGATTGGTGCTATATAAGGGTTCACAGTTAGAACCCTACATCATTGTAAAAACGTATCTAATGCCACGGTACTAATTGTTTTAATACACTGAACGTCGCGTCGTTGCAATTTATCTACTTTGACTCGCAATATAATATGAACGAAGACGTCAAAACTCAGTGCTTGTCACCATTTTTAAACAAAATTAATTATACTGAGTTAGGACTCTTTTTTTATTTAATACCATCAAATATTACTGCGCAATGTAGTTTACTGTAAATATCTATATAAGTTTCATTGAAAATTTTCACGCGCCTTTGATATTTTGTGATTTTGATATAAAATGTTATTGTGTGAAATAACCAAAACAATTGTGTATTCGAGAAATTCAATTGTGTAGAACGAATTTTGCATAATTAACATAACAGTATTGGTCGGGAAGTGTTTGATTAAGTTAATCATTATTATATAGGTCTATTACTGTTATAAATAGGTTAGAAGGATAATATTTTTAGGTTATAAAATATTTACAAAATGGTGGCAGCCCATTGCAGCCCGGTGAGCGTTTAAAAAGGCTACTTAATGCCGCCAGCAGTATAAATACTCACACATGTACGATTATTAAGGTCAGAGGCCAGAGAGAAGACTTTTGATGAACCACTGTAGTGCCATTGACTATAAAGTAGTTCTATATGAGTTCACTGATATACCAGTAGACTTGATGTACACTGAATTGGTGCCATTACTTGAACGGAATTTTGGGGATCTTTGAGCAAAACAATAAAACCCATTTCAGATTTTTTGTACAACTTAAATCCGTATGGATGGATATTTTAGATAATGTATTTTTCAATATCCAAAGTTAGGTATAAAAACAGACAAACATAACAGAATACAGATATAATTATTCACCCTGTAGATTTGTGATAAATCTCAATAACTTAGGCCTCATCAGTTGATCGGCAATGTCATGTAGCACAAGTAAAGAAAAAACTCTTTTTTTTTTTTTCAAATATTGTTGATGAATGTAGGTGTCTATTTTACGGAACCCTTGTTACGCGAGTCCGACTCGCACTTGACCAGCTTCATTATAAACATATGCTAAACACACGGTTACGCAATACACACAGATGTCGACAAATGGTTTTACGAATGCAGTAAATTGAATTTATATACAGCTTTACACATTTCAATAACTCACTCGTATTTGTTTAAAGAGCTGTTAGCAGTACAACAGCACTCAGTTGATCTTTAAAAATACAAGCATTACATAGGTTTACGTTCATACTGATCAGCAGCAGTAGGCTTTTACTTAGCACTTAGATGTGCTATTACACAACAAAGGGTACTAAATACAGCTCAAAGCCGTTTAACGAATTTTAGTGCATTATAATGATACAAGTTTATGCCATTAACCAGCATTAAGATTATCTTACTACTTTAAAATGCTATTGTAGACCAAAAGGCATTAAAAACAGCTTAAAGTTGTATAGAGGATTTTCGTGGCATTATAATGGTTCATATTTATGCTATTAAAGAACATTGAGCATTTATTTACTACTTAAAAATGCTACTGTAAATCCAAATGCACTAAAAACAGCTGAAAGCTGTACAACAGCATTGTGGTTTGCTGCACTGAAACTAAAGGCTTCACAAAAGCATTTTGATATACCATTATCCAACCGTTATACAGCATAAAGCATCTAAACGGTTTTGAAATGCCAATATAAAGCGTCAAGATGCTCGGTGAACTTATATAAGAGCTTTAACGGGCCTCAAGTATTACATAAGTTTAATTTTCGTTTGTTAAAATGCTTTCTGTGTTACTTGGGTTCCTGGCAACGCTCTACTACCTACATGAAAATGTTTTAATAGGATTCCTATTCCTATTTTGTTTAGGTTTTTAAGTGTAGGTAACTGGTTTTCGGCTGTGTAAATCAAATAAATAAATAAGTAAATTTCCCAAGCATGTGAAGTTGTTTACATGTCAGTTTTAAAATGTTTACAGTATTTTATATCATTTCACGTTTTCCACGTATTCATTCCTAGTCATCTGAATCCCCAGAAACTGTGTTAAATGTAGGTGTACTTACAAAACAACGACATAAAGTCACAACCGTAAACCGTCGCTACAAAGACGAGATAAATAAAATTCGTTGCAGTTTTATGGACGAACGCATAGATTTAGGAAATCAAACAAAATAGATTTCTCGTCTACCGTAACTGTAACGAAACTGTCCAGCGCTCACTTTGACAGTAGCGCCCACCATTTTATGGGTGTTGTTGAGTACGACCGACCAATTATCTGTTTACGACTTTGAAGAAAGGTAAGTTTCTCAGAACGAGAAATTTTAAATACAGATTACAGACACGATGTCGTGTCTGACTATAGAACTTAGCTGCCTGTAGTTAAGTAGGTATATCTGCTATGGTCGCTACAATGTTTAATCAATAAAAAACTTACAAAAAAATGATAACCACAAAATAAAAAATAACCGACTTCAAAAACTAAAAACCCAAAAATAACTAAAATTACGGAAGTCGGGGGCATCTTTTTTGCCAGTCAATTTGTGTTGCCACCGACTTCCGTAATTTTAGTTATTTTTGGGTTTTTAGTTTTTGAAGGCAGTTTTTTTTTACGTTTTTTATTTTTTACTTTTTAGTGTCGAGTCCCAATTTCTGACTGTGTATTACAGTATCATTCAAAGTCATTTATTTGCAAAATAAAACTACTTACAATCTTATAAAACGAAAATAGAAACTTGAAGTTACGCACATAATCATCAATGTATATATCGTCGATATATTTTGTTCTTGATGAATTTTTCGAGAAGCACTAAACCTATTAGGCCAGTCATTTAAGACATGTTAGGTCGCAATAAATTGCAAGGTTCTGATTTTTTGTGATGTTGTTAGGATAGATACCAATGGTATAAATCTAGATTTGCAACCTCGAAAGACCTGTGCTAACTTCGTGGTGCTCGAAAAACTTCAAAATTTATGAACTTTTTTCAGTTTTTGGCTTACAACTTCTAAAATATGCATTTTGCAGCAAAGTCATCTATGAAACTTTTAAAAAAGACAAAATAAGCAACAAAATGAGTGTAACCCCAGCTCTGTATGTTTAATAGATCTCAAGATATGACATTTCGAAAATGGGCAATTTTTCCCAAATTTTATCAAATTTGTAGTTGGCTAGACTTTAGATCGAAATACTGTCTAAAATATTTAGCTTTAATTTAAGTGTAAAAGGAACTGTTCAGGACCAATAGTTCTCATATTATGAGGTAAATAAGGAAATCAGATTTTTTTCGAAATTTTTAAATATTACTTTAAAAATAAAATAAAACAGACAATTCAGTAAAAACTGATTATTGAATAAAATAAAATTTAAAACTATATATAAGTATATGTATAAATTATATATATATAGAATAATAATTAATATTCATTGATTCTTTTATTTTAAGTATAAAAACCATAACTTCAACTTTAGTTAATTGTTAATTTGTTATGTATCTGTGGAGGCTTGTCATTAGCAACATTATTATACATTTTTGTTACATAATATTATATTATTAGTCTGTAAGCCTTCTTAAAACTAATAAATTAAAAAATAAATAAGATAAAATAATATATATATATATATACCTAGTCAAGTCATAAATTCTGTCAAAAACTTTTAATGTAATTAACGATATAATTTTTGATAATTAATTGAAAATTATATATGAAATGAAAGATAATTAAATGTACAATACAAATTTATTTACATTATTCGAAATGCCCCCCTCCATTTTTAATACATGCCCTTAATCGACGCGGCCAGTCATCGATCGCAGCACGCACCACATTCATATCTATTTCTGCCGCTGCTTTAACCAGAGATACTCAGAGAGACTCCAAATTCCTATGAGGTTTAGCGCAGACTTTCTCCTCCAAATATTGCCATATCTTGTAGTCCAGGCGGTTTAAATCTGGACTAGAAGAGGGCCAGTCTTCATGCCCGATGAAGTCAATCCCATGGGCGGTCAACCAGTTTTGCGTGCTTCGTGCCCTAAGAGCTGGTGCAGAACCTTGTCGGAATATCCAATGTCTGTTTTTGAACATTGCTTGTGAAAGAGGTTCGACTATATTCGATAGGACGGTATTTTGGTAGACAACGGCACTGGTTTTCACACCTTTTTCACAGAAAAACACCTCAGTTAAGCCTGAATATGAGACTCCAAGCCAAACCATGAGTGAGAAGGATAATGCCCACGCTGGACCCTCGGAATACGCGCGCTCGCTTCTTCTCTGCTGTGGGCATACACCTAATCATTTTGTTTATTATAACTTTCAACAACGGTAATTTTTTTTTCATCTGAAAATAAAATTTCGCGATGTTTATTCCAGCGTACCGCCGTAACAAAGCGCGGGATCTTTCCAGCCTAATTTTTTTCAAACGCTCGTTCAAAAAATGACCAGCTTTTTACGATAAGCTCGTAGTCCCAGGTCTTCGTTTAACACTCTTCTAACCGTGGTTCTGCTTAGCCCCATCTCAAGAGCTAAGATTTTTTGTGTACGCGAGGGATTTCGTTGAATTCGCGCCTTCACTGCTTTGATGACCGCTGGTGTCCTAACTGTACGAGGTCGGCCGCTTCTCTCACGATCTTTGAAGCTTGAATCTTCAATGTATCGTTTGATAGTGCGATAAACAAACCGTGGTGTTATTTTCAACTTTTGCAGAATTTTGAAAATCTCTATTGGCGCGTAACCATAGCAGTGCAACGCGATAACTGCGACTCTATCTTCCTTCTTCGACCACTCTATATTTAAAAATGAATAAAAATTCATTTCTTTTATATTTTCGGCAAGTACAAATATTCTATTTTTAAAATTAGTCAAAGTATATCTAGCCCGTACTCGAAAGTTAAAATAACAAGGTTTTGACAGAACTTATGACGCCATCAATCATACTTACTCATACTTAATATAAAGAGAAAAGATTTGTTTATTTTTTTGTTTGTTTTGTAATGGATAAACTCAAAAACTACGAGGCCGATTTCAAAAATTCTTTCCTCTTTGGATAGGTATGTTATCCGTGAGTAACATAGGCTATGTATGTACCACGGATGAAGCCGGGAAGGACTGCTAGTATTGTACATTCCATTCAACAATGAATAAGAAAAAATAACTATTTCTTCCGAAATTCGATTTCCTTTTTATTTTATTAGTTTTAAGAAGGCTTACAGACTAATAATATAATAATAGGTAACAAAATTATATAATGATGTTGCTAATGACAAGCCTCCACAGATACATAACAAATTAACAATTAACTAAAGTTGAAGTTATGGTTTTTATACTTAAAATAAAAGAATCAACGAATATTAATTATTATTCTATATATATATATATATATATATTATTTATATAAATACATAGTTTTAAATTTTATTTTATTCAGTAAACAGTTTTTACTGAATTGTCTGTTTCATTTTATTTTTAAAGTAATATTTATATTACTAGAGAAATATCGAAAAAAAACTGATTTCTTTATTTACCTCATAATATGAGAACTATTGGTCCTGAACAGTTCCTTTTACACTTAAATTAAAGCTAAATAACTGCTCTACAACTTAACTTCTATTGACTTTCCTTGTAGAATGAGTATTTTAAACAGTATTTCGATCTAAAGTCTAGCCAACTACAAATTTGATAAAATTTGGGAAAAATTGCCCATTTTCGAAATGTCATATCTTGAGATCTATTAAACATACAGAGCTGGGGTTACACTCATTTTGTTGCTTATTTTGTTTTATTTAAAAGTTTCATAGATGACTTTGCTGCTAAATGCATATTTTAGAAGTTGTAAGCCAAAAACTGAAAAAAGTTCGAAAATTTCGAGGTTTTTCGAGCACTACGAAGTTAGCACAGGTCTTTCGAGGTTGCAAATCTAGATTTACACCATTGGTATCTATCCTAACAACATCACAAAAAATCAGAACCTTGCAATTTATTGCGACCTAACGCGATTTTTATGTCTTAGATGACTGGCCTATATCGCCACAAAATTTATATGGGACCACCTCTGAATTATGACTTATCAAACAAAAAAGGACCATCAAAATCCGTTTACAATTGACGGAGATATCGCGTAACAAACAGACAAAAAAAAATACAGACGAATTGAGAACCTCCTCCTTTTTTAAAGTCGGTTAAAAAGATAGAAGAAAGTTGATACATGTAGACAATCAGAGGCGGATTAAGAGTTGAAGGCGCCCTATGCAAACTCCTCAACAAAAATAACTATTTCGGAAGTCGGTGGCTTCTCTTCTGCCTGTCGATTTGTGTTGCCACCGACTTCCGAAATAGTTATTTTGTGCTTTTAGTTGTTGAAGCCGGTTTTCATTTTTTGGAAAATGCTTTCCCCCCCCCTTACTTTTCCACTATTGGAAAAAGGCTTTCAAAGTCCTTTAAGGTAATTTGTTAGCAAGATTCCTTGAACAAACTTCGTGATAAGTATATGTTGTGATTTCTCGGCACCGTAACTAGGGACTAGGGCCAGTCTCCGCCGTATTCTGGCTATTGCGTAGAGACTTTTTCCTAGCGGTCATTGTAGTTACGGGTAACGTAACGTGACCTACAAAATTCTATTTGGTCTTGGCTGTCTGGCCCACGGCTGTTAGGCCGTATGCAGAAAGATAGCTGGAAACTTATAAGCGCTTACCGGCGCTTGTCAGCGCTGGTCCGTTCTACACAAAGGAAGCAGGTTAAAGCAGACTAAGCAAAATGTCGGAATGATTTGCTTGCAGTTGTTATGGCAACGCCCAGCTCTGACAAGCGCGTGTTGATACCCGCACAGGGCCGTCTTTACCAGGGGGTGCAAGGGGTGCGATGCACCCGGGCGCGGAGCGCCCGGGGGCGCCTATTGAGCGCTGAGTTTTTGGATATTTCATTGAACTTATTGTACTTGTTACTTACGACAAATTTGAATAGGCAAGCAAGAAAAAATAGTCATCAGCAATAATATTTTTTTCTTTTATTACACTTTTGGCGCTTGTTTTTGACTTGAATAGCCGTCCGGGCGCTCGCACTTAAGGTGGATGTTGAAGGTAGCCCGCGAAATTCAAATTATCTTACGTGTTTTTGCAATCTGCAGCTCACTGTCTGAGTGTATGTTGATATAGAATATGTATGACTCCCTCACAACATCGAAGAAGGGCGCGCGGGAACACTACGCGCCGTCACCTCGGGTCCAGTTGAATACGGGCGACGGACGTCCTCAAGTCCATCGCCCCTGGACCCATTAAGGAGGGCCGGAGGAGAGCAGCGTACGCCCTCAAGTAAGCCCCAACGAGGCGGCGGAGGTAAAGGGGCACTCGATGATATCGCAGTGCCTCCTGAATACAACTCCACAGCAGGGTGTTGAAGGCGTTGGAGATGTCCTAGGACACCGCCAAGAGCACCCCGCCCCGAAACACCGCGTCTCCCGCCAGGACTCTTACCCGCGATATTGCGGTGATGGTGGAGCGCCCGTGCCGAAACCCGAACTGACATTCGGCTGGGTCCGGCCCTTCTCCGCATAAGCGACTGACGAGGCAGGCTGCGATAATCCGCTCTAACAACTTCCCCACCTCGTCCAGCAACACTATGGGCCGGAACGCGGACGGTGAGTCCGCAGGGCGCCCCACCTTTCTGAGTAGGACCAGACGACCAGACTTCCACTGAACGGGAAACTTGCCCTGCTCAAGGCACGCAGTGTAGAGTCCTCTCAGTTAAGGCTCAAGCTCCTTCAGAGCAAGGGCCAACACACAGCCGTGGATCCCATCGGGCCCCGGGGCAACGTTCTTAGCCCGGGGCCGCATCACGGCTGCCTTCATCTCTGCCTGTGTCACCTCTGGTACGCCAGCGTCTTCTTCTACATCAGGCTCTGTGGCTGTGGGCAGAGCCATCGGCTCGCGCTGGGAAGAGGGCTGCAACCACCTCATCCAACAGCTTGGGTTTCGAGACTCTCCGTAAGTGGGGGCGCCCAAGGACCGAGTTTTCCTCGTACCGACCGATACGGACGCCCACGGTTTCCTATCTAGTGTCTCCAACCTCTCCTCCCTGACTCGCGTCTTCGCGTCGCCAATGGCCAGCCACAGAGCCCCCAGTACACCTGGCGCTTACCCCTACATCCGAGGACCCGAGGCATGGACGCGTCGGAAGTTTGCATCATTGCCCCGCGGAACCACTGCGCCTCTCCTTCGACGTCGACGGGTCCATTCGATATGCTTGCGTGCCCAGCGCGGACCGTCCGTTCGTGGGGCCACTGAACTGCGGCCGCTAGTAGTCTGGGGGGAGACATCGAAACGGATATATCTGTGATCCGACAATGTCTTTATCTCCACGGCGGCACGCTAGTCGTGGACTCGTCCCGCGACAGCGCGGCTAGCGAACGAGATGTCCACTATAGAACCTGCTCGCTGCCGAACGCACGTGTGTATTCGGAGCCCCGATTCAGGACGGTCAAGCCGGTCGTGACCACCCACTCCTCCAACGCCTCGCTCTTGGCGTCGGTTATCAGAGACGACGCAGACTTAGCGTTGAGGTCCCCAAGCAACAGCACCGGACGAGGGTGGTGGCGGTTCACGACGGCACCTAACGTCACAGTTCTTTCTAACCTAATGTAACCTAGCAAAATTTGGTGATCATTAATCCATTTAGGTAGTCAAAAATATTTTTTTTTGTCATCATTTGAATTATGTCCAGGATGTCATGATGGCCCAGTGGATAAGGCGCCCGCCTTTCGTTAAAGAGGTTGCCCGTTGCGGGTTCGAATCCGGGCTAGTAACAATGTGACTTTTTCAATTCATATAATGTACTTTCTAAAGTTTATCTTGGACATCACTGATATCCCGTGCCTCGGAAAGCACGTAAAGCCGTTGGTCACGGTTGTCATTCCTATAACTTTGACAGTCGTTACGTAGCCAGTCTGACCAGTCTAACCAAGGGGTATTCGTGTCGCCCAGTAACTGGGTTATGGAGGTCTGATAGGCAGTTGCTCCACGTAAAACACTGATATCCAGCTGAATCCGATTAGGCAGGAAGCCGACCCCAACATAGTTGGGAAAAGGCTAGGGAGATGATGATATAAATTGTATCCTAAAAAATCGAGGGCGCAGGCTGAGTCCCGCACCCCGGCGCAGAATAGGCTTAAGACGGCCCTGTACCCGCAGGCACCGTTCAGTGCTTATCGGCTCGCGTTCATATATTTTCCTGCGCGGATTACCAGCGCTGACAAGCGCCGGCAAGCGCTTATAAGTTTCCAGCTTTCTTTCTGTATACGGCCTTAGGCTCGTTTTCGAATAATGCGTGATGTTCCCGTGTCTGCCCGGCCATTTTGCACCAAGAATGTTGCGCTACAAGGAGAAACATTAATCGTTCTGTTAGTAATCAGGTATGGCCATCATAGCTTAGGATGGGCAAAATTCGCTTATTGATGAGGTTGCGCATTAGAGAGATTCCTTCATGAACATCTTTATAGACGAGTATATTTCTGAGTAAATTGCTAAGGCCACGGTCGTTCTCGCCTGCTGCCCGCGGCTCCGAAGAACGACCAGGGCCTTAATCGAAACCCAACATTTCCCGAAGTACGAATCTGACCCAGGAGCCCACACTTAGTACACCGCGTACATTTAGTTATTATGTAGAAGTGTGTGATGATACCTGCAGCTGCAGTCCTGAGTTGCGTTGTGTTTTAGAGAGCGTCGTGTATTTTCTTGAACCATGCGAAGCTTGCGACCAAGAAAGAATCTGGAGCAGCCAAAGCTTGCTACATAATAGTTTTTAAAGGTCGAGTGGTTTTGATTGGGCGAATAAAGAGGCAAACCTAAAACTTGGCAAAAATAAAATGCACAATGGATTTGGTATTTACAATTTATTATTTACAGAACGTGTCATCATTTTTCTCCAGTGACAAACATGTGCACGTGATTGTCGGAGCGCACGATGCGGGCCACACGTCCGCAGCCAAGCAGCGCCGCCATGCGACTGAGGTCGTACTGACAGTACAGCACAGTCACCGTCATGTTGCACTCGCTTCCTCCGAATTTGTTCTGGTTCACCTCCTGTGTACATACACATTTAGTTACTTATACAAGGCTTTATTACATAGTTAGCTAAAACTTAACATGCGTCACTGTAATCGTCAATCGGCATCTAATCCTCTATAAATAAATAAGTAGCTGTCCCCCGCGATTTCCTCCACATATTTGGTTACTAATTCGCGTAAGTGGTAGCGTATTGTTCTATAGCCCTAAGCCTTCCTTTATAAATATGCTACAAAACGCTAAAATATTTCTTCAATTTGAGCTAGTACTTCCTTAGATTAGCGCGATCTACCAAACAGACAAACTCTTTAGCTTTATAATGTAAGTATGGAAGATTAATACGCTTTTGCTTTCAGTTTATAGAAACTCGAAGTCAGATAAAACTAGTCTAGGTCCTTTCTCGGTTCATGTTTGGTAAGAGAGAGAGACAGACAGAATATATGAAATAGTATTTGAACTTATTCACCTGAATTAGATTACACATTTCCGAGAAGAAGTGCGGGTATGTAGGGGGTTGATAAAATATAATATGGCGTATGCCTTTTATCCTGAATCTTCTGAAGAAGTGCACTCTCTCTGAATACAACAAAAAGTGTGCTTCTGTGTGGAAGAACATATCTCTTGCACGGGCTATTTTTGCGTCCTGTAAATAATCAAAACAAGTCAGAAAAAAATAGTGAAAAAGGTAGAAAACTGATTGCAAATCTACTTCCCTTTTATTAATGCAACTCACCTTAGAATATTCACAAATCTGAACGAAGCTAATGTCTTCTTTTTTAAAGTAGTTTCTTATCTGCACATAATCGAAGTAGCTGGGAATATAGATGAGAGTGTGGCTCATTAGTGTGTCGCGTTGTTTCGGCAATATCTCCTTGATGAAGTATTGAAACCTGGCCTCCACTGATTCTAAGGGGTTAGCTGCTGTAAACCTGCAATATGGGCAAATACATATTTTAAAACTAGTTTTTTTCGCTATTTTTTAGAATACTTATATACACAGAAGTATAAATAAAAACAAATGGTATAGTTGTAAAGAAATCTTGTCTGTTTCTTAACTGACTCTCTTGATATCTCTAGTCTTAAACCATTTGTGAAATACTTTCGTAATTCATTTTTTGACACTATCAATTTACTCGACACGGTCAGCATGTTTTTCTTTCCAATATGGAACATCCTCATATTTAACCAAAATTACGTTGTTGAGGTTTGGACTTCCCAGATCGGCTGATCTGTCTTTTGCCTTCGCCTTTTTTAGTTTTTCTAGATTATTGGCTAATTGTTAAAATAAGTATAAAAAGAAAATAATTCACCTGTGGAAAATTTGAGGCACTTGCACCAACACCTGTTGTATACTGCCGACTTCGGCTGGATTCTCAATTAATATTTTTCCTGCGTAGTTGTGGCATTTTTTATTTAGCACTGACTTTATTTCTGGCAATGCCACAGAAGAAAATATGAGTGTTTGTCTGCAAATAAAAAAGTTGAATTTTTCACTATTGTTCACATCTTTGTTTTTCAGTTTTAATCTCTAAATGTGTTGCTATCTGCAAGCCGCATTCCGAAGAAGTTTATTTAAAAATAAAAATTATAAAATTTGATCTGATGAAAAATCTAATTGGGATAAAAACTGGACAAGAGCGTGTCAGGCCACGCTCAATGTAGGGTTCCGTAGTTTCCTGTCCGTCACAATAAGTGTTCCCACTTATAAGTTAAAAAAACCGGCCAAGAGCGTGTCGGGCCACGCTCAATGTAGGGTTCCGTAGTTTCCCGTCCGTCACAACAAGTGTACCTACTTATAAGTTTAAAAAAAGGCTATTTGTTACGTTGACATACTAAGTACGCAAAAATTATTTTGTACAACCTTTTTCTCTTTTTTTGTACAAAAACTGTTCTTTCTATCAAGTTCAAAATAATTTTCCTAGAAAGTCCTTATAAAGTTCAACTTTCCAGATTTTTTTCATATTTTTTAGACCTACGGGTCAAAAGTTAGAGGGGGGGGGACGCTTTGATTTTTCCTTTTGGAGCGATTATTTCCGAAATTCTTGACATTATCAAAAAATGATCTTAGTAAACCCCTATTCATTTTTAAATACCTATCCAACAATATATCACACGACAGAGTTGTAATTAAAAAAAAAACCACTTCCCTATTTACATATAGGGGGGCTACCCTAATAAAACATTTTTTTCCAATTTTTATTTTTGCACTTTGTCGGCGTGATTGATATACATATTGGTACCAAATTTCAGCGTTCTAGTGCTAACGGTTACTGAGATTAAGCGAGGACGGACGGACAGACATGGCGAAACTATAAGGGTTCCTAGTTGACTACGGAACCCTAAAAAAGGCTATTTTTTACCTTATAAGCGATTATTTCCGAAATTATTGACATTATCAAAAAAATATTTTAGTAAACCCCTAATTATTTTTAAATACCTATCCAACAATATATCACACGTCAGGGTTGAAATTAAAAAAAAAACACTTCCCTCTTTACATGTAGGGGGGCCTACCACTTTGTCGGCGTGATTAATATACATATTGGTACCAGATTTCAGCTTTCTAGTGCTAACGATCACAAAGATTAAGCGAGGACGGACAGACGGACGGACAGACATGGCGAAACTATAAGGGTTCCTAATTGACTACGGAACCCTAAAAATATAAAGTTTAACTAAAACTGTACTAACTGCACAGAACAAGGTCTATTGGGATTTTTTAAATTGGCTAGTCAGTAAAACAAGTGGTGGATAAGATAAACAACCATTAGAATGTGAACCAACCTGTAATACTTCGACCATCCATTAACAGCCCAAGACCTGACCCTAGAGAAGTCAGTGCCGTGAGTTTTCTTAGGCTGCAAATGGAAATGATCAAGGACATGCAACAAATGGTCCCAGTTCTGCATAAGGAAGACATCAGTCTGGTCCAAGACGAGCACCTCTATGGAAGCCAGGAAGTCGAAGTCGCGGTCTTCTTCGCCCTCCGCGCCCACTATCATACGTAGACCTAGAGGCGACGTCACTATGATGTCTGAAGAGTAGAAGTCTGTATAAAGCTGTAATAAAATTGCACAATTTTATTAAGCATATTTAAGTTAAAATTAAGCAGTGCCTTTCTTTAAAAATATCTCTTAATAATAGCCAAAGAGAATTGCGGTTTTGCCGCATCAGTTGATCTCGATCTAATGCTACAAAAGCCCTAATTTTCTTTTGTGATTTTTTTATTTAAATAAATTCTTGAACAATCTCCATTAAAATTTCATGTTTTATTGTTAATACTGAAGGGGTAACCAACCTTAAGAGTTTTTTTAGTAACTGTCATGCCAAGTCTGAATGTGTCTTCAGTGTTGCCACTAAACATGAGTTCATAGTCTTCAGGCTTGGGGTTCTTCCTGGGCATAATCAGTTCACCTCCCGTGAAGTCCTCTTCAAACCTCTTTTTATTTACTACTTCCCCTGCTTCTTTTGGTACAAGAATATCTATCAAAGTTTTGACAATCCTATAAGCAGCATCTTTAAATGGCACCATAATAAGAACCTGAAATTTAATTGTTTCTCGTTATTTTTTACAAAAAATATACCATTACTTTATATTGGCAATTATTAAACAGTTTATTCCAGAAAACCCATTAGAAATAGGATTTTAGCAAGTATTGTAATGGAGATGACTAAAACACAAAGGTTTTTGACCAGTGTTGATCTTGTGGTAAAGGTGGTGGTTATCCCTTAAATGACTTAAAATGTAAGTTTATTTAGACAACTGCTTACTTAAGTACTTAAAGTTTTTTTACTAAAAGAAGCTAAATTAATTGATTTCTGTTTCATGCTTGTAAAAAAACATCTTAATTCTACACTATCAATCTCCTTTATATCATAACTCCAGGTTTTACATAATTTAGTTAAACATACCTTAGGCCTTACTAGTCCCTGGTCATGGTAGTCCTCAGACAAGTCACTCTTCTTGGAGAGTTTAGCATTATGGTGCAGGATCTTAGTTCTAGTTTTTAACATATGATTGACTATGTGGAGACAGTATATGTAACGAATTTCATCTGCGTTGCTAAATGTTCTTTCAGGATAATAAAGATCTTGATAATTATTAAATATAGAAAACAGTTCCTTTTGCAAAGGTGTGAACATTTCTGTAAGTTCTAAATCTCTTTTAATTAAATTAGTTTTATTAGCTGATACTATGTTGCCATGTATTTGAGATTTAATATGTAACTGCTTGAAATCAACTTGGTTCACCAGTGTAGGTACTGTCCCGACAGCCACTTGTGTATTTTCCTCTAATATGGAAACTTTTGGTTTAACCTTTTTAGAAAGTGTCTCAATAGGTTTTGGTATTACTACAGACATGTTTCCTAAAACTGGCCAAGTTTTATTTGTAACCTCCACAGTTGGTGGAGTGTTAGTAAGAGAGACAAGTAATTCATTGCCCAGGTCATACTGCAGATGCTTTGTGAAAGGATCATCTGAACTATTATCTTCTTCAGTTTCCATTATAATTTCATGTTTCATGGGTACCTGTAAAGGAGAAACTAGCTTTTACTGTGACTTTTAAACTCCTAAACCATTTTTTTGTCCATACTTCAATTTACAATTATTTATATTCCATTTATTAAACAAGCATTAAGGTTCACAAGGCTTAGAATGTTGTACAAAGTAACTAGAAAAAAGTCCATACCTCAATATCTTCATCACTATCTTCCTCACTTCCACTTTGTTGGTCGTCAGTATTATCACTACGTGCATGTTGACCACCATTCGCGTCCGCCGCCGGATCCTCGTCATTATCACTACTACTGCTGCTTTCTTCATCAGTGTCAGCTACAGGTCTTTTCCTTTTATTTGTAAAACAGGACAACAACTGATCATAAGCGTCTTCTTCTTCTTCCTCACTTTCAGAATATGTTACTCGCTGCTTTAGTTTCTCTTCCATCTTTCGTTTTTTCTCCATTTCTTCCTCAACTTTTTGGGCATTTTTGTATCTATTAAAAATTACTTTCTTGTTTACAATTTTTTCGTCGGCAGCTTTTTTCTTCCTTTTTGTGGTAGGCTTAAAATTATTTTTCCTTTTACCAGAGAACTTCTTGTTTCTCTTCATATCTACTAATAGTTACTACTACAATTAAATAGAAATAGAATTTAATTGTTTACTTTTTGTTTTTATGTAGTACGAACGTCGAACAGTCTACCACGTGCATATGACAATGACAATGACACTAAGAAAGACAGAACATGAACCTCTGACCCAGGAATTATATGGACCCGAAATGTTTGACTATAGAAACAGTAGTTATACAAATATAGTGGCTTATCGACGCCAACATCATAAAAATACTGCCATCTCTTTTTAACTCTCTTAATTTTGCATAAGTGAAAAAGGATAACAATGTTTTTGAGAGTTACTATGATGGCAACTCTTAGTTCCTAACGTCATTAAAATACCTATTTGCGGCCAGTCGCCATTTTATCCTCTCGCTGTTTAGTAAGGGTGCGTTCCAAAACGTGCGAATAATTCACTCGGAAATTAAAAAGAGATAGAAACAACGAAAGAAAGAGAACGGCTATACTGTTTTTGAACGCTACAGAGCGATTTACTGTTTTGGAACGGGTTAGGGTCATGATGGTTAGGGTCGTATGATGACACTGTCAACATAACCTTTTCTCTCTATTGCAAAGAAGGAAAATCGTGTTTTTTAAGCATATTTTGCAAATAAATAAGTACTACCTGTTCGTTTCTACTTTAATAAATCCATTCTTCAACATCAAACTTCAACATTGGCGCATATATGATTTTGACATATGTCAGGTAATTTTTAACGACGCTCAGCCAAGGGTGAGAAATCGCACTTGTCAGTGCGAAAATTACTCTACCGAAAGCGTTCCAAAATACGGCTCGGGTAGCGGTCGAGTAATGGTTCGGTTACCCTCGGTTTCACTCGGCTCATTTCGGAACGCTCTAGAGTAACTTTCGCACTACTCCGTGTAATTTTTACCCTTTTTGGAACGGACCCTAAACAAGTTTGGTACGTCAACTGTCAAATGCTCTTGAGCTCTGGATAAAAATTGAGATTTTTTAAGTAATTTGCTGTGTTATTGTGTTAGAACTCGGTTCTATAATAGAAATTGTATATAGCAAGATGCCCAATTGCAATATAATCGGATGTGGCATCAAAAGAAGCAGAAATCGCCCAAAAATAACTTTGCACCAGTACGTACTTAATTTTGTTTGAAATATCTTTAGATTTCGTTATTAAACAAAAGGTTCTGCATTTGTTGAATAGTTTGAACAGTAAAGCCTTCATAATTTCCCTTTTTCTTTCATTTTCAACATGTATTTCATGAAATCATTTTCTTGCTATTGAAGGGATAGAGTAGTGCATTACACATTTTTATATTTATCGATAATGCTGTATTATGGTTTTTTAAATGCTATATTATGGTTTTTTATTTGTTTTATTTTACTTTTAAGGCTGCCGGCTAATAATGAAAAAAAGAAAAACTGGCTGGAAACAATTGGTGTTGAAAATTTAAAGATGCCAACAAAAACAATTCATATTTGTTCTCTTCTCTTTAAAGAATCATGTTTCAACCGGACACTGAATAAAGTAACATTGCGTGACGATGCTTTACCTACACGAACCTTATTGGTAAGTAACATTGTGTGTTATAAATTTGTCCAACATGATTGTGTAGTGGTTGTTATACATATGATGATGTCATCATTATTACAACATTTCTCTAATGTACACACAGAGTGATGTAAAGAATGTGTTTGAGTGTGATCTTTAGATTAATTAAAATCCTTTTAACAAAATCAAGAAACATCAATATACTAATTGTTTTAATTCTTGTTTACAGCCTGCCATTGAATCAAACATGTTTGGAATTCTACTTGAAAATGATACAAATGTAACAAACTCACAATCGTTATCTGGATGTGGTGCTCCTAATAAGGTATTTTTTTTTTGTAATAAAAACATTTTTGTAATAAAGATCAAAATACTGTTTTTGAAGTTATATTTTTTTTGTATTTTTTTTCTATTTGGATTATTATTTATTTTACTAATAAAGAGAGGTTTTCAGGTTAAAGCTGTTGGTGTGCCTATCATAGGCACACCGACAGCCTGAAGAAATTCTAAAGAGGAGTGGCATAGATTTAGCGTCTAGCACAACCCCCTATGCTAGATATAGTCACCAGCACTTCCGCTGCGCCATATTTGGCCACTAGCGCCTCTGATGTGCCAGATTTAGGCGCTAGCACCTCAGGTGCGCCAGATTTTGCTGCTAATACCTCGGCTACCACCTCCGCTACGGCAGATTTATCGGTACCGATAAATCTGCCGTAGCGGAGCTTCAGTTTTTCTTGTCATCATTATTTTTGAATTTATCTCAGTGATAAAAGTCACCTCATCAACTAAATTGACTGCGTGGGAGATATCTCTCACTTGTCTTCAATATCTATTAAAACTTAATTATTTGATTTCAGATAAACACATCTAAAATGATAAAGAAATTAAAGTACATATGTCAAAAACAGTCTAAGAAGATAAAGAGACTTAATGAGAAAGTTCAAAGACAGACAAAAAAAAGGCTCAATTTAGTAACATTACTAACATTGTCAAAGATTTAAAGGATTGGCACGGCATTCCTCAAGAGACCGTCAAAAAATTAATAAGGTCGATGAAAAACAGGCTGCAGGCTGTAAATAAAGCTAGGGAAGGCAATACTAAATATTGATTAAATATTTTTTTGTTTTTCCAACATTTTTTGTTTTATTTGTTAAACACCAGACCCCAACCCTTTGTCCGTCTGTCTATCTGTCTGTCTGTCCGTCCTCGCTTAATCTCTGTGACCGTTAGCACTAGAAAGCTGAAATTTGGTAAAAATTGGAAAAAATGTTTTATTAGGGTACATGTAAAGTGGGAAGTCTTTTTTTTTATTTCAATCCTTACGTGTGATATAATGTTTGATAGGTATTTAGAAATGAATGTTTACTAAAATGATGATGATAATGTCAATCATTTCGGAAATAATCGCTTCAAAAGTAAAAAATAAATGTGTCTACCCCCATTTTTTGAACCTTAAGTTTAAAAAATCTGAAAAGTAGAACTTTATAAAGACTTTCTAGGAAAATTATTTTGAACTTGATGAAAAAAACAGTTTTTGTACAAAAAAAAACAAAAATCGTAAACATAATTTATGCGTACTTTGTATGTCAACTTAACAAATAGCCTTTTTTTGAACTCATACGTGGGAATATTTAATGTGACGGAAAGGAAACGACGGATCCCTACATTGAGCGTGATCCGACACGCTCTTGGCCGGTTATTATTAATTTAGTTAACACCGTTCAATTTCCTGCTTGCCAAAAAAAAACACAGATTTTCGATTTACACCATATCAATAAAGGAAATGTTTCTTTATTAGTAAAAAATATTATATTTTAATTAATTTACATCTTTAGATTAGAAAACATCTTTATGGACCCCTTTTTTTTCTGTGTACCCTTGGCTTTTCCCTGATTGTATTATACAATGAAAGATCAATCTGAACCGCTGTACAATTGGCCGTGAAACCTTATCAAATTAAATAAACAGGGTGACAATAAGTGTAAAATCTTATACTTTTCAAAATGTAGGCCCACAAGCAGCATAGAATCTAATAGAAAGAGGTATAGACTTATTATATAAAGGGGTCCACGGTTTAGCCGTGAAAGAAGGACGAACAAACAACTTATTTATGAAAGACTGAAGTTACAAAACTTGAGGTATTTTTCGCCAGTACGTGAAACTAAGAAAACATTCTCACAATCTTTTGTCGATGTTATTTTACAGAACTATCGATCGAGGGGCTACTCTATTAGCCGCCATTTTATCCTCTCAGTAAAGTGTAGGTATACACGTTTTTTTTGTAGGTATGCCGCGTCCATATAATTCCTGGGTCAGAGACATGAACAGAATGACCTCTGACCTCTGACCCAGGAATTCTATGGACGCGGCATACCTACAAAAAAAACGTGTATACCAGATACCTACACTTTACTGAGAGGATAAAATGGCGGCTAATAGAGTAGCCCCTCGATCGATAGTTCTGTAAAATAACATCGACAAAAGATTGTGAGAATGTTTTCTTAGTTTCACGTACTGGCGAAAAATACCTCAAGTTTTGTAACTTCGGTCTTTCATAAATAAGTTGTTTGTTCGTCCTTCTTTCACGGCTAAACCGTGGACCCCTTTATATAATAAGTCTATACCTCTTTCTATTAGATTCTATGCTGCTTGTGGGCCTACATTTTGAAAAGTATAAGATTTTACTTATTGACACCCTGTTCATTTAATTTAATAAGGTTTCACGGTCAATAGGGTATTACACTGTATAAGAGAAAAAATATAAAAATATATTATTGAGGTAGCTTAAGCAAAAAGCAGCCGAACAGTGTTAGTTTTAGTTCATAAAACTAGAAAATATTTTTTTAAATTCAATTCAAAGTTTTCAGTTTTTTTTACCTGTTCTTGAACACACCGAAATACAGACCATAGACAGTGACAGCTGTCGACTGTCAACAGTGTCAACTAGACATCACTATTTGTTTTATTTATAACCTCCTAATACGATCTTTATTATAAAAATATACTTATTCATGGAAGTTATTGTGAAAGATAGTTTAGATGGCTAATGCACATGTGTACTTACATCAAAGTGATATTTACAACAACAGTACAAACGGTACAAACGGGTTTTTATGGTGTAATAGTTGTAATACTCTTCCCACAACTTTTAACTAAGTTTTTCTTAATTTTGAATCAGTTAACACTAGAATTCACAATTATTCCGATGTTTTCATACTTGTGTTCTTGCATTCCGAAACGCAAACCAACGGTAAGTCGAACAGTAACTAATTTTTGAGATAAAAACAATAAAAAATATGTAAAGTGTCACAGCGCGTTTGTTTATTTACTAACGTAAGGACGTCATATCGCCAAAGCAAAACCACGCCCACGGCGTTTTCCGTTTTTGGAAATTTCCGCGCGAAACTTGAAAATACAATTTTTAAAAGCGTTTTTAGGGTACTTAGCGCTTAAATAAAAATTTAGGATTTTTTTTAGTGGTTTCTTAGTACTGTAGGAGTTATTTGAAATACTTAAAAAAAAAGAGTGTAATACCCTATTGTACAGCGGTTCAAATTGATCTTCCATTGTATAATACAATCAGGGAAAAGCCAAGGGTACACAAAAAAAAAGGGGTCCATAAAGATGTTTCTAATCTAAAGATGTAAATTAATTAAAATATAATATTTTTTACTAATAAAGAAACATTTCCTTTATTGATATGGTGTAAATCGAAAATCTGTGTTTTTTTTTGGCAAGCAGGAAATTGAACGGTGTTAACTAAATTAATAATAACCGGCCAAGAGCGTGTCGGATCACATTCAATGTAGGGATCCGTCGTTTCCTTTCCGTCACATTAAATATTCCCACGTATGAGTTCAAAAAAAGGCTATTTGTTAAGTTGACATACAAAGTACGCATAAATTATGTTTACGATTTTTGGTTTTTTTTTTGTACAAAAACTGTTCTTTTCATCAAGTTCAAAATAATTTTCCTAGAAAGTCTTTATAAAGTTCTACTTTTCAGATATTTTAAACTTAAGGTTCAAAAATTGGGGGTGGACACATTTATTTTTTACTTTTGAAGCGATTATTTCCGAAATGATTGACATTATCATCATCATTATTTTAGTAAACATATTCATTTCTAAATACCTATCAAACATTATATCACACGTTAGGGTTGAAATAAAAAAAAAGACTTCCCACTTTACATGTCCCCTACTACCCTAATAAAACATTTTTTCAAATTTTTACCAAATTTCAGCTTTCTAGTGCTAACGGTCACAGAGATTAAGCGAGGACGGACAGACAGACAGATAGACAGACGGACAAAGGGTTGGGGTCTGGTGTTTAACAAATAAAACAAAAAATGTTGGAAAATAAAAAAAAAAATTTAATCAATATTTAGTATTGCCTTCCCTAGCTTTATTTACAGCCTGCAGCCTGTTTTTTATCGACCTTATTAATTTTTTGACGGCCTCTTGAGGAATGCCGTGCCAATCCTTTAAATCTTTGACAATGTTAGTAATGTTACTAAATTGAGCCTTTTTTTTTTGTCTGTCTTTGAACTTTCTCATTAAGTCTCTTTATCTTCTTAGACTGTTTTTGACATATGTACTTTAATTTCTTTATTATTTTAGATGTGTTTATCTGAAATCAAATAATTAAGTTTTAATAGATATTGAAGACAAGTGAGAGATATCTCCCACGCAGTCAATTTAGTTGATGAGGTGACTTTTATCACTGAGATAAATTCAAAAATAATGATGACAAGAAAAACTGAAGCTCCGCTACGGCAGATTTATCGGTATGATTATACCGATAAATCTGCCGTAGCGGAGGTGGTAGCCGAGGTATTAGCAGCAAAATCTGGCGCATCTGAGGTGCTAGCGCCTAAATCTGGCACATCGGAGGCGCTAGTGGCCAAATATAGCGCAGCGGAAGTGCTGGTGACTATATCTAGCATAAAGGTTGTGCTAGAGGCTAAATCTATGCCACTCCTCTTTAGAATTTCTCCAGGCTGTCGGTGTGCCTATGATAGGCACACCAAGAGCTTTAACCTGAAAACCTCTCTTTATTAGTAAAATAAATAATAATCCAAATAGAAAAAAAATACAAAAAAAAATTATAACTTCAAAAACAGTATTTTGATCTTTATTACAAAAATGTTTTTATTACAAAAAAAAAAATACCTTATTAGGAGCACCACATCCAGATAACGATTGTGAGTTTGTTACATTTGTATCATTTTCAAGTAGAATTCCAAACATGTTTGATTCAATGGCAGGCTGTAAACAAGAATTAAAACAATTAGTATATTGATGTTTCTTGATTTTGTTAAAAGGATTTTAATTAATCTAAAGATCAAAAGAGACTGGGCAAATTTGTATGGAGAGTGGCCTATGGACCAATAAGGATACGAGTGTTGGATTTATGTTAAGGGAGCTCTGCTCTAGGCTCTAGGGAAAAGCGCATCAAAATTCGCGCCGAGGATTAAGAGAAAAAAAATATTTTTCTTTATACAATTATTTTTTTTGTTATTATCTATTTACGTAATATGTTGTATTTGCAAATAGCTATCAAAGGTCTGTATAAATTCATTTTATATAGTTCGACAGTGTTGCAATGAGTTTAGGGTAGTAGACGATAAGGAACCTTCAGTCCGCCCGTTAGCTGTCCGAATCTGTCTAAGCACTAACTTCTACAGTTTTGTATCGAAATAAATGAATCTTCATATACATGTCGTATACACCTGAGATGTAGATCTCAATTAGAATTAACATATATATATAGACACTTTTTTTAATGCGCCCCTACGTTTGCTCCAACCCTTAACGAAAAAATATTATTGATATTATCAGAAAAAAAAAACATCCGTGTGATCAATGTTCTTTGGCGTTGTAGCACAGAACGGCGACACGCTAAACAAATGACACCAGCACTGGGTCGAAACATACTTAATATGTTAAGTCCAATCAAAAAGCAATATTCAATGTCCAGGGTACGAGCCGTAATCAATCACAAGGCAAAAGCAGTAGTCCATAAAACACGGCGTAAGTTGCACCAGGGGCTCTAGTCTGCTATTACAATCATTTGCCAGTTATCGGCCAGATATTTGACAACTTTGACAGTTTTTGTCAAAAGTAAACCCTATTACGTTGTCTCTCTCTAGCTATGCGACAACGTCGCGAACAAAAGCGAATCTGTGTTTGTATTGTTTACTCCATCAAGTTCATCAGTTAAACAATTCTTGGTAATTATGTTAAAGTATTTTTTTTTCTGTGGGTCATATTTTCTTGTGACCATAGTAAAAAAATAATGTCTTGTGAAGTACCCTTAAATGGTATATAGAGTGTTGGTATTGACTCATAGGCCACTTTCGCCCAGTCTCTTTTATAACACACAATGTTACTTACCAATAAGGTTCGTGTAGGTAAAGCATCGTCACGCAATGTTACTTTATTCAGTGTCCGGTTGAAACATGATTCTTTAAAGTGAAGAGAACAAATATGAATTGTTTTTGTTGGCATCTTTAAATTTTCAACACCAATTGTTTCCAGCCATGTTTTCTTTTTTTTCATTATTAGCCGGCAGCCTTCAAAGTAAAATAAAACAAATAAAAAACCATAATATAGCATTTAAAAAACCATAATACAGCATTTAAAAAACCATAATACAGCATTATCGATAAATATAAAAATGTGTAATGCACTACTCTATCCCTTCAATAGCAAGAAAATGATTTCATGAAATACATGTTGAAAATGAAAGCAAAAGGGACATTATGAAGGCTTTACTGTTCAAACTATTCAACAAATGCAGAACCTTTTGTTTAATAACGAAATCTAAAGATATTTCAAACAAAATTAAGTACGTACTGGTGCAAAGTTATTTTTGGGCGATTTCTGCTTCTTTTGATGCCACATCCGATTATATTGCAATTGGGCATCTTGCTATATACAATTTCTATTATAGAACCGAGTTCGAACACAATAACACAGCAAATTACTTAAAAAATCACAATTTTTATCCAGAGCTCAAGAGCATTTGACAGTTGACGTACCAAACTTGTTTACTAAACAGCGAGAGGATAAAATGGCGACTGGCCGCAAATAGGTATTTTAATGACGTTAGGAACTAAGAGTTGCCATCATAGTAACTCTCAAAAACATTGTTATCCTTTTTCACTTATGCAAAATTAAGAGAGTTAAAAAGAGATGGCAGTATTTTTATGATGTTGGCGTCGAGAAGCCACTATATTTGTATAACTGCTGTTTCTATAGTCAAACATTTCAGGTCTATATAATTCTAAGGTCTTTGTCAAAAACGGACAGCGACCACAGAGCATCCACAGCTGGTGTAATCCACATTTAGCACAAAAATGTTTACATTAGCGAATATCGCTATGGCTTCTCCCAATAACGTAACGTTCGTTTGATACTTGACTTACAGATGACCCCTCACTTGACTCGTACTTATCGCATGAGTGTAATACAGGCTCTAAGTTATTTCGTCAGTTTGTCAGTTGTCACTGGTACTGAGTGACTACTGACCACAGCTACTGACTGAAGGAAGTGTACTGTACTGTCACATGTGCACAATAATATGAAGTTTTTGAATAGATGAACTAAGCTGGTTCTTTTGTTAATGTTTTTAAGATCCTGCTGAAAACATCACAATAATTTGAAACAAATCGTACTTATGTCGGAATACAATGAAAACATATCAAGAAAGACATGGTCCCGCACGATAGAACCAGTGACGAAGGTAAACAACATTCAAAGAAGATGGAATAAATGCACCCAGGCTTAGGACTGATGAACAAAAGTCCAGCAAGGCTCTTTTTTAATGTGTTTTGACTGTTTTGTTATTTTCTAGATTGGTTACATGGATGGAGCATCCGATGGACAAACTGCTGTGTTCCAAGATAGTTTTAATGTTGGGTACAAGCAAGGTTTCACATTTGGTTTAGAATTAGGCTTGCAGGAAGCTATAGCAAGGTAAATAGATAGATACTAATAACACTATTATGCAAGTTAATTGCATAATAGTATAAAACATATCTTTAATAAACTTATTTGGTTACAGTGTGCAACAAAAGGAAATTGGAGTTCCTCATTTAGAAGACCCAAGGAGAATAAACTGTCAGATTTGTTTAAATGCTGTTAAGAGTCAAGAAAATATTGGCAATTTATACAACATTCAACTAGAGAAAAATACTGAATATTTATTAAGCCATAAACAACATGTGCAATCATTATGATATGAGTATAATAGTTAAACATTACCACCCAAAATCTATTTTATTCAAGAATAGAGCATTGAAAAACGAGCACTAACAATTATATTTTTATCTCTGCCTGCACTCGTAGTTAACTAGACAATCATGAACTTCGGTACTAAGTAAGATGTAAATAAATAATAAGATACTTATAAATACATAGGTATTTATTATTATTAATTATTTTATCTGAAATAAATATCTGCCTTAAAATTATAATCTGGGTTTCTTTTCTGGTGGGGGTTTCATATTTTCCTGTTTGATTTCTGTTTTAATTTCAACATGACCTTGCATCCCTCCATTTGTCATATCTGAGCTGCTCGGGTCTACAGGTTCTTGTTTTATAGTAATGTTATTCACAGTCCCATCTGCAGCTTTATCATTACTTTTTTCATTTGAATTTTCTGTCTTAACTGTGACACCATTTGTCTGAAACGGGGTAAATGATATAAGGTTTATAATAATACTAATTATGATATCAAAAATACATAGGTTTTTTAATAAAGACTAAGAAAAAAACATAAATAAAAAGTTTTACTAAAACATTTAGGAATACAATGCTACCAAGACACATTTTAAGCAATTCCCACAATGCAATTTCTGCTTGACAAAAGTGAGCTGTATACCTCAATTCATAGAATATATTTTACCAGTATTATGCAAATAACTCACTTGGCTGGGTGCCTGTGTGACGGGCAATGGGAACTGTCTCACCAGCTCAGCCAGCAACATGTCCACCCTCTGTCTCTGGAATAATGTGGATGGCTCTTCTTTAGGAGTGCTGCTCACATCTTTTGATGAGGACTGGCCTGTGTTGTATGGACTGAGCCCTAGAATCAAATTGATTAACAATGATTTTAACAGAATTATTGTTATACATTATGACTCATTGAGACTGAATCATAGTGCACATATCACAGTGTAGTACTATAAGATAAAAAAAGGAACAAATACATGCCTGGCTTAGTTGCTTTAAAGTCCCACCAGTATCCTTTGCTGGGGTGATATCTCGAGTATGACATAGTTTCTTCAAATGAGCATTGTAAGTGATGAACAGCAGACAGCTATAAAAAAGTTCATAAAGATCAGCTATTAAATATCTATACAACTAATAAAATTGAAGGCTATGTTTGTTGTCATCAGAGTTAAGCCACTGTGCTGTGTTTTCGTAATTATTTGCTAACAAAATAACACTGTTTCCTAACCAAATAGGTAAAATAGCCTAACAGTTTTGTTAGGAAGAACACACATACACACTCACATGTTTAGTTAGGAAAAGACTCAGCAGGCCTGGCAATAAATTACAATTAAACATATGAAGCTACATTTCTACAAATACAAGATGCTTACCAATCTAGAGTTAAGAACACTAGCTAAGTCTGGAGCCTGATACACAATCCCTGCAATGATGTAGTAGTCAGCTAGGGGTATGGCCTGTGTGGGACTATGCCTGTGCTGCTTACGAATCACATACAGGATTGGATCCTGTACATGCAGCAAAATGTATTCTAGTCCTGTCATGTTCCTGTAACAAATAAAAACCAATAAAGATGTTACACTTGTGAAAGAAAACTTGGTTTGAATAAACTATTGAACGTTAAACTTACTGAAGTTGATCCATACTTAGACGCTGCATCTTTACGATTTCATTATTACATGTACGGTCAAAGAACGGGTTTGATCTTTCAGAAAAGTAATCCATAATATTAGAAGGACTTAGCAAAGGTATCCATGCAGAATCGTGCCACGAAAGACCCAATGGGTTTTCATTTGCTATCGGCAAATTGCCAATCCTGCCAGGCATCATTTTCTTCGAATTTAATATAAACCTCTTGGTACTGTAAATGCACTTCGTATGTGCTACCGCTCTCCTTAAGTCCTTAGCTTTTTGGTTTATTATTCAAACGATGAAGC
This sequence comes from Athetis lepigone, assembly GCA_033675125.1. NCBI lineage: Eukaryota > Metazoa > Arthropoda > Insecta > Lepidoptera > Noctuidae > Athetis > Athetis lepigone. The sequence goes on from CM066214.1 coordinate 7,594,212, forward strand.
AGATATAATAATCAACAACCAAAACCTATACATATAGGTAGGTAGGGTCTTTGGTAGGTACCTACTAATGATATGTCAAGTGTCATTCATATTCATCTGTCAACCAATTGTCATAATTTATTAAATTAGGGATGGGACCTTATCTAAGGATGGGACATTAGCAGTTGTACCCTGTGGTACAACTGCTAATGTCCCATCCATCCACCCATCCATCATTAATAAATAGTTACTACGTAACAGATACTTCACTCCAATACAAAAACGAAAAAACCTACGCTATAATAGCCTACAAAATCATAATAATAATACCAGCTGTTTGCAGCAAGGAGAAATGTACCATAAGTACGCAGAAAGAGAGTTGAAATTCTTTTGCCCGCCGCGCGACTAACGTGTGTGCGTGTTGTCCAGCAAATCTGCTAGGGTTATACGTATGATGATAATGGTAATAAAACGAATGTTTTAGAAAAACAATATTTTTTTTATTTGTTGATCAAATATTTTTTCTTTTAATAAAATCACTGATGCATGTTTTTCCTTCCTTGAATTCCCGATTATTATATTTTAGTGTCGAAAATATCCAAAAAAGCGTAAATAATTTTAATAAATAATCAAAAGGGAAATAGGAGAATTGGGAAACAGGGGAATTGCACAATAATCACGCAATAATTACGTGGTTTCGGCATTTTGATAGTCAGCGCTGTACCCGTGACGCGCGAGCACTCAGGCGGGCGCGCGACAGCCCGGTGTTCGTTGTATCGTCGACGATACGCGAAGCGGTAGGCATAAAACGCGTGGCCTTGAGCGAGTGACGGACGCCTGGTTGTACCTTCTATAAGAGTCGAAAGGTTAATCCTTAAACTTTGAAAATACTTCATTCGGGACACAATATATAGATAATTGCAGCACGACAGCTGTCACTTGGTTTGAAATATGAAAAAATAAACAAAAAAAAGGTTTGAAATAAGAATGCAAAAGTAACTCTGTCTGTCTATCTCTTCTTCATGCCTAAACCACTGACACGATTTGAATGAAATTTGGTACAGATATTGGTCTGGGACCCGGGAAAGGACATAGGATAGTTTTCATCGCGGGAAATTCCCCGAGAACGAGAACTACTATTTCACGCGGACGAAGTCGTGGGCAAAAGCTAGTTAGTTTAGTTTATAAGATAGCTGGGGCAAGGTCAAAATTCCTGATTGTGTCGTATCAGACCTCTATAACCCAGTAACTGGGTGACTTGATACCCCTTGGTTAGACTGGTCAGACTTTCTGGCTTACTGTCTGTCGTAACGACCGTCAAAGTTCTACAAATGACAACCGGGACCAACGGCTTTACGTGCTTTCCGAGGCATGGGGTGTTAGTGATGTCCAGGACAAACTTTAGAAAGTACATAACATTGATACTTACCTGGTTTCGAACCCGTAACCTCTTAGGCCCAAGTCACACCGAAATGGCAGCGGCCGGAAGCGACGCGGCGAGCACTTTCAGTGCGAAATAATCTTAAACTTTAACTACATACTTCAAAGACCAGTATCGCTTGAAATACTTAAAAAGGTCACGAGGCCGCCCGCGGCCGCCAGCGGCTGCCAGCGGCCGCGCGCCCTTCGTTTCTAGCGATGCCTAGCGGCCGCTGGCGGCCTCGCGGCACCGCGGGCGGCAGCTGACGGCCGCTGCCGGCCGCTGCCATTCCGGTGTGCGTTGTCCCTTACACGAGAGGCGGGCGCCTTATCCACTGGGCCATCACGACACCACAATACGATTGAATGTGATAAATATTAAAACATGATAAACGTATGGGATCACATTACATTTATATCGATAATAGAAAGCACTGCTCTATTCTATTTTTATTTATTGGCAAGTTCGGCTACTGTTGAGAATTTTGCCAATGTTATTTATTAGTGCTAAAAAAATCGATATAATCTTCTTATCTTTAAAGTTCCAAATAGCTAATTTCATTGGCATTTTATCCTTTACAGCAAAACCTGATATTCCGTCAAAAGCTGATCAAAGTAAAGGACGCTTAAGGTCATAGCTCACTAGAGTCACCCGGCACCCACTCCGCACCAAATCGCCTTATAACCGAGGCGATCCGGTGACGCCCATACAAGTCCATATTTTAAATAATACTAGCCGCAGGAGGCTCGAGGATCGATGTCGGTGCGGAGTGGATGCCGGGTGGCTCTAATGAGCTATGACCTTTAGAGTTGCCATAATTCTATATTATAATTCGATAACAGTTATTGGTCGCTGGATAGTGTTTTTAACTATCTAGGATAAGCAAGGATCTTCTCTAGTGAAAGATAATAGTGATGTTGAGAATAGTGATCGTCAAAAATGTATATCCGCGGACACGGATACGGATATTTAGTGTCAAGACTGGGGATACTAAAGGTCATAGCTCATTAGAGCCACCCGGCACCCACACCGCACCGACTCGCCTCTTTCGGCTTGTATGCGCTCACTATATCAACTCCTTAGCGTCACCGGATCGCCTCGGTTATAAGGCAAGTCGGTGCGGAGTGGGTGCCGGGTGGCTCTAATGAGCTATGAGCTTAATACGGATCTTTATTTCCTTAGACAATCAACGCATGGCCTTGAAAGAATAGTTATCGACACGCTCGCCGCCGCAGCGACCGACGGGCAGGACGAGTTTCAACTTGCATTGCGGGCGTATTACTTATTATCACGAGATTATTTTTTATCCTGTCAATTGAATACAAAAGATTCGTGAGTAAAGTGACGGATACGGATTGGATATTCTCGGGTACGGATCTCCAAAACATCACTAATAGATATTAACTTAGACTATTAACTTCTAGACGTAACCATGAGGTTGTAAAGAAGTGTGAAAGTGAGAAGCATATATACGAATTTCGTAAGAAAATTGAGACAAAGCATAACATGCTCTGTCTCGTTCGGCGTGGCCGGTTTTCGCTTGGCGAACATTGAAAAGTTAGCCAAACAAAGGGATGTCACTGTCATTGAATGGTCGGCTCGTATTAGTTTTTACAATTTTATAACAATTTCGGTAATTAAACCAAAAGTTTTAATGTATATTTGAGAAATTGACTCCAGTAGTTAAGTGTTTAGTGCGTTTTCTGTGCTATAAAATGGGAGGATGCACTATTTTAGGCTGCAAAAGCCGCACAGAAAGAAAGCAAGATAAGAATGTTACTTTTCACTCGTAAGGATGCAAATATTACAAGTTATTGTGCATTGATTAAATAAATACATTTGTGTGTATGTAATTACATGGCTTTCGATCAAAATTAAGGACATTTTCTAGCGATATCGTTTATATTTTTATCTACATAACCTATTACTTGTTTTTCAAAGTGTTACCATACCTCAGTTCTATTTTTCCCATAACTTGATAATAAAATTGCAACTAGTTAAATAAATAAAATTAATCAGATGATTAATTAGTTCTTTGATGCCCTGTGAGGTATCCTCTCCCTTTTAAAAGGAATTTTATATAATTTTTATAGTTGGACATCACAGACATCAGTGAAGGAAAACATCGTGAGAAAACCTGGACTCGTAACTTAAATAATACTTACGATATAAATAATTTTGCACTCTTAATAAGGATTATGATACGCAACTTAGTACATGAATGTAATAAGTAGTTGTTGCAACGGAACATCTCACGGTTTTGGTCATATTTAGGGAAAATTTTACGTAATGACAACATTGAAATTTTATAGTGCTGTCTCATGTGCGGCCACGCGGTGGCTCAATCTAGAAGTTAATAATCTAAGGATATTAATAATAGCCAATCGTTCTTGACACAAAATAAAAATAGTAGAATAGAGTAGTAGAGGGCTTGCAGCGAAGGTCACACGACACTACACTACACCTACAATTTTATCGATAACTAAGATCGTTTCAACATGCAACTATGTGATAATATGATTATTATAAAAATCGAATCTAAGTACTTAATTTTCCATAAGTTTTTGTACTTATTGCTTTTATCAGTGGTAAGCCAGGGTATAAATTTAAAAGACCCTCACGGACTCACTGTAGTTTTCTTTTAAAGACTTTTCCACATAGGGAAATATTTGGTTATTTAGGTATAGGTGTACCAGGAACTGATGACAAAAATGGAAAATAAAATATGATGATTACAACACCGGGGAAAACGGATTAAAAGGTTTTGATACTTGTATTTTTCCCCTAAAAATTTATTACACTTATTGTTTATTAACAATACTAGCAGTATTATAAAGAGGAAAGATTTGTATGTATTTTTGTTTGTTACTTTTTCATGCAAAAACTACGCACTTGACCGGTTTTTTAGGTGAATGTGAGTGACCAAAATTAAAATATGTTTTAAACTTTGAACGATCAGCCGAGAGCCGGCTGTCGGGCTGCTATTGTCTTTCTATTGTGTCTCAAATTACGTATGTTTGAAGGTTTCATAAAAAGTGAGATATCTGAATTATATAAAATGATTCAACCCATTCACTATAAAATAATTTATTTACACGATAAAGATGAAGAAAATTATGTATTGGTTTGTGATTAGTTTCCCAATTTGGTTAGGGCTTGCAAGTTTGAACGGCTTCTCCTTTGAAAGGCTTCTGCCTTCTTTATCTACCTTCTGCAATAATTCGTCGTATAGTACTAGTACACACCCCTGTAATAAGCCAAATTTATATGTTACGTAATATATGTACATATGTTAATCTCATATAAATGGATATGAAACAAAGTATCAACATTGGCGAGTCATACTAACCAGTCAACAAGAGCACGCGGTCTAAAATTGAAAATTGCGTGTAAGCTACTCCTTCTTCTCTACAGATCTATCGGTACACTTTATAAACAGTGCTTCTGGATTGTGACCGCAGTGGTTTCTTAGTCATATTTTCACTTTTTACTAAAGATTTCTTGAAAATAACAAATGTAAACAAACAAACGTAATGTCACTTGACAGATGACATGACAAGTATACCATATAAAAATCATTATTTGTTTTACTTTTAATTTGTCATCAGTTCCTGGTACACCTATAGTTTTCGCACTTAGTTCTTCAGGATGGAACATTGACAACAGCTTAGAGTATGCGTGAGACTAATAAGGCCCGTATTAATAGTCGTCACTCAATTCTGAGACGCTCTCAAGTTTATTGCTGTCCTTATTTTTTCCCTTTAGAATGACAAAGACAGCAAGAGACTTGAGAGCGTCTCGGAGTTGAGTGTCTTCTATTAATACGGGCCTCATACTCTACGTCTAGATTTACAACAGGAAAGTTTTTTTTTTATATTTTTTAGTTGTAGTCGTTTTTAGTTTTTTTTTTGTTTAACCATAAGATCCAATCATTTATCGTAATCGTTATCGATACAAATCGATGTCTAAACATGTTGTCCAAAACGATGACATTCCTCAATGTAGTCTCTTTGGCACGCACACCCTACTATTTGTATTTCAAGTCATAATATTTCAAGAGCTATCTTAATATAAATATCTTTAATTAACCACAGGTTAACAGGTATTTCGGTTTCTCATTGAGGTAGAGCTCAGAACCGATTTAGCTCTATAGTTACAAAGTGGACACATGACGGGATAATATACACGGAACGATTATCACTCAAGCCGGAGATGGAGAACCGAATCAGATGCTTTGAAGATATAGCTGCAGAAGTTTTCGATACAGAGAATGTAGTCACAGATTCGTCTTCTGATCAGGTGAATATTATAGAACTTCATAAATTAGGTATAATTTACAACATTCTGTCATAATTTTATCATTTGCTCCAACTGAACTCCAAATCAATAACTTCATATCTATTTTAATCATTTACAGGTTGATGTGGAGACAATGATTCTAAAAATTTACAAACAGTTCGAGAAAAATGCTGAAATTGAACCAGAAATCCCTGTGGTAAGAAAAAGAGTTCACAGTCAATTGTTAAAAGATTGTCTAGGATCTTTACCACAAAGCTATGAATGTTTGGATGCAAGTCGAACATGGATAGTCTACTGGGTGTTGCACTCTTTGTGGCTTCTTAATGAAATGCCTGATGCACAAACTTTATCTGACGTGGTAAAGTTTTTGACATTATGCCAACATGAGGAAGGTGGTTATGGTGGTGGCCCAGGGCAGTATCCTCATCTTGGAACTACTTATGCTGCTGTTAATGCGCTGAGTATCATAGGCACTGAGGAAGCTTACAACTCTCTAGACAGAAGTAGTTTACAGAAATTTTTATGGACTGTGAAAGATGTTGATGGATCATTCGCTCTTCACAAGGGTGGGGAACAAGATATACGAGGGGCCTACTGTGCTGTCAGTATAGCCAAAATAACAAATACATACACAGACGCTTTATTTGACAAAACAGCAGAATGGATAGTAAGCTGCCAGACGTATGAAGGTGGGTTTGCTGGGTGCCCTGGTATGGAAGCACATGGTGGATATGCATTCTGTGGAATTGCATCTTTAGCATTGTTGAATAAAACACAGTTATGTGATATTGATGCATTATTGAGGTGGTGTGTAAATCGTCAAATGCGTGTGGAAGGTGGCTTCCAGGGAAGAACTAATAAATTGGTGGATGGATGTTATTCATTTTGGCAAGGAGCTGCATTTCCAATTATCAGCGCTATTCTCTCACAAGGTATATCTTGATGATAATGTGAGTGACATTGTTAGTGCTACCAATAGCACTTTACACAATTTATCACTCACACTAAAATATCTTTTCAGATAATAAAGAACTAATTGAAATGGTGCTGTTCAACCAAGGTGCCTTACAAGAGTACATAATCATATGCTGTCAAGCCTTGCCTGGTGGTGGGTTTATTGATAAACCTGGCAAGTAAGTATATACTATTTATTTTATCGTTTAGTTTATGACTATCCTTGTCCAATATCACCCTCATATTGAGCAACCTACTTTATTATCTTTGTAGGGGTTTGCCTGCATGCCTTAATTACATTAAAAAAACATTGATTAAATGTTACATGATGGAGTATGCTATTTAAAAGTAATTTAAAAAACTTAGGTATTTTGTCATTCTATACTTTTCTAATAAATATTTGAAATAATAATACTACAAAATGGTGTTTTAAAGTCTGAGGATCAGAGTGGAAAGTCTTTCAACCACCATTAAAAAGGGTGGGTCCTCCAACTAAGCGGTTGTTGTTGGTTTTTCATTAAATACGCTAATGGCCATGTCAAAATCTAATAGCGCGATGTAGGATACCAGCAGTAGTTTAAATGCTATGCGATAGATGTCGTACATACATATTTAAACCTTCAGACACATGATACGTAATTCGAGACATAATAGAAAGACAAGCCTTCTGTTACTTGGTCATTGAAAGGTTAAAGCTTCGAAGACACGTGAGTCGAGGCACAACTATATTGGTTTAGATATCTTTATTAGTTCAGGAGTTACGTGAGAGATGCAGATGTTGCTAAGTTTCGATATAATGCGAGGTTAAGAAACCGGTATTATGCGAAATGGCTCTTAATTAATCTTTCATCGACCGAGCGACAACCGGCTGTCGCGCTGCCATTGTCTTTCTATTCTGTCTCGAATCATGTGTTCGAAGATTTAATCAATAATTCGAAATTGTTTATTACGAAACCTTATTCTTTGCTTATTCGTGTACTAGCTTTTGCCCGCGACTTCGTCCGTGTAGTTATTAATAGTTCCCATTCCCGGGGGATTTCCGGGATAAAAACTATTCTATGCCCTTTCTCGGGTCCCAGACTATACCTGTACCAAATTTCATTAAAATCGATTCAGTGGTTTTGGCGTGAAGAAGTAACAGACAGAGTTACTTTCGCATTTATAATATTAGTACAGAAGTACGGATTTGAGACACGGACTTTGTCTGAGTACTTTACACACATGGTATACCCAAAATAAATTTTGTACGACCAAAATAAAAAAAAAACCTTTCATTCTGACTTTGAGACTTTTAAATCTATATAGGACCGGAAAATTTTAAGCGATAAAAAATCGCCTGTCATCCAAACACAAGTTTTAAAGCCGATTATAATATAAGTACCTACCTAATATCTTTTTTGTACTTCTATTTGTAGTACTAAGATGATTTAGATATTAAGTAATTAGTAGTCAGTGTGAAACGGGATTTTATTGAAATTTTACATTACTTCTTTTGCTGTCCCTCGCGGTTTCACCCGCGTCATGTAAAGCATGCTCAGGCGAATGAGCGGCTCATTTGAGCAAATCCGAGCGCGCTCAGGGCGAGCCGGCATCTGTCGGTTTTTGGCCGTGCTCCTCAAAGGCGCTCAGTATTCGCTCGGCGCTCAGTGTGGACGGTTGTTTTTGTGTTTGAGGCGAGCGCGTCGAATTCCCCGAGTTTTAATTAGGTACGTTTACTTTTTCTGTTTTTTGAAAAATTACGGAGCCGAGCATATACTGAGCAATAGGCCAGTCATCTAAGACATGTTAGGTCGCAATAAATTGCAAGGTCCTGATTTTTTGTAATGTTGTTAGGATAGATACCAATGGTGTAAATCTAGATTTGCAACCTCGAAAGACCTGTGCTAACTTCGTGGTGCTCGAAAAACCTCGAAATTTTCGAACTTTTTTCAGTTTTTGGCTTACAACTTCTAAAATATGCATTTTGCAGCAAAGTCATCTATGAAACTTTTAAATAAGATAAAATAAGCAACAAAATGAGTGTAATCCCAGCTCTGTATGTTTAATAGATCTCAAGATATGACATTTCGAAAATGGGCAATTTTTCCTAAATTTTATCAAATTTGTAGTTGGCTAGACTTTAGATCGAAATACTGTCTAAAATATTCATCCTACAAGGAAAGTCAATACAAGTTAAGTTGTAGAGCAGTTATTTAGCTTTAATTTAAGTGTAAGAGGAACTGTTCAGGACCAATAGTTCTCATATTATGAGGTAAATAAGGAAATCAGTTTTTTTTCGAAATTTCTCTAGTAATATAAATATTACTTTAAAAATAAAATAAAACAGACAATTCAGTAAAAACTGTTTATTGAATAAAATAAAATTGAAAACTATATATATATAAATTAGATTAATATAGATTTATATATATATAAATCGCGAAGAATTTCTTGCGTCTTTACAATGTACCACCCTGCGGCGTCCACTGAATGTAGTGAGATTTTTAATGTTTTCAATGCGTATGTTGAAAATACATATATATATATATATATATATTCTAGTCAAGTCATAAATTCTGGCAAAAACTTTTAATGTAATTAACGATATAATTTTTGATAATTAATTGAAAATTATATATGAAATGAAAGATAATTAAATGTACAATACAAATTAATTTACATTATTCGAAATGCCCCCCTCCATTTTTAATACATGCCCTTAATCGACGCGGCCAGTCATCGATCGCAGCACGCACCACATTTATATCTATTTCTGCCGCTGCTTTAACCAGAGATACTCAGAGAGACTCCAAATTCCTATGAGGTTTAGCGCAGACTTTTTCCTCCAAATATTGCCATATCTTGTAGTCCAGGGGGTTTAAATCTGGACTAGAAGAGGGCCAGTCTTCATGCCCGATGAAGTCTATTCCATGGGCGGTCAACCAGTTTTGCGGGCTTCGTGCCCAATGAGCAGGTGCAGAATCTTGTCAGAGTATCCTATGTCTGTTTTTGAACATTGTTTGAGAAAGAGGTTCCACTATATTCGATAGGACGGTATTTTGGTACACAACTGCACTGGTTTTCACACCTTTTTCACAGAAAAACACCTCAGTTAAGCCTGAATATGAGACTCCAAGCCAAACTATGAGTGAGGAAGGATAATGCCCACGCTGGACCCTCGGAATACCTTATCATTTTGTTTGTTATAACTTTCTTCAAAAGTTTTTTTTTTTCATCTGAAAATAAAATTTTGCGATGTTTTTTTCCCGCGTACCGCCGTAACAAAGCGCGGGATCTTTTCAGCCTAATTTTTTTCAAACGCTCGTTCAAATAATGTCCGGCTTTTTACGATAAGCTCGTAGTCCCAGGTCTTCGTTTATCACTCTTCTAACCGTGGTTCTGCTTAGCCCCATGTGAAGAGCTAAGATTTTTTGTTTACGCGAGAGATTTCGTTGAATTCGCGCCTTCACTGCTTTGATGACCGCTGGTGTCCTAACTGTGCGAGGTCGGCCGCTCCTCTCACGATCTTTGAAGCTTGAATCTTCAATGTATCGTTTGATAGTGCGATAAACAAACCGTAGTGTTATTTTCAACTTTTGCAGAATTTTGAAAATTTCTATTGGCGCGTAACCATAGCGGTGCAACGCGATAACCGCGACTCTATCTTCCTTCTTCGACCACTCTATATTTAATATTTTCTTTTTTATTTTCGGCAAGTACAAATGTTCAATTTTAAAATTAGTCAAAGTATATATAGTATATCTGGCCAGTACTCGAAAGTTAAAATAACAAGGTTTTGACAGAACTTATGACGCCATCAATCATACTTATATACTTATACTTAATATAAAGAGAAAAGATTTGTTTATTTGTTTGTTTTGTAATGGATAAACTCAAAAACTACGGGGCTGATTTTAAAAATTCTTTCCCCGTTGGATAGGTATGTTATCCGTGAGTGACATAGGCTATGTATGTACCACGGATGAAGCCGGGGCGGACTGCTAGTATTGTAAATTCCATTCAACAATGTATAAGAAAAAATAACTATTTCTTGCGAAATTCGATCCTTATTATTACTTTTTACCTCATAATATGAGAACTATTGGTCCTGAACAGTTCCTTTTACATTTAAATTAAAGCTAAATAACTGCTCTACAACTTAACTTTTATTGACTTTCCTTGTAGGATGAGTATTTTAGACAGTATTTCGATCTAAAGTCTAGCCAACTACAAATTTGATAAAATTTGGGAAAAATTGCCCATTTTCGAAATGTCATATCTTGAGATCTATTAAACATACAGAGCTGGGATTACACTCATTTTGTTGCTTATTTTGTTTTATTTAAAAGTTTCATAGATTACTTTGCTGCAAAATGCATATTTTAGAAGTTGTAAGCCAAAAACTGAAAAAAATTCGAAAATTTCGAGGTTTTTCGAGCACTACGAAGTTAGCACAGGTCTTTCGAGGTTGCAAATCTAGATTTACACCATTGGTATCTATCCTAACAACATCACAAAAAATCAGGACCTTGCAATTTATTGCGACCTAACGCGATTTTTATGTCTTAGATGACTGGCCTACAACCTGATCACAGCTTTATCAATGTTGAGGCTCGTTCGACCAAAACATTCATTTTGTTCCTCTGAGCATGCTCAGGCGAATGAGCGGCTCATTCGCCCGAGCATGCTCAAGTGGATACAAGGCTTAAGGTTTTTAGTTAATGCTTTACTCCCGTCAGTCATAGCGCGATGTTATGTAACCTTTGTCCTATTCTGAAGTACGAGCTAGGTATTTATATACTTTTAAGTTCATCAAAACCCGTTAAGTATTTTTTACGTGTAACACACATACTGTCATATTTATAATATTAGTAGGACTAAAATCGACTTGATTACTTTGAATTTAGCGTTCTATGTTAAACGAGGTTAGTTGTATATTTATTTTAACCCATTGTTTCAGGCATAGAGATATTTACCACACTTGTTATGCCCTGAGCGGACTGTCAGTGGCACAACATGGCACTGGGGCCGGAGACCCGTACGTGGTTGGGCGACCCACCAATGAACTCAATAGAATACACCCCCTGTATAACGTTGCACCACATCTCGCCTACAATGCGGTTCATTACTTCATCAGACATCCGCCACCAGTGAAGGACAAAAACTAATTTACGGTTTCTAATCCTGCATTTTGCGCCACAGTTTTGCCTCCGTTTAATTTCCTTTTCCAATCTGTTTACTGAAATTTATTTTTCAACACACTTGTTCGCAAAGTAGATCTTATTGCAATATCATACGTCTCGCGTATTACGAAATTGTGCTTTTGATGTATATATGTTACCGGCCAAAGCCGATTTCAGGACAAACTAGCCTTACGCCTTAGCCTTCTAACTTAACCTGTCCGAGTCGGGGTGCTCTGAGTCGATTTGAGGAAGAACTAGTTTAGCCTAGGCAAAACTAGTTTGTCTTGAAATCGGGTTTAGCCGGTAACATATATACATTTCAATCTAGGCAATGAATTTGATTTTTGTAATGCCATATTACATTTTGTGAATAATTGAACTAAGTACTTACTTATGTTAATAAATAAAATATGATAAAGACATGTTATATTTCATCAAATTATTTGTTTTTGACATAATAATTAGGTACGGTACCCTTTTTTAGGGTTCCGTAGTCAACTAGGAACCCTTATAGTTTCGCCATGTCTGTCTGTCTGTCCGTCCGTCCTCGCTTAATCTCTGTGACCGTTAGCACTAGAAAACTGAAATTTGGTACCAATATGTATATCAATCCCGCCGACAAAGTGGTAAAATAAAAATTGGAAAAAAAAAAGATTTATGAGGGTAGCCCCCCTATATGTAAAGTGGGAAGTGATTTTTTTTTAAATTTCAACCCCAACGTGTGATATATTGTTGGATAGGTATTTAAAAATGAATAAGGGTTTACTAAGATCATTTTTTGATAATGTCAAAAATTTCGGAAATAATCGCTCCAAAAAGAAAAATCAAAGCGTCCCCCCCCTCTAACTTTTGACCCGTAGGTTTAAAAAATATGAAAAAAATCTGGAAAGTAGAACTTTGTAAGGACTTTCTAGGAAAATTATTTTGAACTTGATAGAAAGAACAGTTTTTGTACAAAAAAGACAAAAAGGTCGTACAAAATAATTTCTGCGTACTTAGTATTTCAATGTAACAAATAGCCTTTTTTAAATCTTATAAGTGGGAACACTTATTGTGACGGACGGGAAACTACGGAACCCTACATTGTGCGTGGCCCGACACGCTCTTGGCCGGTTTTATTTAGTAGCATGCAATTTGTGTTCTATTTCTAATTAAAAAATATTAATTGTTTACCGTTTGGCCGCGTTGTTGTTAGGCGACTACGAGAGACGACCGTCACGAAGTTTGAAATAATATACCGCGAGCCTTTGTGTCACTGTCCACGGAGCGTAGCTGTCTGTTCTGTTCTGTGGTACACTTTTATGTTCTACTACTTAAACTTTTGGTGAACAGTTTACATACAAAACAAAGCGTACGCTCTGTCGACAGTTTCATAGTTTTATACATAATTATGTAAGTTGCAAGCAGATGTAGGTACTAGCGTAGAATGACGCGCATGCTGCTTATATGCAGCATGCGCGTCAGTGTGCGTTGTCCCAAGTTAAAAAAAAAATGCCAATATACTTATTGGTTGCTAATGAGTTGACTAAAACAATTCAGTCTAGGATAATGCTAAATTATCAGATGGGTGCTCTAAACTCACTGTACATCATTTTTAACGCAAGCCGTCATTTACTACCTTTTCTCTACTAACCGTACCCTGGGTTAGTATTTTTTTTGACAATGAATTATTTTGTAAAGAAGTCTCTGCCTTATCTACAGGTGTTAGGAATATGCTTAGGAGTCATGTATGTTGAGTCATCGTTTTATTTTAGTGTAATCGTATACATACATACTTGGTGGGGATTGTCATAATTAATGTTGAGTATTGTTAGTTTTAATAAAAATCACACATACCTACCTATTATTTTGTGTATTTTTCCGGTATATCTTTTCAGTATTCGACTGTAGTAGTTCGATTTTTTATTTATTTTTTAAAGATTATAAGGTGTATTTTTGGTCTTGTACAACCCGCTAGGAGATGATTCTACTCATAAAAACAAACAACTTTCATTATGGAACCAACTGTGAAATCAGCTGTTACTAACAAAAGTTCAATGCCCTCCCGACCATAATGTTTTAATTTCAAATGTTTAATTTAATTTTATGTTCATGTGTTGTTTAATTTGATTGTTTAATTTTACTTTGATTTAAATTTTATTGTCTCTAACTTATACAATTCTAAATGTTTAAAATGATTATGTATGCATGATGTGTTCTCCTATAACTGAAGGAGCACAAATCTTCATAGAACGCTGTATAACAATGCATGTAATGTGTATCTATATGTGAAAGGATAATACCATCTTGTATTTAGTTTATTGACGGCGTCATTTCTTGTTCGAATTTCGTAAATTTTAGCAAAAGAAGAAGAAGACTTGTAGTCTTTAATTAGTTATTCTTATTCAATGATCTCAAATACAAATTTACTTAAAAAAAAGAGATGTGAGCCACAAAAATTTCGTTATAAATGCGCGGTAAAGGAAAGAAAGGCGACCACTTGACATCCATCTTGGACGGGCTTGTTGGTCTAGCGGTTAGCGAAGCGACCCTGTATAAGCCAGAGGTCGTGGGTTCGATTCCCACTAGAACAAACTTAGTGTTCTATTCGTTTTTTTTTATTACAGTATACCCCAGTGCAGAGCTGCAAATTGCAAAAATCAGTGTTACGCTTGACCCCAATTGAGTATCTTTATTTACGATAAAAGAGGCATAATATCCTATATGTTACCTACATCTGCAACAGCTGCGAAATCATCAAATCGTTAGCTTTTTCCCAGTTACGTTCGGGTAGACGGATTCAGCTGCATACCAGTGTTTTACTAGAATCGACTGCATAATTTGACGGGACTGTTGACCTAACTATAATAGTGGTTAGTGACCCTGATCCCAGACTGCTAAGCTGGAGGTTAGCTGGACCTCCAGCTTAGCAAACAAACAATCGTGCTCATCACACAAGTTTGTCCTGGGTGGGAACCCAGGACAAACTTGAGCACGATTGTTTGTTCTGTATCTGGGTGTAATTTATATACATACATATTTATAAATTATAGAAGTATGTTTATCAGTTGTCTCAGGATATTTATAAATTAATTTTATTTTATATTAATTATAAAACCTCCACAACCCGTCGCGATACCTCTTGGTTAGACTGGTCAGTCTCTAGATTTTGACTACCCGTGACGATGTTCAAAATTCTAAGAATGATGACCGGAACCAATGGCTTCGCGTGCTTTTCGAGGCACGGGATAGAATGATGCCCAACATAAGGTTTAAAAAGACATGTGAATTAAAGAAATCACATTGGTACTTGCCCGGATTCGAAACCACAACCTTTACATGAGACCCGGGCTCCTTAACCACACGGTCGTGACGACAGCAGATTTTTGTTAATTTCGTAACCATCTTGGGTTCTGAACATTTTTTTATATATTAGGTTAGGTAGTGCCTTTGAAACAATGGAAACTACACCTGAAAGAAATTCGTAAGAGTCGGCTCATACGGTAGCGCGAAGCGACGCGACGAGACAATGTTATAAGCCAGTTTATTTAGCTGTGCCACGCGGGCTTAGCGTATTCGAATTCTCTCTCTCTTTAAAATGTCCACCTTTTTGGGAGTAAATAAATTCTATATTAAGTATATGGCTATCTCTCTATAAGAGCGGTCCTAGTCGCGTTGCGTGCGAAGTAGTCCGACTGTTACCAGGCGTCCGTCACTCGCTCAAGGCCACGCGTTTTATGCCTACCGCTTCGCGTATCGTCGACGATACAACGAACACCGGGCTGTCGCGCGCCCGCCTGAGTGCTCGCGCGTCACGGGTACAGCGCTGACTAGCAAAATGCCGAAACCACGTAATTATTGCGTGATTATTGTGCAATTCCCCTGTTTCCCAATTCTACTGTTTTCCTTTTGATTATTTATTAAAATTATTCACGCAGTTTTGGATATTTTCGACACTAAAATATAATAGTCGGGAATTCAAGGAACGAAAAATATGCATCAGTCATTTTATCCAACTAAAAAATATTTGATCAAGAAATAAAAAAATAATTGTTTTTCTAAAACATTCGTTTTATTACCAATATCATCATACGTATAACCCTAGCAGATTTGCTGGACGTCACGCACACACGTTAGTCGCGCGGCGGGCAAAAGAATCTCAACTCTCTTTGTGCGTACTTATGGTACATTTCTCCTCGCTGCAAACAACTGGTATTATTATTTTGATTTTGTAGGCTATTATAGCGTAGGTATTTTGGTTTTTGTATTGGAGTGAAGTATCTGTTACGTAGTAACTATTTATTAATCTGTGCTGTTACGTCATCTTGTTTTGATAGTTCACTTGTTACGCAATTGGATTGGTTGAATTGAAGTTAAGAATCATAAACACTATATATATTATCAAATCAAATAAATATTTTTTTTTTGCAATAATTTATTTCGTCGTCTTTGATTTAATAAAAATGTAACTATTACAGTATATTTCTCTTTAGCATTAATCATATTAATTATCTGTTATATCTACTTATGAAACCAATAGGTATCTACATATTTTTATAGTAAACAAATGTATGCAATCAACACTAACAATTTGTGTTATAAAGATAATCTTGAAGCTAAGTACATAAATAAGCAATTCCATTCGCTCATGTTTGGTAAAACATAGTTTAATTTTTTTTGTAGCAATTCACACCAACACAAACTCCTCTGATTCAATGTCAGTATCACTGTCCTGAATATTTGGAGTCACCCAGTTTTGTTCTGTTTCATAAATAGAATATCTAACATTTGGAAAATTCATAACATTTTTACAAGAGCCATTGTTTAAAGTGAATATTGGATACTCTAAATTAGAAGTGACTCCCTGTGGGACTAGGAATGATTGTATTATATTAATAAAAGTTTCTAAATCATGCTGTGTTGCTAGGTAAAAACCTATACAGCATGAAGGATCCATTTTACTAAGGGGCATTTTTCTTGGGGATCGGCAATGAAATGACTGTAAGGAAAAGTTAGGTTGCCATACATCAACCATTTCCTGACAGTAATGAGGGTCCAAGTGGATTAGTCTATCATCTTGGTAACCCACAAAATATAGAGAATGTTTAGGTCGTCCCCCAATAATTCCTATGCAGAAATCTAGTGTTAGCAATGATGTGAGACAGGGAGCATAAATGGGATTAAATTTATCAGAACCCAACTTCACAGGTACTAGGAGAATAAGTGATTTCCAAGAACCATTTGGTAAACGACAAAGCGAGAATACATCTTGAATATAAATAGTTGAATCTTGAGCAACATAAACTTCTAAATTATCAAATTCATAATTTTCTTTTGAAGCAGAGGCCATGACTGCTTTTAAGCAGTGAGCAACAGAAGCAGGGCCATACCAATCTCCTGGTTTCTTTCCCAGAGCTTCTCCCAGACTCACCATCTGGTGTATAGATAAAGGACTATTTACAGATGACTTGTCACCAAACCATTTGATTATCATGCGGTGTAAACAATCCTCTTGGAACTCCCTGGCATTCTGTATAGCTTTCTCAGGGGACCACCTCCATGACCGTCCAAGAAAGTGAGTCACTAAAGCTTGAGCCAGCAACATTTGTCCACTTCGGAGCATACAACCCCAACCACAGTCTGTGGTGAAAGATGAACCTGACATAGTAGGAAATTCTCTTCTGTAGGTCATCCAAATTTTGCTGATAAAGTCTGATTTAAAACCTTCAATACCTTCGCCATATATCTGCTCAATTGGCTGGTGTGCAGTTGCTTCAGTACCAATTTCTGTAGAAGATTCTAATGATCCAGTCGGACTTAGTTTACGATGGTAACACCGCCCTAGTAACCATACCGGAGATTCCTTCGAAAAGCTAGTTTTCAATTTTACTGTCCAGCCAAACTTCACGTTATTCCACATGGATAAGAGGCGGGATTCAACTTTACCTTTAAGATCGTGGAGCTCTTCGGATCCATCCCGAGCATTTGAACCAGCAGCTTTATTTCTATCAATATTTATCCCTGAAGCATTTTGCGTGATTCCGCTCTCAGATGATGTCAGTTCAGAATTATGTGCAACGATGCTACTAGAGCCGTTCATTATATTACATGTGCATCATACCGACTGATACTATTGGAATTATTATAATCCAATATTTGTTGACTAGTCAGTAGTACGTTTTATCATTGCTATCAGAATACGGTTGCTCCATATTCAACGTTATTTTTGCAGTTATATGGTAACAGTAATTACACTGTTTTTTGGAAACTAGCAGCACATCTATTTATGGTTTTATGATTATAATAACTTCTATTTTCGTAAAATTAAGAACAAAAACATTACAATTACAATAAATTAAGACACACACACAAACACGATGAGTATGATAAGTACATTCATATGAACACGACCGACAAGGCGACCAAGGCGACAATACAATACGAGTATACGACATGACATTTGACACTTTGACAATTTGACATTCGACATTTCGACAAGTCAGTCAGACATGAGTCAGACGACCTTAGACTATTAACTTCTAGACGTAACCATGAGGTTGTAAAGAAGTGTGAAAGTGAGAAGCATATATACGAATTTCGTAAGAAAATTGAGACAAAGCATAACATGCTCTGTCTCGTTCGGCGTGGCCGGTTTTCGCTTGGCGAACATTGAAAAGTTAGCCAAACAAAGGGATGTCACTGTCATTGAATGGTCGGCTCGTATTAGTTTTTACAATTTTATAACAATTTCGGTAATTAAACCAATAGTTTTAATGTATATTTGAGAAATTGACTCCAGTAGTTAAGTGTTTAGTGCGTTTTCTGTGCTATAAAATGGGAGGATGCACTATTTTAGGCTGCAAAAGCCGCACAGAAAGAAAGCAAGATAAGAATGTTACTTTTCACTCGTAAGGATGCAAATATTACAAGTTATTGTGCATTGATTGAATAAATACATTTGTGTGTATGTAATTACATGGCTTTCGATCAAAATTAAGGACATTTTCTAGCGATATCGTTTATATTTTTATCTACATAACCTATTACTTGTTTTTGTAAGTGTTACCATACCTCAGTTCTATTTTTCCCATAACTTGATAATAAAATTGCAACTAGTTAAATAAATAAAATTAATCAGATGATTAATTAGTTCTTTGATGCCCTGTGAGGTATCCTCTCCCTTTTAAAAGGAATTTTATATAATTTTTATAGTTGGACATCACAGACATCAGTGAAGGAAAACATCGTGAGAAAACCTGGACTCGTAACTTAAATAATACTTACGATATAAATAATTTTGCACTCTTAATAAGGATTATGATACGCAACTTAGTACATGAATGTAATAAGTAGTTGTTGCAATGGAACATCTCACGGTTTTGGTCATATTTAGGGAAAATTTTACGTAATGACAACATTGAAATTTTATAGTGCTGTCTCATGTGCGGCCACGCGGTGGCTCAATCTAGAAGTTAATAATCTAAGCAGACGACTGATAGACTAAACTCAAACACAGAATAAATAACTATAAAGCCGGATTTATATCATTCACGGTATTTTTATTACCGGCCGATAATTTCGCTTACGTTTTTTGGAAATTATTTTTAATAAATTACGTATTCGGAGGACGGCTACGTAGTTTCATAGCTGCTTTTTGAATGAGAGGCTTCCCACCGCCCGCCGGCAGCGGCGCGGCGTCACCGTGGTGGTGACGCCGGTGGCAGTGTCCGTTTCGTCAACGAGAACGAGATGACGGACGGGCCGAGGTTTGTATAAGGTGAGTTCTCACATTCTAAATGCGTTATTGCGATAAACCATCCCAGTTCCTGGTACAAACTGCATTTTCATTGTTCAGGAAATTAGCTTTTTAATTTTAATAATTCAATACTATAATATTTTAACCAGACATACGGCACTGACTGTAACGTCACAGTATATATTTGAAAATCTAATGTATGTACAAAAAAATATATCGAACTTTAAGAAAATGTCTGATATTCATAATGTGAATACCAGGAACAAACACAATCTTGCTGTACATCACACTCGCCTCCACAGAGTAGGTAACTCGTTCATGGGTCAATGTATACGTTTTTATAATAAACTTCCCACAGATATTCGAAAATTACCCATTAGAAGATTTAAAAGCTGTATTAAAAGCAAACTATGTAAAAAAGGGAACTATAAAATTTCAGAATATTTAGAAGACATTAAAGCTTGGGATTGAACTGCTCGCTCTGCTAAGCTCTGTTAACCCATACTAGAATATATTTTTTTTTTTTTGGTGTATAAAAAAAAAAACATTCATATTATTATTGTAAGTGTACAAATCATATAGAATGCACTATGTAACTATTTTGCACGCGGCTTGAAGCCCATTTTTTAAGCTCTTACAAGTAATATTGTGTCGGTTCGTGGAGCTCCTTAAGATTAAGTTGAGCTCACGTTGCTTGTTGAGGCAGGTGTACCTAAATATTGTAATTGGAACTTTCCTCAAGAGGTCTGACCGAAACGTATTCTGCATGGTTTGTTGCACAAAAAAATTTGAAATCTATGTCTGGACTTTAAAAGAGACGATAATCCTTTGAGTTTGTTTCGGCATTTCTTCTCAGAGGTAGTCAGCTAGGAAATGCCGACTCCATCTAGTTTAAAAAAATGACATGTAAAAGTGATTTAATATCCTACTTGCATAATAAACAATTTCAATTTCAATTTCACGACAATTATTTACAATAGAACACTGACTGGAACCCTTTTCTACCTATTTTATTCGGCTACTAGAACTGGAAACTTGGTGCACGTCATTGCAAGTTTTATTTTTAAGAGGAGTATTATGATTTTCCATTCTTTATTTCTTCATGAGTCTGCTCGTAAGGGTCTCGTCTGCTCAAGTCCCTGTTACGCGCCCATTACACGGTCAATCTAGATCGCGATCCGAGATCTCGGATCAAGATCACGGATCACTGGATCGCGTCACAACATTACACGTTCAATCATGATTTCTTCAGTCCGTGTATCGTAACTGCCGCGTTAACACCTGTTGCCATGAATATAAATAAAGTTAAAGCGGTAGTGTCCCATGTTTTGGCCTTAACGTTGAAGAAAAGGATTCGAAAAAGGCGCTGGGTTAAACAGTGGTTACTTAAAAGAGAAATGTACACTCATTTGAATCTACTAAATGAAATCCAACTAACTGCTGAAGTTGACGATTATAAAAACTACCTACTTCAGGATGAAGGAAAAAGGTTTCAGTGACTTACTACAAATGAAAACTTCATATATAACCAAACAAGATACTTGTATAAGGAACTTGTATAAGGAAAAGTATTACACCTAAAGAAAAACTTGCAGTAACATTACGTTATCTTGCTACTGGAAGAAATCTTGAAGATCTAAAATTTTCTGCCATAATGTCTCCATGTCTCCTGCTGCTATTAAAGAATCAATCAAAGTTACATGCCGAGCTCTTATTTATGTGCTTAGGACTGTATTAGTAAAAGATTTTTATTTTCGTAGTAGGTTTATGACGGGCCTGTTGGTCTAGTGTTCAGTGACCCTGACTGCTAAGCCAGAGGTCGTGGGTTCGATTCCCACCCAGGACAAACTATGTGTGATGAGCATAATTGTTTGTTCTGTGTCTGGGTGTTATTTATCTATAATATGTATGTATTTAAAAATTATATAAGTATGTATATCAGTTGTCTGATTACCATAACACAAGCTCTGCTTAGCTTGGGATCAGATGGCCGTGTGTAAGATGTCCCAGGATATTTATTATTATCAAAAATAAGTTCAACACAATGAAATACAAATTAAAGTTCAAAAAATTAATTCAAATCAATCAATTGTGTTGTTCAATTGTGGAAGCGAAGGTAAATTCGCCGGTTCAATCGGCGGCGACGAGGAGGGCGTGTCTGTCATCTTCGTCCATTTTCAATGAGCGCACAGCTTGTACTGACGCGATCTTGCATTTATACGTTCAATCTTGATCGCGATCAGGGGATCGCAATCTGGATTTCAAAATATCTAGATAACTTTGTGATCAGATTCATCAATCCGTCAATCTAACTCGTACACTATCAATCTGGATCGTGATCGTTGATTTTGATCGCAGATCGCGATCTAGATTGACCGTGTAATGGGTGCCTTAGGGTATTTAATACTCTGTGCTCAAGCCTGCTGTCAATGTCATCATTGACATTGACAACAATGTAATGTCAAAATAATGTTTAATCGAACTCTCAGCACAATTTTATAAAAAAATTGAGTTTAATTTCAACAAAATACCGCTAAATAATGACGGAAACTAAATCACAAAATATAATGAAGATTGAAGAATACAACGCTATTGTAGAAGAATTCAATAAACTTGCAACATACAGTCGTAAATCCGAAAATGAGATGAAAAAGAAGTTCAAACAGTTAGTAAATAATTTTGTAGTTCCAAATATTGTACACAATCGGTTTGAACCGATTTGAGTGCGAGATTAGCCATTCGAGTTCAGTGATTACAATGGTATTGTTCTCAATATGATACAAAAATCATTTAAATTTATGTTTTCATCATTCAAAAGTAGCGTATGTTACACCTAGGTATGCTGAATATTTCTGTTTTTTTTTTTTTGAAAGAAATCTGTAACTGGAAACTTTAAAGTTAGTAGTTAGTTAAACTATAAACTAACGATAAACTTGACGTATATTTGTTATTTGTGTATAGACGGTCCAATTTCTTGAAGAAAATATGAAAATTGGACTTTTGTTACTCGGAGCATATTTTTAAAAGTATCATAATCTTACAATAGACACAAAGTATATAAAGTGCTTCAAAAGTGTTTCTTCTAGCTATCTATTTTTAACCCAATATCTTTTTTCTGTTTTCGTTTTATTAATTTTTGTCTTATAAGAGCAGAAATAATTAAAATACCTTTGCGCTCTGTACTCATAGTAGCGACTGGCACAAAAACTCGAAACACAATTCTTGCTTTTTAGTTCTGTTTACACGGTGACAGATGAATTCCAATGCGAGGCATTAATCGCTTAAGGGGCAGGGCGACAATCGTGAATGTTTACACGAGGAGACTTTTGTAATGTTCTTTCGATAATCATATGTTCGAGTCGAGAAACTCTCTCTGTCTAAATGGCCCATTATGTAGCATTTCGGGCAATCTATTGAATGCAATGAATCTCCAGAAGTTTTAAGTATTGCCGGAATATTTGTAACAATGTTGCAGCTTCACTATTATTATTTATTTATTTATCTTTAAATCGCAAAAGTAAGTTATAATATAAGCTAAGCCCCATAAAACCGTTGCAATGGTTTGACTGTGGGGTCATCAAGTTTCTTACAATAACAATACAATTAAATAAAATTATAATTAAGTATTCTATAACTAAATTGTAAATTAATTAATGAATTATTCAATATTACCCAACTAAGGGTTTTCACCTTCACATATTGCAAGTTTCATGTCTCTAGGACTAGCAGGTTGAGCTTTGCGTTGATATATCAACAGTCAGTCAACCAATCAGTTTACCATTATATATATACTAGCTTTCGCCCGCGGCTTCGCTCGCGTTAGAAAGAGACAAAAAGTAGCCTATGTTACTCTCCATTTCTTCAACTATCTCCACTTAAAAAATCACGTCAATTCGTCGCTCCGTTTTGCCGTAAAAGAAAGACAAACAGACAGACAGACAGACAGACACACTTTCCCATTTATAATATTAGTATGGTTATATATAATTATATAGATAGAAAGATAGAAGTTCTAAGATATAATTGCGAAGAATCATGTTACTAACCTTATTTAAATTCACAGCTTACCACCATCTACTTTGGGCAGTATAATATCTTTATTAGTTCAGAGATCCATGAAACACAGTTATAGAAAATCTCCACAAATTTCCAGTAGATATCATGAATTCTATGAAGGATTAATGCGGGATAAGAGTAAAGAAAATGTAATCATACAGTAAGTACCTATTATAACAACTAAAAGTAAATGTAGACCCATTATTGTATTATTAAGATGTGTGCTAAAAAATATTAACATATTTAACTGAAGGTAAACAATTTTTAGTTTTTAGTTAAAAGACATGTCATCTTTTAACTAAAAATTTAGTGTATAAATCTTTACATTACTAGGTAATCAACAAAATTGAAATAATCTTGGTATAGCTTATTATATGATTTTTTTACTATGTCAAAAAAGGAAAGTGGTTCTAAGCACATTTTCCCAAAAGCTTGGGGCATAGCCCAAGGATTGTGACCGTGGTGTGCTAAGCACATTTTGATTTGTCATCTATAAAACTCAATGCGGTCAAAAGTTTAAATACCCTAGCAATTGGAGTATAATAATTAAAGTTAAATTCCAAGTTATATTCTACCTTGATAAGTTGGTACACACTATTACTAAGTATATGCATGTACATACTATTACAACTAATTTACAAGTCCATTTAACCAAGATGTGGAGTGTCATATAATATATTATCACAATAAAATCTTAGATATTTATTGGAAACAAACTACTCTAAATAATATATTGTTCTGTTATGCTGTATATAAACAGTTTTCTTTTTTTAGGCTCTCTGATTGTCAAGGAATTAGTCCTGCATTGTTCGCTAGATCACTTTTGCAAAGTGTGTACTCTGATTCAACACAAGCTAAAAAATGTATCAAGGATACAACTTTGATTGAGGAGAAGGACTTAGCTTACCAAGTTTTTATGGTAAGGAAAAATGATTTAACTTAAAATCATCATTACTTTAATTTCTTTCTATAATCATGTTTTGCTATTTTTCAGGGTATTATGAATGACAACCAGTATGGCCCTTATGCAGATATAATAAAACAGTAAGTTGAATATTAAAATATTTATCATTATTAAGATAAACTTCTAAGTAAGCTTAAACACTAAAATAAGTCAACCAAGCATTGAATGAGCCCTGCTTTATAAAAGCTGCTACACACGTTGGCCAAGCGGTGCGTCGCCAAGTGGCTTACAGAGCCGATTTGGCTGCACGAGCGCAAAAATTATATCTTGATTAGCAAAACCGACTGGCCCGCCCAGGTTGGGCCGCCGCCGGCACTGTGTGGAGCATAAACTGCGCGTGGTTCCATACAAAAGTGTTACATTGTAGGGTCCCCCGCGCGAGCATTAGTTGCATGCAGACGACCCACTCGTCCTAGCACTAGCAGCGTAAGATGTGGATTTGCCGCAATGAGACAATCAAATCAACTTTGTTTGCAGGTCCATAGGGTTGGAGTACGAGTTACGATTGGAAAGAGAACTACGACTAATGAACATCACATTTTCTGATGAAAGTGTTCTGAGGTCTCGAGGTTACGACAAGACACCTGATTTTAAGTTAGATGTACCTATTGCCGTTGATGGATTCATTGTCAACTGGGTTGAAAGTAAAGCACTCTTTGGGGACGAAGAAAATCACTCAGGTTATTTAAAAGAACAATTTCTATGCTATTGGAACAGGTTTGGACCTGGTCTGGTAATATACTGGTTTGGATACTTAGAAACCTTGGATTCCACTCCAGAAGTAAATAGCATGTTTTTATTACGCACCAGCTTCCCAGATAAATCAAGCATTACGCAATATAAAATGGATATTTAATTTAGAATATGTTTTAAATAAAATGTACTCTCTGTGTAACAGCAATACTATTGTTTTTTTTTTTAACAATTCAGTTCTTGGAAGTCTAATATGATCCCAAACTTGTACTATGGTAACCAGACAATTGATAAACATACTTGTAAAAATCAATATACAGGGTGTCCCACGGCTATGCCACATGGAGGAAAAGTACCATTTAAATCTTGTAGATAGAAAATTTTACTGAAAAAAGACATTATTTGAATTTTAAAAACATATTATAACATTTAAAAAAATATATTCAAACTGGACACTGGCAGAAATCACCGAAAATTCGGTGGATTGCCATAATTTATATAAAAGTTGAAGGACATACAATTGACAATCATAAATAACTACTTGTTACTATTTAATCTACCCACTTGAGTAGTACGCATCATTTAAATAAATAAATATCCACCGCAACAAGCCCAAAAAATCGTCAGGGAACGAAATAATTAAAAGTTATCACTTTGTATTCAAGAAGAAGGGACTCATTTTGAGCATTTGAAATGACTAATTTTGTATTAAAAATGTTAAAATTCATGGTCTTTCTTTTATTTTTGATACTATGTTATTTAGCAAAAAATAATCCTTGTGATGAAGCCTTTCGACCGGTAGGATAAAACTACAGGCTGATTAATTTTCTCGAGTAACAGGTTCGATTCCCGGTTCAACTATGAAATTATATAAATATCTATGAATGTAGTTTAAAATTTTTCAAAATTCAAATAATGGTGCCGATTCTCTTGTGCACAAACTATCGTAAATTTAAGTTAAATGCATCTTTCTCTTTCCGTTTAAGTAAGAAAAGGACAGAAGATGAAATATTAGTTAAGTCCTGTCAAATTTAGACACTCCATACATAATTTAGACGCAATTTAAAAACATGGCGTCTAAATATACGTCAATTGTCATCAGGCGCTGTCTAATTTGACAGGATTAAACTAAAATGTATCTTCTGTCCTTTTCTTTAAGAAATGGAAAGAGAAAGATGCACCTAACTTAAATTTACGTTAAGTTGTGCACAAGAGAATTGGCACCACTGTCTTCTTTCAGTAAAATGTTCTATCTACAATATTTAAGGTACTTTCCATCCATGTGGCATAGCCGTGGGACATCCTGTATATATACAGGGTGTCCCACGTGTACGCAGTAGAAGCCAAAACAATGATTTTTAGAATTTTTGTCTGTACGTTTGTTCGGGCTGATCTCAAAAACAGCTTAACCTAACCACCATTTCCTGCGAGGCGGCGATCTTGCCGTTTCTTGCGCAGCATACCGTCGCACGGTGGGCTGAAAATCGGCTTTCATAGACTTAGGGATTTCAATTTGCAAGTGCTTGTTTTTATGCCGGATATCGCTTCTATTAGTCATTACTATGTACAAAAATGACACCCGAGTTAATTCTACCCAAAAACGAAGGAAATATATTTTTTTTACGAAAAATTTGTATGAAGCTAGTATGAAAAATCGAATTATCTCCTAAACGGCATGTTTAACCGTAATATCCTTGGAGATGGTCATAGTGCTAATTATTTATGATTTTTTGGTTGGCAATTGGACGAAAAATTTAATGCCGTTTTTTTTTTAAAAATCGTCAAAATATTTTTATTTGTTTTTACGTATGAAACGATTCCTTTTGGTGTTTATGTTGAAGAACACGGACTTTTAACTACACATAACATAAAATAGCATCACTCCTATATTTCCGAAGGAGTTGGCAGAGGTTTATAGTACACCCACACGTAGCCAACTATGTTTGAGCTAGATATTTATCAGCACAAAATGAGTTTTAAAACTTTTCATACAACCAAATTACCAATTGTCTTCTAATGAGTCCAAAAAAAAAGTGATTAAGTAACTACACTGATTAGGTCTTCTAATGAGTCTTAATAGGTGATTTAATGATTTTCAATATCTCACGACAATGGATTATATTTAACATTTCCTGATAAGTAAGCTAATTTGTTAATTAGCAGTGCTATGAGTTCTAAGAATAGTTAGTGACAATTATAGATTTTCATTAGCTAATGAGGAGATAACTAATGAGGGTAGTTACCTAATTATTGTCGTTTTGCAATAAAAGGGCTAAAGTTTTGTTTTATAATTTAATTTGTTCACAACTGTGTAACTGCTAACACTAAATCTGCGACTATAAAATCTTAAAATGGAAAGTTTAATCACCAATTTAGACTTGTTTGTTCTTCTACGAAGTGAGAGTACTTCATTTGATCATGAAGTATTGTTTAGTGCAGTTGTATCCCGCATAGGCGATTGCCTGTCTGACGAAGATTATGTTGTTCTCAAAGAATTTTGTCGGAGATTTACGCGAGCCGCTTTACAAAGGTGGGGGAAATCCAACCGATTCCTTGATAATTTCAGGAGAAAGTACGAGAATTGGTTGGGAGCAAATATTGATTGGCCGAGTTTTGTGCAAACTTTAGTTAATCAAGAACCAAGTGTTGATGAGATACCAAGAGCGCCCTCAGTCTCTCCAGAACCGTCGACATCAACGTCCATTGGAACAATGACGAAAAGATCCCGTAAACCATTCGAAGACCTGGGAAGTAAACAAAAAAAGAGAAGATCTGATGAACACACAGGCGAAGGTTCCAGTGAATTGGCATATGCAGCTGCAGCACGTTTAAAAGAAGAAGGGCATGGAGATATCGCCTCTGTCATCGAATACATGATGAAAAATCCTGAAGCAGCCGCTAAATTAAATGAAACGCTTAAGAAACCAGCGAAAACAATCATATTTACGCCAGAAAAGGCGCTTGGATTGCTTCTTTCGCTAAAACTCTCAAAGTGGCAATATATTACGTTGCGTGAGGCTGCCATTCGAGAAGGTGCTAAAGATATTTATCCATCTTACTATAAAGTGCAACAAACTAAGCTTGATTGCTACCCTCCGAAGCAATCAGTGACAGTTACTGATTCATCGGCTAGGATTACACTTCAAGCTTTACTTGATATCACGGTTACAAGAATCCTTCAAAGCCTTTCTAACGAAGAGCATAACAAGCAGTTGAAGCTGATATCCAAGTGGGGATTTGACGGTGCTTCTAACCAAAGCCGATACAAGCAGAAAATTGAGGGTGAGGAAGATGATTCAAGCATTTTCATGACCTCCTTGGTGCCACTAAAACTGACAGATGGAGACAACATTTTATGGACGAACCCAAAACCATGCTCAGTTTTGTATTGTCGTCCAGTTCAGTTTACTTTTGTAAAGGAGAGTGAAGCAGTTGTCCTTGGGCTGAAAAAACAAATGGATGAAGAAATTGAGGCCCTTATCCCCACAGAGTGCAATAATAATAATAGGGTGACTCATCAACTAATGATGACGATGATCGACGCTAAAGTCTGTACTTACCTTTCTGAAGCTAGATCAAATGCATCGTGCTACCTGTGCTTAGCAAAGCCTACAGAAATGAACCGCTTAGATGCTGTAACATCAAAAATTGTGTGTTCGGACCTGTATGAGTTTGGCTTGTCATCCCTACACGCCCGTATAAATTGTATGGAATGTCTGTTACACATTGCATACAAACTGGACTTCAAACGGTGGGCAGCGAGAAGTGATGAGCACAAAGAAATGCTACAGACAAGAAAGAAAATAATTCAAAATAAATTCAAAGATGAGCTCAATCTGTTGATTGATATAGTAAAACAAGGCTCGGGAACCACCAATGACGGGAATACTGCAAGAAAATTCTTTGAGTTTTCTAATAAAACCGCAGCTATAACCGGTTTGGATGAAGACCTCATCAAAAGATTTGCTGTAATTTTACAAGCAATTACATCTGGAGAGCAGATCGATATAATAAAATTTAGAGATTATGCTCGCAAAACAGCAGAAAAGTACGTATTACTATACGACTGGTTCTACATGTCGTCAACCGTTCATAAGTTACTAATCCATGGGGCTGACATAATCGAGAAAAATAATATTGTGCCGATTGGGACTCTCTCGGAAGAAGCCTCAGAGTCTCGAAACAAAGATTTTAGGAGGTTTCGAGAACATCATTCGCGGAAAAGAAGCAGGCAGGATTCCAATCAAGACATTTTAAATATGCTTGTTGTTTCTTCGGACCCTTTGCTAAGTGCACAAAGGCCTAAGTTAGATGCCAAGAAAAAGCAGAGCTTTTTTGCTGAAACTCTCGACTTAATTCAATTTCAGGAAACTGAGTTCGAATTTTTGGATATATCCAATCTGGATGCTGACTCAGAATTGGAGTCTGACAACGAGAGTGATAAGGAAAATTTGTAAAAAAGATATATATGTACATATTTGTAAATTTGTATTTGAGTGTGTTTGGGTTTTTTTGTAATATTTAATGATATGTTTTATTTTTTTTATTTATTTTACTTTATTTTACGAATGCTTAGTATTAATTCCTTAAATTAACTTATTTTGTATAAAATATAACTTCATAATGTTACTTCAATATAAATCTTTTTTTATTTAAATTAATATAAATGTGTCAAAAACAGCAATTTTTTTATTTTATTTTTCTTGTTTCGTGTGTTCTTAATATTTGGGTTAATAACATATCGAACTTTTTAACTTAGACACTAAAAGGGATCGTTTTACATGTAAAAATAAATAAAAATATTTTGACGATTTTTTAAAAAAAAACGGCATTAAATTTTTCGTCCTATCGCCAACCAAAAAATCATAAATAATTAGCACTATGACCATCTCCAAGGATATTACGGTTAAACATGCCGTTTAGGAGATAATTCGATTTTTCGTACTAGCTTCATACAAATTTTTCGTAAAAAAATTATATTTCCTTCGTTTTTGGGTAGAATTAACTCGGGTGTCATTTTTGTACATAGTAATGACTAATAGAAGCGATATCCGGCATAAAAACAAGCACTTGCAAATTGAAATCCCTAAGTCTATGAAAGCCGATTTTCAGCCCACCGTGCGTCGTGGGACTTGGGGGCAGCAGTCCTTGCACATATGTACCAGTGGCGCGTGGAAGTGCAACGCCGGGGTGAAACTCCGCTGCCGCGGCTAATCACGGCGCAGCGCACAGAGCTCCTGGCGGGATCTCATGGCGAAATGGAGATTGCGACTGTCGCAACCCAGTGCTGGGCACGCCTCTTTGAGCATCCATAAAAAACATAACGCGGGTGCTACCGCGGCCCGCGGTATCTATATATTAATATAATATTAAACGCACTGACTTATATCAACGCGTTTGTTGTTATACTAACAAGAGACATGAAACTTGGAGAGTTTATTCTTTGTGAAGAGTAAATAGCCACTAAGATAGATTTTTTAAAATTAAACCCCTAAATGGTTTAAATATTGGGTAGAAGTTCGACATCTACGCGGCCGAAGCCGCGAGCGAAAGCTAGTTATAAATACATACATAATGATAAACCACAGACACAGAACAAACAATGATGCTCATCACAGAAAGTTTGTCCTGAGGGGGAATCAAACACACGACCTCCAGGGCCCCAGCTTAGCAGTCAGGGCCACCCGGGCCACTAATCACTTGACCAATAGGCCTGTGAAACTGCGTTGTGTGCTTTTCGACCGCGCGGCCACGGCGTCATATTAAAAAAAAAACCATGCCAAGATTATGTAAAAATTTGTCAAAGTTGATTCCCAAAGCCATACATTTGTCAAAGTTATGGTCAAAAAGTTATAAGGGTTTGAACGTGGCCGCGCCATGGAAACGTGGAGAACCGCGCGGCCACGGAGATCTCTAAAACTAAACGTTGCAGCGACCTGAAATTCAGGTAAGTAACAGATTGAATTTGTAAAAAAAAAAATGTAAAAATATAGAAAAAAATCCTAGGTGATAGGTCGCGCCATTGAAACGGTAAAGAACACAATTTTGAGTTAATCGGTTGAAACTGCGAGGAACAGTTAGTGATTTCTAAAACGATAGGTGGAAAGTTTTCTGTAAACAAAAAGACATGGTCACCCTATTAAAATATTCAAGACGTATCTAAAGTTATAAAAACTGTTAAAAAAAAAACATTTTGCCTGGTATCGGTAGTTTTATATATTAATAGGTGTTGTTTACAATAAAAAACTCGCTCTACTCTTACTTTCTTCGGTAGATAATCACGACATTTTTCTACGCGATACCGTACTACTTACAGCTCCTGAAATATTAACCTAGGATTTTTTTGTGCATTTTTACACTATTTGACAAATTCAAATCTAGGTTTTACAAAAAACCTCAGACCTCTGCGATGCTTTTTCAGCAAGATATCGGCGATAACGTGTTCTTCACCGTTTCAATGGCGCGGCCATGGTGTTTTAGTCTAAAAGTTCCTAAAATATTAACCTAGGACTTTTTTGTGCATTTTAACTATAGATGCTGGCGGGAAAAATTCCGAAACATTCCCGTCGAATACTTCGGAAGTATTCCGAAATATTCTGAAACTTTGGGAATATTTCAACTGCCAAAATAAAACCCGGTGAAATTGTATTAATCCATTAAAAGCCACTGTACTCGATTGAGTACAGCGTAATGAAGTAAAATAATAAGGTGCATCACCTAAAATTTACAAGATCTGTCATTTATACTTCGGAATAATGCTGTACTCAATCGAGTACAGCAGTTACCTCTAATGGGTTCATAGGGAATATAGCCTACTAGCTGTCCCCCGCGGTTTTATCCGCGTTTAATTTCCTTTGGTTACTTCTTAGCCCCCCGTAAACCGTTTATTCAGCGCACGCAACAAAAGTCCTCAAATGTGAATAATTTTCCCCGTTTTTGCAACATTTCTCACTGACGCTTCGCTCCTATTGGTCGCAGCGTAATGTTATATAGCCTAATACCTTCCTCTATAAATGGACTTTAAAAAACAAAGAATTTCCTTAATCGGATCAGTAGTTCCTGAGATTAGCGCGTTTAAACAAACAACCAAACAAACAAACTCCTCCGCATTATAATATTAGTAGTAGCTTTCCAACAGTGAAAGAATTTTTGAAAGCGACACAATAGTTTTTGAGTTTATTTATTAGGTTTTCCTTTATTTAGTAATACCTATCTATGTAACTCGCGAATACTTAGCGATGCGAACAGCAGAGCTATATACAAACTAACCAAAAACATAGGCAACCCTTTTTCAAAAAACAAATCAAATATGCTCGGCCTGGTTTTTTATTCCACAACTAACATTTTGAAAAATAGCATTCGACTTCGATATAATCTACATAAAAACAAAAAAATAAAAATCCTGTTAATTGCAGGATAACATATTATGTAGATATGTTATCCCGCGATTAAAGGGATTTTTGTTTTTTTATAAAAATATTAACAAATATACTTAATCGATCAGATTTATAATAAAATAAACATTTATATTTTACTAACTTATGTGCCACTGAAAAATAATTAATTCACCATCCACACAAAAAATAAACACGTTTATTCTTATTGAATAATTCGGGCGAAATATTCCGCGGAAACTTTCGATTGCGGGGTATGAATCTTTCTGAAAACTTCTCCGGGGGGGGGGAGCATCTCCCCTCTCACCGCACCCCGCACCGCCATCGCCTTCGTGCACACAGTCAGGCGGCGGCGATCGACGGTCGATGCAAAATTCCATTCGATATTTAAAAAAATATAAAAATATTTTGCAAAAAAATACAATTCTAAATTTAAATTCATTTTGAATAATTCTGATTTAAAGAAACTTTCCCAGAAGTATTCCGGAATTATTTCGAATTTTTCAGAAGTTTTGCAACTATAATTTTAACACTATTTGACAAATTCAAATCTAGGTTTTACAAAAGACTTCAGACCTCTGCGTCGGTTTTCCAGCGAGATATCGGCGATAACGTGTTTTTTTACCGTTTCAATGGCGCGGCCATGAGGTTTTACTTTTACAGCTCCTGAAATATAAACCTAGGATTTTTTGTAGTATTTTTACAGTTTTTGACAAATTCAAATCTAGGTTTTACAAAAAATTTCAGACCTCTGCGTTGGTTTTTCAGCGAGATATCGGCGATAACGTGTTTTTTCACCGTTTCAATGGCGCGGCCATGAGGTTTTACTCTTACGGCTCCTGAAACATAAACCTAGGATTTTTCGTAGTTGTTTTACAGTTTTTGACAAATTCAAATCTAGGTTTTACAAAAAATTTCAGACCTCTGCGATGCTTTTTCAGCGAGATATTGGCGATAACGTGTTCTTTACCGTTTCAATGGCGCGGCCATGGAGTTTTAGTCTTATAGCTCCTAAAATATTAACCTAGGATTTTTTTTTCTATATTTTTACAATTTTTTTACAAATTCAATCTGTTATTTACCTGAATTTCAGGTCGCTACAACGTTTAGTTTTAGAAATCTCCGTGGCCGCGCGGTTCTCCGCGTTTCGATGGCGCGGCCACGTTCAAACCCTTATAACTTTTTGACCATAACTTTGACAAATGTTGGGAATCAACTTTGACGAATTTTTACATAATCTAGGCATGTTTTTTTTTTAATATGACGCCGTGGCCGCGCGGTCGAAACGCACACAGCTGCGTTTACAATTTGCTGCTTAGTGTCTGGGTGTGTGTTGATATAGAATGATTTGCGACTATAATAGGACATTAGTTACAGAATTATAATATTAATCATTAAAATCATAAAAACAGCCCTCAAAGTGCATATAACTTGTTGTGCAAATGACTTGTTCATGAAATATAAATAAGAGTTATATGCTCTTTTATCAACACACACCCAGAGCAGACACTTGCAAAGCAGCGGCAAATTGCAAAAAACATTCAAAAAATTGAATTTCGCGGGCTACCGTGATGAAGGGGATGCCCACGCATCAATTTCGTTTAAGACCATAGTATGTACTGTACTCTTTGGTTTAGATCATGTTTTAAGGGCGAAAACGTGCGAATAATTCACTCGAAAATTAAAAAGAGATAGAAACAACGAAGGAAAGAGAACGGCTATACTGTTTTTGAACGCTACAGAGCGATTTACTGTTTTGGAACGGGTTAGGGTCATGATGGTTAGGGTCGTATGATGACACTGTCAACATAACCTTTTATCTCTATTGCAAAGAAGGAAAATTGTGTTTTTAAGCATATTTTGCAAATAAATAAGTACTACCTGTTCGTTTCTACTTTAGTAAATCCATTCTTCAACATCAAACTTCAACATTGGCGCATATATTATTATGACATATCGATGCCTTAGTTCACAATTGCACTAACTACAAAATTTTCGATTTTCACTTTTTTAATGCCAAATACACTAAATCTCGTGCTCTTTCGTTTGCGCGCATCAAAATACTGTTATTCCGTCTCGTTCTACCAAAAACGTAGGTAACAGTTGTATTAACTATGTTTCAATGAATGTTGTATTATACTAACGACTTTTATTTTTTGTAAATCCAATCCAGATATACTTTATCTGATCTGAAGTTTATCAACTGGAGAAAGTTTCAAAACACAAACATACTAAATACATTTGCAATATCTGTTGATACTTGTTAGCAGTGCTTTAGGTGTGTATTAAGTGTTGATAGTACAGAAATTTGAATGTACAAATGTGTTAAGTACTTTTACTTGAAGTCTAATACAACTAAAAAATACAAAAAATAAGCAAAGTTATTGTTTAATGGCTGAAAACTACATAGGTAGCTGCTGCTGAAGAAAGAATCCCGCACCTATTTTTTTTTAAGTATGATTTGACCGATCCACATTTTAAAGAAAAAGAAAAAACAACATACATCAAGTCGGTTAATACAAACTGTTTGTATTTTATTAAAAAAAAATATTTATAAAGTTTATTTTTCTTGGTTCACTGGTTTATTATTTTGTCTATTTAATGCAATACTAAAACATATTATTATCCTTCTTCTTGGACCTCGAAACAGCCTGGCAATGCTGTTAATAATTTTTGAATTTTTCACCGAATGCCTGTCAACATTATCAATCTTAGTGCACAAATGTATTAAATGGTGGGTTATATATTTATTTAGCAATTTTGACAAAGTTACGTATATATTAATATTACAATATTGAAATATGATGGACTTAAAGGACTAGTCTTATTAATAGATGCAAATTTGTTTAATTTTTTTTCTTTGTTTTCAAACTGTTGATGTCTAAACTTTAAAAAACTTTAAAGCACTCTCCTCAAAATTCTAAATTTTGTAGTTAATGCAATTGTGAGCTAAGGCATCGATATGTCAGGTAATTTTTAACGACGCTCAGCCAAGGGTGAGAAATCGCACTTGTCAGTGCGAACATTACTCTACCGAAAGCGTTCCAAAATACTGCTCGGGTAGCTGTCGAGTAATTGTTCGGTTACCCTCGGTTTCACTCGGCTCATTTCGGAACGCTCTAGAGTAACTTTCGCACTACTCCGTGTAATTCTTACCCTTTTTGGAACGTACCCCAAGTGTTTTTTTTTACATCCCTCGGGTACATGTCAAAGTCAAACTTGGGGTGCGTTCCAAAACGTACGAATAATTCACTCGAAAATTAAAAAGAGATAGAAACAACGTAAGAAAGAGAACGGCTATACTGTTTTTGAACGCTACAGAGCGATTTACTGTTTTGGAACGGGTTAGGGTCCGGTCATGATGGTTAGGGTCGTATGATGATACTGTCAACATAACCTTTTATCTCTATTGCAAAGTAGTAAAATTGTGTTAATAGCATATTTTGCAAATAAATAAGTACTACGTGTTCGTTTCTACTTTAGTAAATCCATTCTTCAACATCAAACTTCAACATTGGCGCATATATGATTCTGACACATAATTATGTCAGTAATTTTTAATGACGCTCAGCCAAGGGTGAGAAATCGCGCTTGTCAGTGCGAAAATTACTCTACCGAAAGCGTTCCAAAATACTGCTCGGGTAGTTGTCGAGTAATTGTTCGGTTACCCTCGGTTTCACTTGGCTCATTTCGGAACGCTCTAGAGTAACTTTCGCACTAGTCCGTGTAATTCTTACCCATTTTGGAACGCGCCCTTGACTAGCTGTCAGTGTCAACTGTCACTGTCAGCAGTACATTCAAGTATTCAAGTACTGGTGGAGTACGAGCAGACCTATTTATTTACTAATTTAATGGTGCTGTGGGAATTTCCAACTATACAATGAGTGCGAAATCGGAAGATCAGTTAAAAGAGAAAATATTAAATGTTGCTAAGAAAAATCCAAAGGGTATTTCACATAAAGACATAACAGCAGCAATTCCTGAAGTATCTTCTGCTGAACTTGTGCCTGCCATCAATGAACTATTACAGCAAGAACATTTCGATTTGTTCAATCAAAACGGTGTTTTAGTCTATAGGTAATTATATTGATATTAGATAAATACATTATACTTAGAACAAATTTAGTAGATACTTGCCTACTTTACATGTGAAATATTTCAGGTTAAAAGCTCAAACCAGTAAGCAGGCAGTAAAGGGCGCCGACAATGAAGAAAAAGTTGTTTTTAACTTAATAGAGGAAGCAGGAAACAAGGGTATATGGATAAGGGATATCAGAGTCCGGTCTAATCTGGCTAATACACAACTGACAAAAGTATTAAAAAATCTAGAAAGCAAAAAGCTGATCAAAGCTGTAAAATGTGTTAATGTGAGTAAATTATAGACTGACATTTTACTCCCCAAAAGATCACCTTGTCGTTGAGCACAACACCAAGTAGCTGGCCTGTTTTAGGCCAAGGAATTGACAAAACTGTCAATCTTTCTGCACTTGACCTGCACAAGAGGCCTTCATTGAACTAAATGAAATAATGTAAAATGAAATCTAATATTTTCAATTTCAATTTTCAGGCTTCTAAGAAAAAAGTGTATATGCTATATAACTTGGAACCAGACAGATCTATATCAGGAGGAGCATGGTATCAAGACCAAGATTTTGAATCTGAATTTGTGGACATCCTTAATGTCCAGTGTTACAGGTTTTTAAGTCAACGAGCTGATAAAATGAAAAACAATCCTCGCGGGCCAATTGTAGGCAGGACTCAGTCATATGCTACAGCTGCTGAAGTACAAAAATATATCACTGATCTAGGAATAAGTAAAGTAGGTCACTTCATAAGTTTCAGCTTATTTTTATTAATTATCTAAATATTAAAATAAATAGATACATTAGGAGTGCATTATCACTATCACTATACTAATATTAGAATTAAGCAACAAAATGCTGTTTCCTTATACCAGACTTGCTTACAATAATGAAAATATGTTCTGTTCATTTAAAGATTCACCAGTGAGTTAAATAGTTATCTGTTCAAATGATTAACTACAAAGACAAGAACTTTGAAGTATTAATTCTGTCTCTCCTGATAAGTACTTATTACCAAATGTATGCAACTAAGGGCCCTTTCAATTCAGGCATTTTGTGTTGTATGTTTGCCGTGCGGCGCAACAGTACCGTTGTTGCCGCCCATACTGCTGCCGCACCGCAAACGTAACGCTGCAGCGCTCAAGCCGTACGCCAAGATACGCCTAAATTTAATGAGGGCTCATTCAATTTTGGCGTTTCGTGGTGTAC
Organism: Athetis lepigone; assembly: GCA_033675125.1. Classification (NCBI taxonomy): domain Eukaryota; kingdom Metazoa; phylum Arthropoda; class Insecta; order Lepidoptera; family Noctuidae; genus Athetis; species Athetis lepigone. The sequence goes on from CM066214.1 coordinate 7,632,159, forward strand.
CAAGTATAACAAATAAACTATTTAAAAGATTATATGTGTTTGTGTTTCAGGTTGAACTTGATGTGGAAGATGTAATCACAATACTGAATACTTTAATCTATGATGGTAAGGCAGAAAGCAGTGTATACCCTGATGGCAGTAAGGTGTACCGTGCCATAGATCCACTCATACCTGCACCAGGGCTAGTTCAAGTGCCATGTGGAGTCTGCCCTCTAATCCATAAATGTGCCTCCACAGGACTTATTACTCCACAAGAATGTACTTATATGAAAGAGTGGTTAGAATAATAAATAAAATATGGACTATATATATTTTTAAAGCTGTGCTTATTTATTGCCTGATACTTACTTTACAAGTTTTTACAACAGTTAAAATAAATTCAAGTACTTAATACTAAGCATGTAAAAAGAAAAAATGAATATTGAATAAATACAAATTCGGAACCACTTAAGTAGCATTTACTAAATACAAGTAAAATTGTAAATAAAAGCTACATAATTGTTTTACAACAGTATACACTATAGCAATATCTTAGTGATACAATTCATAAAGTTATTAGTGCAAGCCAAATTGTCTTTAAACACAATAAGAAGTACCAAACACAATGCGCGTAAGTCACATTTTCATAGTATACTGTATGATTAATTAAATAGGTTCAATTAAAAATATTCTAAAACCGCTAACAACATTTTCTAATTAAATCTGCTACCTCATGGTGCATTTCAGCAACATCATGCAGTTATCACAGGCTTCAAAACAAACTTCTAAAATTATTTTCTATATTATGCAAAGTTGATGAGAGAATTGCAACCTCCCTTTTGGGGGTAAATGCTTTTTCTTCTGTGGCAGTATTTTTTTCCTCAAGTGGAATTGTATTGTTGTTGTTAGGGAACAGGGAACTAAAGGCATCCATCTGGATATAGTTAAGGGACTGCAGAATCAATCCTTTGTTAGGATATGGGGTAACTGTCACAATTACACTATCATAATGGGAGTCCTGGTGACTGACATTTTGAGCCTTTAGTGGTTCAGGAGCTGGTACAGTTGGAGGAGGTATTATTTGAGGAGGTTCTTTCAACACTGGTGCGGGAGCTGTTGTTTTTACTCCACCTGAAAGTAAATATTTTCTTTAGTAAATTTTTTACTATGCTATATTTTACTTGATGAAGCTTCACTATGCGGGTCTCCTATTTCTGGGAAGTTATAAAAAGAATAACTATGACAGCTGAGGCAGGAGTGGAATGGAATAATTTATCTGATTTAGTGAGTAAGATTATTTTGATCAATTAATATGATTAATCAACATAATTTAATATACAAATTCTAAAGTCAATAATTATTGCTTTATTTTTTGTCAAATGGTATGAATAGCTTAAGCATCAGGCAGCTAGCTAGACCATTAAATCAATAAATATTGTACATCAATTATCATTCATACAGATGAATGATATTCAAGCCTCCCTCTAGTTGATCAGAGCCTAGCAAAGAAGCTAGGCTACCAAAATACATACTTAAAGAATAAATAATCCTCTCCATTTCTCTAAGCTGTGTTTGTTGTGTTTGCACAGTAAAGTACAAATCGGTAATAGTATTGGAAATGTGCTTCATTTCCTCTTCTTTTTTGGCTTCTTTCGCAGCTTCCTTTTTACTTTGCCTGCAAAACAAAATAGATTTCTTAGAAAAAAACACCAACTGGATGGGTTAACGGAAGAATTAACGGTTAAATATAAAGGCTTTTATACAAAAAACATCAATGCTGTTGATCTACACAACAGTTTGGTTAATTAAAAAGTTCTATTAAAAGTTTCTATTTTTGATCATAATTAAAATGCAACAAATAAAACATTGAATGTTATGAAATCCAATTGGAGTCTAATTAAGATAAACGTTATTTACCAATAAGATCCTTCAGTTTCCTGTTCAAATAATGCTGTGCCTAATTCTCTTCAATGTAAAATAGCAGTTCTTACCTGTTATATTCAAATAGTAATATGGCTGCTCCTATGGAGAATATTAATGATTCACCCAGAAGATTTGCTCCCAGTTCTATCGCCATTTCTTGACTTAGAACAGGTATGTTTACTGGTCTTCCCAAGTTTAAAATCCACATTTTTGCTTTCACTTCACACCAATTATAGACTGAAAGAAAAGAAAAACTTTAGATCTAGATTACAGAAGACCTACCGCTACCGCCACCGCTAGTATAAAAAATATTTGTATAATCAGAGTCTAAAAATGATAGATCCGTCAGAAGGTTATTTCATCTATTACGACATCGACAGAAAAGGATTATTAGGCTTTGGCCAAAGAAAAAAGCATTATATAATTATTTTACTTTAAGAAATCTCAATACTTACATTGGGCTGGTGGCATACAGACATAAGTCCTGAAAAATGGATGATGTTTCGCTCGTTCTTTGCACATATTTGCTATGGGTTTACTTATCTGCTTTATCAATAAAGCGCCTAATTTGGCGATCGGAAATGCCCCCACCACCATTATTAAATTTTGAAAATTTCTTTAATTTGTTTTTCGTAATTTAGTCTGTTATTGCAAATTTATAAAATAATGATAGTAAAACCGTAACCATTATCTCACACTGTTGACAGTTGACGTGATGAGGCGATACATGACATGAATGAAATGACAGTGGCTGTCAATGTCACTTGTGTTCGTGCGTTCGCACATTCGTGCCTCCTTGTGACCATGCTAAAAAGGTCTCTACCACACAAGTGAGTTATTATCGGCCGGTAAGATCGCATGTGTTTTTCGATAGCTTTTATAAAAGTATCTGTATAATGCGCAACCGAAATAATGTAAGTGCCACAAGTTTGGCTGGGAAATAATAAAACTCCAATTTTATTGTTTTACTTGAGGCATGGAACGTGATTCCAGACCGTAAAAAATAAAGTGTGATTGAATGGTCGAAACCTAAGGTCGAAACAATGATAGGTACTGCAATGTCAACAGAACGTCACATTTTTATATTTTTTTTATCCAGTGACAACATATTTCTAGTTTTTATTTATTATAATAGAGCAATATTGTAATATATTTTATCTGGGCCTTTCTGGGGCACTGACCTTGTTTATGGGCATCATTCTTGACGGGCCTGTTGGTCTAGTGGTCAGTGACCCTGACTGTTAAGCCGGAGGTCGTGGGTTCGATTCCCACCCAGGGCAAACTTTGTGTGATGAGCATGATTGTTTGTTCTGTGTCTGTCGCGATTGCCGCGATACCCCATCACTATCTTAATCCGGAATAGACAACTATAGGTAACTTCACTTCTCTATGGTAACGCTATTTTACATTTCCGGCAAAAATGGCGGTCGGCGCGTGCCCCGACTCAACCTGTTGAAAGTTAATGGTGATCTGGAAGTGCAACAATCCTGCCTTCGAGGTTTAAGCTAAGTATACCACACATTCTGTCAGATTTTTTCATTGTCTCACATAATTTATGTAATTTATGAATTCCGTGTACCTACCTTGTAGTTACACGCCGTACCCACATGACTCTAATTTCTCTGACCGAATTGCTTATGTGTTCTTAATATCTATATGTGTTGGCGTGGATAACGTGATCGGAAAGTAGTTTTAAGTTTCAGTTAATAAGTCTAGGGCCTGTTGGGCTACCTGGTGCCCAACCGTAGGTGCGACTGTTTGAAATTGCTGGCAGTGCAGTCGCAGTGATAGGGTGTCTTTAACCCCCTTTGAAAGAGAGGGGGGTTAACCCCCTTCAGAAAAGGGAAGGGGGAAGAATCTGCCAAAGGGGGCTGGTATGTTGATACCAGTCCCGTAGGTGCGACTGTTTGAAATTGTTGGCAGTGCAGTCGCAATGATAGGGTGTCTTTAACCCCCTTTGAAAGAGAGGGGGGTTAACCCCCTTCAGAAAAGGGAAGGGGGAAGAATCTGCCAAAGGGGGCTGGTATGTTGATACCAGTCCCAACTGCCGCACTAAAGAGGCACCTGAAAATCCTTGGCCAAGGTGTATTGCCTCACGACAGAGTGAGAAGTGTATTGCCTCACGACAGAGTGAGAAGTGTATTGCCTCACGACAGAGTGAGTGAAGCGCGTATAGGTATTAAAAAATCCTTAGTTAAGGTACTTTATAAGTATGAGATTTGACCTGGACTTTCTCCTAACAAAGGGAGATGACATATCAATGACTTCCTGCAACCAATCATTTATGGTCCCCCTTTAATTCCCTGTTCCCTGGCAAATGTGGTGGTAATTGGTGTTCATGTGTATTTAATTACACTACAGGTGTTGGAGTAAGGAGGGTAATCTACGTAGAGGGGCCAAAGCACTGAATGAGCAGTAGCGGAGGCCAATTAGTCCTGGATCAGACTCTGACAGCCATCAATCAATAAATGCAGGTACGACTCGACTCTTTGCTTCTTTAATTCTGGATGTATAGTGTAATTTGATCATTATATTTAAATTTTAATTTTGTAATGGTGGTGAGAGGTTTCTGTTTTAATTTACATCATAAATTGCCTCAAGGGGTTATTCATTTACATCAATGATGATTATCTCAATTCCCAAGAGTTACATTGCCCCCTCTTACTATGCATTACAAAACATGGTGGAGATGCTGGGATTAACAAATAAATCAAAGAGTGCATCAAGCATTATACATCCAAGAGGCGAGCGGTCGATTCGTACGCTATATATGGAACGCTATGTTCTTTATTTATTTATTTGAAACTTATGTATCTTAAACTTTCATATTTGATGATACCAACGCCATCTAACGAGTTCTGTTGAAATTACTATTAAATCGTAAGTACTAAAAGAGATGGCGCCACTAAACACCTTCAATTTAATAATCTAAGCCTTCAATCAATTTAACAAACTATTTTAATTAACCGGAATCACTTTATTTTACAACCTTTATAATAAAATTGAAAAATAGATAATTATATATATATATTAAAATAAGGTATTTATTCTTTTGATCGAGTGTAATCTGTGTAATGAAACGAAATACCGCGGGAAACGGAAAAAAATTTTTTGACAGAGAAAATTATGGCGAAGTGTTCACGAAGTAAAAATATAAGTTTTAACTACAGTGAGATCCTTGTTGGGATTTGTGTGGTATTTGAGACAAATTGTGTGAGTTCATTGTTCAACTACTAGCAAATACAGGTAATCTTTCTTTTTAACTTGACGAAACGGCAGACGTAAAATTAGGAGCACAAATAGGTACAGAACTTCCATGAGTTAATCTTGAGTGTTATCCGTAAGATTGCGGGTTCGTAATTACATACTACCTGTGTTACACACAGCCACAGAGTACAGACATTATAATATACCACACAGCGTATAAGTAGATAAAAGTAGCAAGTTATAACTTTCTTACAATTGAATTCACGGAGGTACATTCATAATACAACTCATTTTAGCAAAATTATAATAAGTCAGTGAGTGAATTATACATAACATGAATAGACTGTGTGTTTTAAGCAGTGTATGCAAGAAATAGGTGTGCCCCTTTTAATGTGTTTATTAGAACACAATAATTAGAGAACTAATTATATACTTAATATCCACAACTGCTGATGAATACATATGTGTTAATTGGGAACCTTGTGATTTGAGTTGAGTTACTATTGCATAAAATTAAAATAAATGGGCATAATTCAACTTATTTGTTGGCACTTCTTTGAAGGACTGTCACGAGCCCAGAATACTGGTATAAGGAGCAGCCGAGTGAGATAAAAGAAACAAGTGCACACCGTTGAAGGTTCATTTAATTCAAATTACCTGTCGAAGCAAGTAAGTTTAACCCAAGTTTATTATAAGTGGCAACATAGCCAATCATGGGAAACCATAACCCATATAAAGGAACTGTCTTGTCTGATAAATTGAATACTAAGTGTATAGTTATTGTTTAGAGACTTATTGCCTCTTATTAACAAGAGCTACTATACTATTATTTACTTGTAATAAGGTCTTCACTACTTTGTACATATTTTAATTTGTTAATTTGTTTGGTGTGTAAAGGAGTAATAACACAATTAAATCAACCCATATAAACCTGACAGATTTAGTATGGAATTCATTTATTTATTCAATGAGTAATGTCATTGTGTATTAGGCTTACTATATGTGTCATTGTGTATTAGATATATTATATTAATAAACTAGAACATGTTTAAACTGAGTGAATGTTTAATATATGGTACAAGTTGGGAACATTGTACAGTTCAGTATTTTCTCTAGTATAGAGATGACAGAAAATCAGATTATATGTTACCTATATTTACAAAAACACACAGCAAAGTGGACCAATTATTTTTAAATAATAAGGGACAACCTCCCATATTGCCAATGAGATAAATTATTTAGTAAATCATGCTCTGAGTATCAGTCTCAGTGCAGATAAAGAAGAAGAAGCAAAATAACTGCATCTAAATTGCAGACAATTTTGAATACATTTGAAGCCTAACTATTTCAGTAATAATAATAAATAAATAAATATGCTGGGACAACTCATACACGGTTATCTGATCCCAAGTTAAGTTCTGCTTAGAGCTTGTGTTATGGTAACCAGACAACTGATATACATACTTATATAATTTATAAATACATACATATTATAGATAAATTAATAAAGCTGTAGACCCTGATGTGGATGAGGTCTCTGAGTTAACGTCAATACAACTTAAGGGTGAAGAGACACTTGCTGAATTGAATGTCAAGATTAAGACTGTAGCGGAAAATATTGCATCAACCTCTACGCAACCAGTTTCAAGCGCTCCTGCATTCACCGGACAATTACCGAAGCTGAGTTGCCTAACTTCGAAGGAAAATCACTTGAATGGCATCAGTTCTGGGATCAATTTCGTTCTAATATAGATCAAAGCAACTTACCTGGAGTAGAAAAGCTTTTATATCAGAAAGCTTCCCTAAAGAGAGATGCGATGAAATTAATCAATGGATTAAACTCCACGAACAAGAATTACTAAATAGCAGTATCAACCCTCGAGGAAAGATATGGAAAGGAAAGTCAAATAATGGACGCGCATAATTCTGCTTTGTATAAAACAAAGCAAGCTACAACAATTGCTGAGTGTAGAGAAAGTTAGCAGTAGTATCTTGTGTATGCAAAGGTTGTTTAGTATTCTTAGTTATAAGGCTCTGTATAATTTATTTTAGAGGTTACATTTATGTTATAAAGGAGATGCAGTGCAAAGTTTGTTAGGGAGATGCATCTCAGAATACATATTAAGGGGATGTAAAGAATAAATGTTTTTAAAAATTGAATTAAAATATATTGTTGAGGGGGTGTGTTCAAATTAATGTAATAAAATAGCAACAAGGAAAGAAAAGTTAGTTGAGAACCTGTATTTAGTAGAATCTGAGTTAGGATGGATCCTTTCCGCACCGGGATTACGTATCTTGCAGAAGCCGAGCGATCGCGATAATTGCGCAATATTTGCTTCTCAAACGTCAACTCAAAATACGTCAAGTCAAATAGCAATCTAGCGATAGTGCTGCCTCTGTGGAGCAATCAGTTAATAAAACATGCATTTTTCGTTTGGTGGATTCGTAATTAGTATGGTTTTAAGAGCAAAGTTAAGTTATTTTTGTTAAAGGTAATATTTGATTAGTTTCAGCGATTGTTACTTTATCGTCATCGTAGCAATGAGTGCATTAGAACAATCAGCGATCGATTAGCAATCTGCAAATGCAAAATTCATACATAATACGATTTTTTTTTGACGTTAAGCGATTAATCGCGCGGTAATCGCACGATCACTGCGCAAATATTGCTGATTGCTGTTTCATAGGTAATAATAAGCCAGCCGGAAAAGTTGGTGATACATCCATGGATAACAGAGACTGTTAGAGATTTAGATTTGCATAATTATAAAAAGCAATTATTTCAATTGTTATTAGACAAATGATAATATACTTTGGTTGTTAGTTTCAAAAATGACCGTTAATAACTCTAAAGTGCTGTATTTTGAATTGTTATTTTATTAATTTTCTCCTTGATTGTGCTATGTTTATGTTATAAAATTTCACTGACCTACTCAATATTGATTGTATGTAATGACATACAATAATTTTTGAATGGCCATAATGTATGGCGGGTAATAGCTGTGTACAATCTTGGAAACGTGTAACAACTATTTGCTTACCTATGTAACACAATAAAAAATATTTGTAGGTATCTGTATTTGGATGAATTAACTGTTGTGACATATTTTCAAAATATAATTGAAGACAAGGTAAACAAACCAGATCCACATTTGGATAGTGGAAATATAAAATTTTTATGGGAATTGGAATCCATTGGTATTGTGGACTCACCTAAGATAAATCGCGATGAAGTAGCTATCAAGCATTTTAATGAACACACAGAATTGATTAATAACAGGTACTCGGTTTGTTGGCCATGGAACGAATATCCTCCAAACTTACCGTCAAATTTCGTAATTGCATATGGACACTTACTAAGTTTATTAAAGCGAATAGAGGCGGATACATTAAAATCCTATGATGAGACATTAAAGGAACAGTTGAATAAATGCATAATAGAACGAGTACCTAATAGAGAAGAAACTGATCACCCGATTCATTACATTGAATACATGAATTGTCTACAACGCCTCAGCAAAATTAAAGGATGGCAGGAGCTTAAATGAATGTTTATATTGTGGACCGTTGATGTTGCCAGATTTAGCAGGACTACTCATCAAGTTTAGATGCCACCCAATAGGAATATCAGCCGACATAGAAAAAGCCTTTCTGCAGATAGCACTTAATGAAAAGGACAGAGTTGTTACAAGATTTTTATGGTTAAAGGACATCAATAAACCTGCTACCAAAGATAATATCCAACATTTTAGGTTTACAAGAGTTCCATTTGGTGTAGTATCGAGTCCATTTTTACTCAATGCCACTATTAAACATCATTTACAAAAATCAAAGGACGAAATTTTAAGAAAGATAGCTGAGGACATATATGTGGACAATATAGTAACTGGAACTTAAAGCATTGAAAGGGCCATAGAACCTTATAAGAAGTGCAAAGAAACCTTTAAGGAAATACCAATGAATACGAGAGAATGAAGTTCGAACTCTAGAGACTTAATGAAGTATATTCCAGACACTGGCAAGGATAAAATAGTCAAAATACTAGAGCTCGATTGGAATCTTGGAGATGATACGCTTCAATTAAGATCGTTCAAAACCGCCAACGAAAATACAAAAAGAGGTATATTAAAGACTACAGCTTCTGTTTATGATCCTCATGGATATACGATACCGCACTTGTTACCAGCTAAAGTATTATTACAAGATCTTTGAAAATCAAAAGTCAAATGGGACGAAAGTTTATCAGAAGAAATGATTATTAGATGGACAAAAGCTAAAGAGAATCTAGAGAAAATAAAAGATATTAAAACGAATAGATGTTTCACAGTAGATCCAGAAAATAAAACTTGTCAGTTACATTGTTTTTCCGACGCTTTAGCAAAAGCGTATTCAGCTGTCGTTTACATTGTGTTAAACCATCACATGAGCTTTGTTAGTGGCAAATCACGACTAACACCTTTAAAAAATAAGGAAAATTTACAAATTCCGCGTTTAGAGTTATTAGGTGTAGGTAGTAATTGGAAGCCGCTTGATTAATTTCATAAAGAAGTTCATTCAACTAGATGTTACACATGAAATTATATGGACAGATAGTCCGATAGTTATAAATTGGTTTCGTACAAATAAACTTTTAACACCCTTTGTAGCAAGGAGAATAGAGGAAATAAAGCAAAACAAGAACTTAACTGTACGATACGTACCAACACATTTAAATCCTGCGGATGTAGCCACCAGAACAGAAAACGCAAATATTGACATGAATAATATTTTTTTTTTAAATATTGGCTTTATGGACCGAGTTTCCTGCTACAAAAACCCGATTTAAGGCCTGCTCAAACCTGTCAAGCCACTTCTTTGTTGGCCGGGGAGGGTCTTACGAATGATGAACAACTCATGATTCAGGATTTAGAAGCAACTACTACAGATCAAGGTATAATACAAGGAAAGGATAGAAAAATAGAAACAGTTGAAGAAGACACATATTAAAGAGACAAACAAGCTCATAATAAAAATAAAGAAAACATACAACAACATTTTTTGGAAGGTAGGTCACTATGTGAAATTAAGAAAATACAGACAGAACATTTTCAAGAGGAAATAAAAGGCAAGCAAACTGATTTGAGCCGTAATTTAAAGTTGTTTAAAGATACTTATACCAAGAAATTGTGATTACACAGAATGATATCTACTAAAGGATTACCTACAGTGGTTACTTCAGATAATGCTTTACAGTTCAAACTTATGTCAGAAATACTGTCACAGTCTTACTGTGTAGAGAATAAAATAAGATGGAAGTTTATACCAGAATTAGCTCCGTGGTTTGGCGGATTTTATGAAAGATTGGTTGCGATGGTAAAGCATTGTATGAAGGATACTCTTGAGAACAGTATGGTTAAGGGAACTATGACAAAAGTCGAGCTGGTAAAGAGTTGGAAAAGGTCAAGAATCATGTTAAATGAATTCAAGGAGATTTTCATCAATCGTTATCTCCCTACGCTACGCGAAAGATATTGGAAATCGCATAGAAATCCTCGTGTAACCGCATCGGCACCACCAAGAGAAGGTCAGATCGCTCAAATTAAAGGTGACAAGAATAGGGAAAGCTGGAAAGTCGGAAGGATAGTTTCACTGTTAAAAGGAGCGGATGGTTTATGTAGAGTGGTTAAAGTTGGCAACACTATTTATACTAGATCAATAACCCAGTTATATCCTTTAGAGATAGAAGAAGAAAGTGTCTCACCCACATTAAATTCATCTAAGGTAAATGATGATTTGCAAAAGGAAAGGAGGCTATCGGTAGCGAAGTGGAAGTACAAGAAATAACCTTCACTGAAAGCAATAGGAAAAGTTAGCTGAACCATTGCAGCGGAATAGTACTGAGACTGAGCACAAGATAGATGAGCTTGCGTTGGCTGAAGAATTAGAAAGAGAAATGGCCGAAGGGACAGCGGATAAAGAGGAGATAGAAATGGACAAAGTTCCGAGAGTAAACCAAGAGGAGAACTGGAGAGATGCTGAAGAGATGAATGACATGACTGAAGATAGTCCATCCGACTCACGACCAAAGCGAGCTTCGGCTGCTCGAGCTCTGATAAAAATCAGAGAATGGACGAGCGGCCTGATGTCCATGCTATGTTAATCTTCCTCGGCGGGAGTGTCGCGATTGCCGCGATACCCCATCACTATCTTAATCCGGAATAGACAACTATAGGTAACTTCACTTCTCTATGGTAACGCTATTTTACATTTCCGGCAAAAATGGCGGTCGGCGCGTGCCCCGACTCAACCTGTTGAAAGTTAATGGTGATCTGGAAGTGCAACAATCCTGCCTTCGAGGTTTAAGCTAAGTATACCACACATTCTGTCAGATTTTCTCATTGTCTCACATAATTTATGTAATTTATGAATTCCGTGTACCTACCTTGTAGTTACACGCCGTACCCACATGACTCTAATTTCTCTGACCGAATTGCTTATGTGTTCTTAATATCTATATGTGTTGGCGTGGATAACGTGATCGGAAAGTAGTTTTAAGTTTCAGTTAATAAGTCTAGGGCCTGTTGGGCTACCTGGTGCCCAACCGTAGGTGCGACTGTTTGAAATTGCTGGCAGTGCAGTCGCAGTGATAGGGTGTCTTTAACCCCCTTTGAAAGAGAGGGGGGTTAACCCCCTTCAGAAAAGGGAAGGGGGAAGAATCTGCCAAAGGGGGCTGGTATGTTGATACCAGTCCCGTAGGTGCGACTGTTTGAAATTGTTGGCAGTGCAGTCGCAATGATAGGGTGTCTTTAACCCCCTTTGAAAGAGAGGGGGGTTAACCCCCTTCAGAAAAGGGAAGGGGGAAGAATCTGCCAAAGGGGGCTGGTATGTTGATACCAGTCCCAACTGCCGCACTAAAGAGGCACCTGAAAATCCTTGGCCAAGGTGTATTGCCTCATGACAGAGTGAGAAGTGTATTGCCTCACGACAGAGTGAGAAGTGTATTGCCTCACGACAGAGTGAGTGAAGCGCGTATAGGTATTAAAAAATCCTTAGTTAAGGTACTTTATAAGTATGAGATTTGACCTGGACTTTCTCCTAACAAAGGGAGATGACATATCAATGACTTCCTGCAACCAATCATTTATGGTCCCCCTTTAATTCCCTGTTCCCTGGCAAATGTGGTGGTAATTGGTGTTCATGTGTATTTAATTACACTACAGGTGTTGGAGTAAGGAGGGTAATCTACGTAGAGGGGCCAAAGCACTGAATGAGCAGTAGCGGAGGCCAATTAGTCCTGGATCAGACTCTGACAGCCATCAATCAATAAATGCAGGTACGACTCGACTCTTTGCTTCTTTAATTCTGGATGTATAGTGTAATTTGATCATTATATTTAAATTTTAATTTTGTAATGGTGGTGAGAGGTTTCTGTTTTAATTTACATCATAAATTGCCTCAAGGGGTTATTCATTTACATCAATGATGATTATCTCAATTCCCAAGAGTTACATTGCCCCCTCTTACTATGCATTACAAAACAGTGTCTGGGTGTCAAAATTCAAAATTCAAGGTATTTATTTCACTTAGACCATTTACAGGTACTTATGAATTGTCAAAGAGTCGGTCGGTTAGTCAGAAAAGTGACGCTAATTGCCTGTTCCAAAAAGTAGATCTTTATGGAGAAGAACAGGCAAGAAACTCCACGGACACTCTTTTTAAAAATAATCATGGTTTGTAAGATCTTGGTTACAGTCTTTTTGGTGCTTCTATATGTGAAATCAATGTAGATAAATAACAAAAAAACGATGGATTAAAATATGAGAATAATAATATAAAGTCATGGCAGTTAAGAGATGACCGATCTCAACTGACAGCGCCCGTTCACGAGCATGACGCGTGGCATCAGCACCATTCAGCTCAACCATTTTGAAGGGAACCGAATGATCCAACGCACGCGCCGCCATCAGCGAGACTTTTTAGCGAGCATGACATCTCCTAGCCACCGTGTCCATTTGTGTCAGTATTATACTATCATAATAATAAAAAAAAAGAACTACATGGTACTCACATTTACAAAATTCAAATATGATTCTACATTACACAAACCAAAGTTTTGTATATAAATGTAAATGGGTGAACTTTTAATTACCTATAAAAATAATAATAACAATTTTAAATACCTATTCATGTCAACAGTTAACGAGGATAAGAAACATTTTCTATCTTCCAATGATTGAAATTTCTAATTTGAGAGCTTATGTGGAGCAGGACCAGCATTTAGCCAAGCATGTTTATCATTAATATAATCTTCTAACTTATAATATGCCTGATTACATAGCGTGCGTTTAATAGAAGCGTTTTTCCTGAAATAAAACGCATATTAAATTACTTACCTAAATTCGAAGCTTAATTTATTGAGATGGCAACACCGTCTTCCCGCTGATTTCCCTTCTCTTTCTACCCAATACTTCTTTCTCTTTTGCATATCCCCTCTCTCTTCACCACCTGGCAGGCTCGTCGCCATCGGCGCTCGAGTTCCTTGCTCATTGCGTAGAAAATCAACAGGCAGAAACTTGACTTAAGCTTCGAATTTAGATAAGTAATTTAATATGCGTTTTATTTCAGGAAAAACGCTTCTATTAAATCACTTGACCGTAAATTCGAAGCTTAATTTATTGAGACGTGTTTGTTGTCGCCTGGTGGTGAAGAACGCTAATGTGAAGTGTTTAGCAAACACATAGAAGTGTGTAAGTATAATTAAGTAGCCTTGTTATACTTAGCAAGTCCTAGTGTATGCATAGGAAATTTTTACATAGTGCAGTATGGATTGCAGGAATAACATATTATTCTTATAGTAAATGAATAAAAAATATCACGGATATGCAAGAATAAACATTTATTTTATACCACAAATGAAAAATTATAATCACAAGGTATATCAAACATAATCCAAAACAAAAATAAAAAACTTTTAATAATGAGCGATCGTGTGAACTAAAACAAAATTATGCACTTGTATAAAATCACATTAGTCAAATACAGGAAAATCAGTTTACAGGATCGAATAAATTAACAATAGAACTGGCATTAGAGGTCGCTGGGATAACTTGGCGTTTGTAAAAATGTTTAAAAGTATTTTCAGTTCTCCAGTTACCTCTAGCTAAAATGTTTTCAATTGGTAGATTATCAGACCAGTTTTTGGATGCAACTGCAGACCGAAAACTACCAGGAGTCGCTATTATTTTAGCTTCCAATAAAAGAGATCGAATTCACCCTGCTATTACTGCTCTGGAGGCAGGTCTTGCTTGACCCCTGATATTCATAAATAAATTACTAGATGATGCCAAATTTCGTCTATTTTTAAAGATTTCAATGGTTTGTTTTATCCAGTACACAGGGTCAAGATTCCTGTTACTCAAATTTTCTAATAATTTCCAGCCTGACTGCCTGTAGGTTGCAGAAATGCAGAATCGGTTTTTGATCCAAAAACCGGCCAAAGAACTATATTATCTTTAGACATAATCAAATGTTCTGAATCAACACAAAGCAGAGTCAAGTCGTGTATTCGCCTGCCGGAACAAAGTAATAATAATGCAGCTGTATGTCTGGATGTTGCAAAAATATTATTAGGATCGATAGAACTATTCTCTAGATAAGATACTAGATCATCTATGTTCCAGATCGTGGGTCTGCTTGCTACAGGTTGTTTGAGAGCAATTGACTTAAGAACATGCTGGACTAAAGTATGGGAACTTAAAAGACCGGATGAAACTGCATTACATAGTGTTGAAATTACAGATTTATACAGAAGAATAGTATTGTATGAAAGTTTATCGATTAAAAATAAGTCTGCCAAAAATCTCGCTACCGCTGAGCCTCCCGGATTAACCGGGTTAATATTATGTTCCTTCGCCCATTTGACCCATCGTAACCAAGCGGTCCTATAGGTCTTACGAGTAGAGTCTCGCCAAGATGATTTTAATAGATTAATTTGATCAAAATTCCAGTCTAAGAGGTTTTGATCCCACCCCCACATTTCCATACTTCCAGAGTTATATCCTGGACTTTGGGAGGTGGAAGGCCCGTTGATGTGTCTACTAGGCAATGTCTGAGGTTGTGTACAGTGAACGGAGCTCCTATTGCTCTTGCTCTTAGGTCTCCCCTCCAAAACACTCGATCCCAATGGGGAACTACTAGGAGAAACATTCCGGAGGCTTGATTGAGCTGCGCTAGAACTCTTGGTACAAGACAAGGTGGTGGAAATATCCAGGCTAATTGGAAGTTCCAAGTTATCGAAAATGCGTCGTGATAAATTGCCTGTTCGTCGTTCAAATCTAGGGACACATAGTTGGCAACGACATGAGCCGTTTTTGATGCAAAAAGGTCTATCACTGGGGTTCCGAATTTCCTGAATATCTTTTCTGTGCAATGAGGTAGTAAGTGCCATTCCACAACGTTTCGATGCCGCGATAGGCGATCGGCAAGAATATTGAATCTGCCTGGTAAATGAAAAACTTTTAGAACGATACTGTGCTGGTCTAGAACTTTGAATACCTTCTTTGTAATGTCCATCAAAGGTTTCGATATCGTCCCCCCCTCGTTGCGTAGGTAAGCAACTACCGTTTTGTTGTCGGATTGGACTAGAACTGTAGAGCATCGCAGGAGCTGACAATGATCTTGTAGGACCTTTAAAATGGCCAACATTTCTTTTTGATTGCAATGCAACAGAGCTTCCTGCTTGTCCCACGGCCCTGAGAGAGACCAACTGTTCAGCTGGGCGCCCCAAGCTAGATCGGAAGCATCTGTTGTTAAGAAATGACTCGGTGGTGAAATGTGTATCGGAGATGGGTGCTGGTAATTTTGTAGCCACCATTTCAAATTTGCTTGTGCCTCTGCCGGTACAGTATGTTGCACATTTGACGTTTTCGGCAATGAATTTAGAAATTCTAACAAACTTCGATGATTTAGTCTGCCTTTTGGTACTGCAAAACTGGCAAAATTTAGCAGGCCTACCAAACTCTGAAGATTCTTTAACGTCACTCTGTTGTCCCCCAATATTCGTAACACCTTGGTCAAAAGACTGTGGTGTTTTTCTCTTGGGAGGCTTTTTTGATTGAGCCAAGGATCCCAATGAATCCCTAGGTATACCAGGTTCGTTTGAGGAGTCAGCTTGGACTTTGGAACATTTATTTGCCACCCTAAGTATTGTATTCTCTTCACTACCAACTGAACCTGTGATCTGAGAACATCCATGTTTTGATGAGCGACTAAAAAATCGTCCAAATAAACAATGATGCGAATGCCTTCTTCTCGCAATGTCTGAGCGATCCAATTGGTCAGAGAAGCGAAAACCTTGGGGGCTGTGCTTAGTCCAAAAGGCAGGCATGTCATTTGGAGTAATTCTCCGTTGTAAATAAGTCGGAGAAACCGTTTTTGGGACTTGGTTATTGCCAAATGAAAGTAGGCTTGGGAAAGGTCTATTTTGCAAAGCCAATCCCGGGGCTGGAGGAAATCTGGTACTCGAAACATGTTTATTAGTTTGAACCGTTCTGTAAGAACAAATTTGTTCAGGGCTTTTAAGTTGAATATTGGTCGAAAGGCACCATCGCCTTTCGGGACTAAGAACATTGTTGACAGAAAACTTGGGGACAAATCTGCAATTTCGAGAACTCCCTGCACTTTCATTTGATTTATTACCGTCGACATTTCTGTCGAAGTGGGAATAACCAAGGCACTCTTTTTTACATTCGGTACAACTAGTGGAGGCCTTTGAAAAAATGGTATTCGATAACCTTTTATAATTTTGATTAGGAATTCCGGAGCTCCCAAGTTTTCCCACCGATGGACAAATCGGGATAATTGACCGGCTCGGAACTTGGTGCTCGTGTGACTTCAGTCAATACTTGCGGTTTTTGGAAGCACCAGCGGATGTGCTTTTGGCTTGTCCATTGACAGATCGATTTTGGTGTCTAGTTCGTGATCGAAAGGAACCCCTGGTATTAGAGGTTCCCCGTCGATTAGAGCTATTATTGCCTAAATATCCCTGAGGATATTGAGAGTGGCTGCCTCTCGGAGGAGCACTGTGCTTTGAATGGTCAGCTTGCGCATGACAACATCCGGGTAGCATAGCCTGTGTAGGCGCACTGTAATAGACCGCCTCCTTCGGAAGGCGATTGTTAGATATCGTTCTGCTTGAACCTGCTTGAGGCGTAAAGCTAGTGTTGTTAGCTTTAGGTGGAAAGAATGTTTTCTTGAGACCACCGATTTTCTCGAGAGCAGCCGTAAATGAGTCAGCATTAAAAAGATGTTGGCATGAAGGTGGTATTTTACGTAACATCGTTTTAATAAGAGGATCTCGTACGAATTTCGTTATGCCGTCACGCCTCATCTGAATTATCTCGGCCCTATGACCGCATAATAATTGCAATAAATCTGATGAAAGTTTATATATATCGCCATTTAAAAATAACTCGAGTGTCTTTTCTTGTAGATTATCAAATTTTAAATCTGGTTGGTCTTTTGCCCACGATAGCAAACTTTTAATTGCTTCTTGCAAAGCCTCTTTAAATTTTAATAAACAGAAAGTTTGGGCAGCATATGCTTTATCGATTTGTGCCAATTGTCGCGACGACTCATACGCTTTAATTTCATCATTTATTTCTAGTTCTACAAAACCTGGAGAATGGCTATATGTTTTCTGTGTATCGGCATAACGAACTTCACACCAATGGCTATTATCAAAATGCTGAATATTGTTTAATATAGTTAAAAAGTCTTTAGGTGCTACTGGAACTGACGGTTCTTTAAGTTTAGTTTGAATAGCAAACTCAATACAAGGTTCTTTTACAGCTTCACTAGAACTACCCTCACCCTCTTTAGTATTAGAAAATAATTCACGGCTTTCATTTAAATCTATACATGATTCATTACAAAAATCGCCTGAATAAGTAGGAATGCAGGTATTCTTATTAGCGAGTAAATCACGAAGCTCCCCTACCTCTCTAAATAATTTATCATACTTATAGTTTGAACGTCTCGAACGTTTAGATTTTTTATGATGGTGACGTCTAGCGCGTCGTCGTTTGCCGCCCGCTGAGTTACGCGAGCTACTAGAACTCGATGACGTACTACTAGAACTGCTCGATGAGCTACTAGTCGACCTGTGGCGCGACGGTCCTGAAGGCGCCGACACTTTATCAGGAATTATTTCGGAAGGCAAATCCTTATTGTTCATCGTGAATGATGCTCACAGCTTTTCACAGGTGCTAGTTAATTTAGAAAACCAAATGATTTTTGAAGTATAACTATTTAACGGTATAGGTACGGTGGTTAGTGATCGTACTTTTCGCAGCGGGAAACAGAACGCCAATGAGCAAGGAACTCGAGCGCCGATGGCGACGAGCCTGCCAGGTGGTGAAGAGAGAGGGGATATGCAAAAGAGAAAGAAGTATTGGGTAGAAAGAGAAGGGAAATCAGCGGGAAGACGGTGTTGCCATCTCAATAAATTAAGCTTCGAATTTACGGTCAAGTGATTTAATGCATGTTTTAAATTTTTTCTCATTTAGATGGAGAATTTCAAGTGGTATTTTATTATATAACATTTTTCACAGTACCCCATAAAAGACGTGTGAACTTTTGACAATCTAAAACTTGGTTGATCCAATTTGTTCTTATTTCTGGTAATAAAATTATGCCTGTCACTTATTTTTCTAAAAAGATGAAGATTTTTCCGAACGTACATAATGTTTTCGTATATTATTTATTGACAAGGTGTATTTATCTATAATATGTATGTATTTATAAAGTATATAAGTATTTATATCAGTTGTCTGGTTACCATAACACAAGCTCTGCTTAGCTTGGGATCAGATGGCCGTGTGTGACTTGTTCCAAGATATTTATTTATTTAGTGTCGTGACATTGTTATGTCATTGCCAGAGGTCGTGATGGCCTAGTGGTTAAGGCGTCCGCCTCTCATGCAAGAGGTTGTGGGTTCGAATCCAGGCAAACTTTCAAAAGTTTATCTTGGACATCACAGACATTGGTGAATGAAAACATCGTGAGGAAACCTGGACTTGTAGTAAATATAAGCCCGAAATCGCATCCGGCATCGCCTTGAGCAAGCGTGGAGCATATATATATATATTGTAGTTTTTGGCGTGGAGATCAATGCTCGTGCTTCTCTGTAAGAGAAGAGACCCAGTCAGTGGGACAGTTATAGGCTGATATTATTATATTTATTGGTGGCAACTTTTTTATAGCTGTCACTGTCACTGGACTCAAAATGTCATCAGTGATTGAGTGACAGCCCGAATGAATGAATGCAGTAGTGTCATGCCCATTGTCATTATGTCAATATATCAGATAAAGATTGTCACTGTCACAGAAGTCAAGTCAAAGCACTATGTGCATAGGTGCATAGTGCGAACTTTAGTCAATTTTAATAAATACAGCCAATTTAAGTTTTAAAAACAAGTGTAACAAAAGCCTGATAATAAAGACTAATAAAGAGTCATTTACTTTGATTTAAATTTTTAAAATCTAACAGTCCAATAAAATTTTGGCGTCTCCTAGTGTTTGTGATGATAAAGCTAAACCCATAGTTTTGTTTTCGGTTGAGATTGTTTGCATTCCAGTTTTGGGGGTCACAATTTATGAGACAGATAATCATTCTATGTGTGAGTGCGGGCTAGAGGCGGTTACTTATACCACCTATTAACGATTTTTTTTCCAGTTGTCTTCTCCTAATTGCCGTCTATAACTTACCTACTCTAATAATAATATTTGCTGACCAAACAACATTCTTATTATCTCTAAACCATTTCCATACAAAAGATGATCCTATACTTATTTGGTCAGTAGGTCGTCTTAGAATAATTTATTTTATTATCTATCTATTCATGTAAAGTTTTAACTTTTTCGATTTTAATTACTAACCAAGACTTCACAGTTTTGTCCTCTTTTAGCTTGAAGATTAATGGATGCTTCTACTACCCTGATCAATGGTTCTTTGTTTACTTTTAGGTTAGTGTAGACACTTGGAAACCAACCAATGTGGAATGCCATCATCATTTACTCAGGAGTTAGCAAATTGGGATCATCCACAGTCTTCAATGGATCCATTATAACATAGATTTGAAACTTCAGTACAAACTAGAAAAATATGAAAAAGTTATCACTGAAAGTAATGATCTTGTTAATATTGAGTAGTTTTACGGTTCTGTACTTATATTCTAAATTAAATAATAGCAGAAAATATTATGATTCGGCCAACAAGCCTTTATCAACCATGTAAGTATCAAACATTCTATGATTCTAATAAAACTATATTACTACTATCTTTTTTTAATGCCCTGCAACTTGTCTACTGTGCCCTTCACTAATTACATTTTCTTTATTTATTTTAACTTTGACTTCTAATCTGTTAGCAGCTTCGGGCCTGATTCTATTTTGCAAACATTTAGTATACCTATACATATTTATTTTATTGGTTTATATATGACTGACCAAACCAGTTAAACCAGAGCCAAACTGGTTATCCTTCACATATTTGGGTATGCCTGTTTAGCCCAGGTAATAGTTTGTCCTTATTTTTACTATAGACTATATATTTGGCAGTAAATTATTAGAAGTGCATGGCTTAATAAATAAAAACTATGAAGTAAACTATTAAGGATAATTTTACATATAACACTTAAGACCAATATTTTTTTATTTGAATTTTGTTAAGGTATTAGTTGTCTCGTGCCCTTATTGAGTTGAGTGGAGGTTAGCAATGTTTATTGTGATGTTGTATGTAACAAAGTTAATTATGATGTTGCCTCTCCACTCAGCACCTCAGGATAAGTTGTTTCCATATTCCGATTAATTAGGCAGGGGCCATAGTCCCTCCATAGCCCTAAGTACCCAGTTTACCTAGCCATCCTGGCCTACAGTCCTCTCCTTTGTTTGTATGCCCTGCAAGAGATTTTATTTGAATATGTCACCAGAAAATAACAAGATCCGTAAGTTTATCAATCTACTAGGAAGTTTATAAACTTTCGTAGGATTCTAAACGGGAGATAAATTGTAATATTTTACGTCCACATTTTCGTAAATTGATAAACTTACTAAACTCACTCGTAAAATAATAAGTAAGCAGTAACCAAACGCTACGCGCGATTTGATTGGTTGACTGTCACTTCTCCTTCCTCGCGGCCGCCATTGTTCGCCACGGAATGTCCCTGTACCTAGCAATGGACCATACCCCGCGGATTAACGAATACATTAAATAATTAGTTCTATATTTGTTCTATCGAAATATGCATAACACGTAATTTGTTCCGTTTTAGTTTTTACAAAAAATGAGTTCTTCTATAACAGTTTGCCAGCGATGTACTTTTAAATTACGCATTAAAAAAAAACAAAATCTAGATAGGCGATTAGTTCTACATTAACTCTAATTACTTATCTACTTTTTACTTAAAAAAATCATTACTTTAAGTTAAAAAAAGGCAATACAAAGAAGAAAACCTAGCGATGTATTGTAAAATAAATGTCATTGCATTTTTTGAAAATGGCGTCACAGATCGCCATTTTGAAAAAAAATGGGCGCCACCTTTGTGTGTATAACAATAATTTATTTACTTCTTTGTACTGTCTTTATTAACTTAAAGTAATGAATTTTATAAGTAAAAAGTAGATAAGTAATTAGAGTTAATGTAGGACTAATCGCCTATCTAGATTTTGTTTTTTTTTAATGCGTAATTTAAAAGTACATCGCTGGCTAACTGTTATATAAGAAGTCATTTTTTGTAAAAACTAAAACGGAACAAATTACGTGTTATGCATATTTCGATAGAACAAATATAGAACTAATTATTTAATGTATTCGTTAATCCGCAGGGTATGGTCAATCGCTAGATACAGGGACATCGCCACGGAACATAAACAAACCAGTTTGCTCGTGCGTTAATAAAAACGTTTAAATGTGGAATTGTGTTGCAACTCAAAGAAAACTCAACTCACTACATCCGTGCCAGAGAGGAACCAGGCATTGTTGCTTCCAATTTATAGTTTGTCAAGTCTGATTATACCAAAGTCTATGGACACAAGCATTGCCACTATGAACATTGACCAATCAGAGAGCATTGTGTTATTTTACGTATTTCAAAGATGCGTATATTTAAAAGAGTTTCTGTGATATCCGTTAGTTTATAAAATTACCGTATGACGTCGGAAATTAATAAATTTACGAAAATGTGGACGTAAAATATTAAAATTTATCTCCCGTTTAGAATCCTACGGAAGTTTATAAACTTCCTAGTAGATTGATAAACTTACGGATCTTGTTATTTTCCGGTGACAAATACATTTGCATATCACAAAACTATAAATCTAAAACAAGAACCTGAAGTTGAGAAAGTATACAAAAAATAGACAACAGGGCTGGTGATACCATAGAGAAAGTTCTTCAAAATGACATAACCCCTTTAGCTTTGTACAGTCTATCCATACTAATATTATAAATGCGAAAGTAACTCTGTCTGTCTGTCTTTCTGTCTGTCTGTCTGTCTGTTCTTCACGTCTAAACCACTGAACCGATTTGAATAAAATTTGGTATAGATATAGTTTGGGACCCGAGAAAGGACATAGGATAGATTTCATCCCGGAAATCCCTCAGGAACGGGAACTATTATTCCACGCGGACGAAGTCGCGGGCAAAAGCTAGTACCTAAATATATTGTACATTATATGCCTATAGTTATTATGAGCAAAGACCCTCTTCTCATAAAGAGACGGCACACGCATTAATAAGTCCATTACAGGTTAACTCTTGATTTTAATTTCGATCTCATTCCCACGAATTTGTGTCGTTTCGTACTCACGAATTCGACACTAGCACCGATTTGTTTTGAAATTGTGTGTCTATTTTGGGTGAGAGATTTTGTTGGGAACTAAGTGGAATCGGGATTAGGATATGATTAAAATTAGTTTCAATAGTAAGCCTGCTGCATGCGGTTTTACAATATTTTTCTTTACCGGACGTCGAAGATGCTCAAGATTCACTTTAAAAGTACCTACCTAAGTACCTATATATGAATGCAAACAATCGCAATGGTACTTGCCCACATCGAATTCGCACCTCACGCGTGACGAACGGAGTCTTAACCACTAGGTGACTAGGCCATCACAAATATAACTAGTTAGGTACTTGTAATAAGTCACTTATTTTCCTCGCGGTTTTATCCGCGAAGTTCCCATTCCCATGGGATTTTTGAGATAAAAACTATCCTGTGTCCTTTCTTAGGCAATGGACTACATCCGTACCAAATTTTATTTTAATCGGTTCAGTAGCTCTGGCGTGAAAGCATGAGAGTTACTTTCGCATTTTTTATATTAGTATGGATTAGGGCCCGCAAACGTTTCATTAAGGGTTTTGTATCTCATACGAAACTCTAATCTATCTTCTATGTTGCGAACTTTCGTTATGAAACCTTAATTGAGCGAGCCCGACTTGCTTTTGCCCGAATTGCTTGCGGCGGTTAAGGTGGTCGTCTGTCATGCATAGGGTTGCGGGTCGATTTAAACAAGTACCATTGTGAAGGTGTGGATAGGATACCTACACCTTCCAAAATAAGTTAGGTACAGAAAGTCGCTGAGGCGAAAGGTTACGTCCCATATACTTAATATTAAAATCGATTAAAAACTGCCAAACTGTCATAGAAACCACGTTTCTTATATGAGATTGTCTTTAATTTTAAATACTAAGTAAGTACCTACATAGAAAAGCCCTGCTGACAGGCACACGGAAAGTGGAGGCTGTACCTAATATCGAATGGGGTCTCGTTAGCATCTATCCCATGTATGGAACCCTAAAAATCTTGTGTTCACGGCCACTTGAAAATCTGTCAAGTCTAACGGACCTGCATTCTAAAACATAATACACCGAGTTAATAAAATCGCGACTTGCAGTGTTGTGGGCTTAGCCATCGTGCACGCAAGGGTATAACGGTAGGATATTTAGGTGCCTACTCATGGGCGTAGCCAGCTTTGGGCTCAGGGTGGGGCAGATCTCAACACTCCCCCCCCCCTTACCCACCAGAGATATAGAATAATAAAATCTCAAAATACCTAAGTAAAGTACGTACAAATTTCACATAACGAGGTCATTTCGGGTACCAGCGCCAAGGAGAGATGAAACCAGGTTTGGATTTCATCCTGATTCGCGAAGAGTACGCGTTTGGAGAGAACCTGGACGTTGGAATCGACTGCAGCATCTACAACAATGCCAGTCCACATACGGCGCATATCGTTACAAGTTGGTTACAACAGCATCCAAGCTTTAGACTGGCTTGCACAATCCCCTGACTGAAATCCTATTCAGCATGCCAGGTACATGCTTCAGAGAAGAGCTCTTAGGAATTTCCCTGAAGATATTGATTGTGCATGAAAACAGTGAGTGATTGCGATCCGTCTCGTCGAGCGGCTGATGCGGGTGGGGCCGGATCTGGCGGACGACCAGTTCGGCTTCCGCAGAGGACGCTCCACGGTGGACGCCATCATGTGCGTACTCACGACAGGGGATGCGGTGGCACAGGGCAGGGTCGATCGTCTTGGCGGTGTCTCTCGACATCGCCAACGCCTTTAATACCCTGCCTTGGGGGTGCATAGGGGCGGCACTCCGGTATCACCGGATGCCAGCCTACCTCTGTCGTGTGGTCGAGGCCTATCTGACGGACAGAGCCGTCATCTACCCCGGTCACGAGGGAGTATGGAGTCAACGAGGGATGTCGTGCGGTGTTCCACAGGGATCGGTCCTGAGGCCGCTCCTGTGGGACATCGGGTACGACTGGGTGCTGCGCGCCGACCTTTCCGATGGTGTCAGCGTAGTGTGCTACGCTGACGATACGCTAGTCCTAGGGACGGGAGGGTCGTTCCAGGCGGCGGCCGACTTGATGTCAAGAGGTGTTGCGACAGTCGTGGACAGGATCCGGCAGCTGGGACTCGAGGTGGCACTGCACAAGTCCGAGGCCATGTGTTTTCATGGCCCTCGGCACCGGCCACCTCCGGGGTCTCAGATAAGGTGGGAGGGGTTCACATCGGTGTCGAGTCGACGATAAAGTACCTGGGACTTGTCCTTTACAACCGATGAAACTTCACGGAGCACTTCCGACGTTTGGGCCCCAAACTGGCGAAGGCTGGAGCTGCCCTCAAGCGGCTCCTGCCTAATGTCGGTGGCCCAAACGCCTCCTGCCGGAGGCTCTACACGGGGATCGTGCGGTCCATGGTCCTCTACGGGGCTCCGGTGTGGGCGCCCAATCTAGTCACGGCTCCGGCCCGGTTTCTGAGGGCGTCTCAGAGGGTCATGGCCATTCGCAAGGTGCGGGGATACCGCACGGTCTCCTTGCCGGCCCCGACGTGGGTTCTGAAGGCAACAGTCCTTGCACACACGTTCCAGTCCAGTGGAAGTGCAACGCCGGGGCAAAGTCCCGCTGCCGCGGGTTATCGCGGCGCGGCTCACGGAGCTCCGGCGAGATCTCATGGCAGAGTGGAGACAGTGACTGTCGCAACCTAGTGCTGGGCACGCCGTAATAGCGGCGGTAAGAGGGGTCTTTGAGGAGTGGCTGGAGAGGCGCCACGGCGCTATCACGTTTCGCTTGGCACAGGTCCTCACCGGACATGGTCAGTTCGGGAGGTTCCTGTGTCGGATTCAGGAGGAAGCGACGCCTGGGTGTCACCACTGCAGCAACGGTCACCTGGAGGACACGGTCGAGCACACGGTGGAGGTGTGCCGCGCATGGGCGGACCATCGACGTGTCCTCGTAGAGGCGATCGGCGGCGGTGACCTCTCGCGCCCGGCGCTGGTTCAGGCCATGCTTCGGGGCGAGACGGAATGGGATGCCGTCGCCTCCTTCTGCGAAGCAGTTATGCTAGTGAAGGAAGCGGCGGCGCGCGAGAGGCAACGACGAGCCTCTCGCCCCGAACTAAGACCCAGGCGAAGACGTCGAGAGTCGCAAGACGACTACCGGCCACCGTAGGCGCGGTTCTGCGGATGTCGAGCGATGGGTAGCTCGCCGCCCGGCTAGGACCAGGACCGCGTCGACGGCGCGTTAGTGTTCCACGCGCGACTCAAAGAGAAGAAGTCAGCACAGGAAGGGGCCCAACAGGGCCAACGCCAGCCGGGGTTGCGGAATGTTTATAATAGTTACCCGTGACCCTGGAACATAAAGGGCAATCGAAGGAACATGAGAGGGTTTTAGTCAGTAAAAGACTGACACGCCCTCCCGCCGCACCCAGGACGGGAGCAGTCATTTGATGATTTCCCACTGACAAAAAAAAAGTATAAAATATTTTTTTAGTTAGGCACCTTATCGATCAGAGCCAGGGTGGGGCAAGTGCCCCAGCTTGCCCCAGTGTGGCTACGCCCATGCCTACTATCAATGTTTATCTAAGGCAAAAGTTACGGTAATAATTATTTACTAATAATTATTTAACCTTTTGACGACCAACCGACAGCCGGTTGTCGGGCTGCTATTGTCTTTCTATGTGTCTCAAAACACGTGTGTTCAAAGGATTAAATCTATAATTTACTTTTACTTGCTTTCTGTACAAGTAAGGAACTAAACTAATCAGTCTTAGTAATTTTAATAAAATATTTATTAAAAAATTACAGGGTTTCTAAAATCAAGGAGAATAAAGAGATAGAAAGGGTAGTCTTATCTTTTGTAGTTTGTGACTTAAGACTAGAAGAGTCTTTGAATGTGGTCAAGTCTGTATTGTTGTTTACACGAGTTCGTGTACACTTTGTTATATTCGCCGACGACGACTTGAGACCGCGATTGAATGAGACTTTAACAAAGTGGAGACATTTAACAAAGAACCAACTGGAATTTGAACTTCATGAAGTTAACTTTCCTGAAGAACATGAACAAGACTGGATGAACCTATTTAGTAAATGTGCAGCTCAACGATTGTTTATTCCTGTAAGAACTTCATGTTAATTAAGTATTTTTTTTCAGTAAATATTTAGGTAGCTAATTTTATTTGCTCGTATGTAGGTAGAGGTAGTCATTCAGGATGAAAGTATGAAGGGTTGTTTTTTTAGGGGATAGAATGTCATCATAACCAGGAGCTGGCTGCGGAGCAGTGCCTGTTGAGTTAATTTTTTCATTTTTGTTAAGAAAAAATATAAACAAAAACCATTTGATCTCTCACTTATTATTTACCTACTGCATATAGCATTTTATGAGCCTATCAGTTTTGCAATACTTACTTACGTAGCAGGAATTATGGCACACAAAAATAGATTAGAGAGATCTGTAATTAATTAATAATCTGATGAGTAATTCGGGCCAAGAGGTTCCTAAATTACTCAGCGGATTTGCTAGAATTACAAGCCTTTTCGTACTCAGTTATAGTCTGACACGCCCTCGCGCCGCACCCAGGACGGGAGCAGTCATTTGATGATTTCCCACTCCCAAAAAAAAAGCCTTTTCGTACATTTCGATCATAACCGGTGGTTGTGCCCATACCGGTTATTCTGCAATAGATACAAAAGAAAACCGCCTTGTGTTGTGAGTTATTAGCTATAATATTTTACAATTAAAAATGTAAAATTGCTTGTTTGTTAAAGTTAATAGAAAGGTAACCCTTGTCGTTTCGTTGTAAAAATCTAAATTGAAAATTGCTTATGAGTGTGTTTTTTTAATATTTCAGAAGCTTATACCTCACATAGATGCTATGATATACGTGGATGTAGACACCTTGTTCTTGGGACCTGTAGAAGAGCTCTGGCGTTTCTTCACACTGTTCAACTCGTCACAAATATCTGCTATGTCCTTAGAAGATGATAATCCCAATGTGTCCTGGTATCCAAGATTTGCGAAGCATCCATTTTATGGAAAATTTGGTAAGTAAAACCAAAAATCTATGAAATCTAAATTTCTAAATCTCTAAATTTCCTAGTATTTTTTAGCTTATTCCGGTGGTTTAAAAGTTTTTACCGTTCGTGTTGCATTTCTAAACATTTTTTTATCGTCTGAATAAAAGCGCATTCTTTTAAAAATCATTGTTGTTTTATTGGTGTTTTGCTTAATATATATTTTTGTTATTGACCGTAACTACTTCATCTTTCAAAAAAATAGTCGCACTTAATATTCTTCACACATTCTGACACAGTTCTCAACATGTTTGCTTACCGCATCTCGAAAATTCACCGTGTATTGGTGCAATAAGAATCCCTCTAAAATTTGACTACTTCTCTGCTTATAGGTCTGAACTCAGGCGTGATGCTGATGAACTTGACGAGGATGCGGTCGTTTGGCTGGGTGGACTACGTTACTCCAATTATGCTAAAATATAAACCTTTTATACCATGGGGAGATCAGGTACGATACGTAACACAGCTAATACATTTGGATTTACTAGTTAGTTAATGATAGTAATCCGGTATTTGACACCATCATCAATTGACGTACTTTTTATGAGCTGTCAAAGTGCAATTCTCCAATAGACTTTGTATGCCAATACCTGCTTATGACGTCACAAGCTAGCAACCCTATTGACTAACTATATACCGTAAAATGCTGTAACATTGCCTTTATAGCTCAACATTGCCTAAATTCAAAAAAGTTAAATTATTACCGCTGCGAAATGTTTTTTATGGTCTATGGTATTACTAAAAGCAAGTCGGCAATCTGTATTGCAACACTCGATCATACGTCACTCCAAATTTTAGTTAACAAACTGTCAGTGTCACTTTCAATGTCAGTGCGGATACTCGCTTTTTACCGGCTCTCAGGAAAATTTCATTTTGTGAGTATTTATGCTTTATTTTCTAGCCTAATATGTTATATAGCAAAGAAAATATGCTCTATTATGTATTTAAACTGTTTTTTCTGTATTATATCTTAATTTAAACCGTTAAATCATGGTCGGCAAAGTTGTGTCAGATTTTCGCAACTTTTTACTCAACATTATCTAGGGTTAGGGCTGTCACTTTTAATTTTTTCAACAAACTCTTAATCGACCGTGGTTTTGCTTGTGTAATTGTTTTTTTTTGTAATTGATCTAAGAACGTTTTATAGAAGCTAGAACTATTGTTTCTTTATTTATCATCATCAGAAATTAAGGAGCTGCAGAGAGATCAACAAATTAACTATTTGTTGATCTCTCTGCAGGCTGCTGTTGTAATTTTTATTATACGTAATAGGTACCAACTTTATTTTTTTTTAAATGTTATTACCTACCTACATATTTTTTTTCCTATGAAAAAATGTTATTAGAATTTAAGTACAACAATTTGATTTCTTAAAAATATATTTGAATGTTAAGAAAAATTGTTGCATTTCCTTTGGGGCAGCCCTACACCGAACTCACTTTTGTATGGGAGTTTTAGAGAAACCTGCACAACTTTGCCTAGCATTGTAAAAAAAAATTTCTTGTGCTATTCAAGATTCAGTGAAGTCTGACGTGGAAAAGAACTTTATGGCAATATGGGTGTCAAATCCGTTACCAAAATACCCATTCATTTAAAAAGATATTATGACAGGCAATGTTGTAGGTTTTACCTCAACTTTGCCTACGTTTTCAAAGCAATTTTTTGGTGCTTTATAGGTGTTTTTTTTACTAGTAGCAAATGTATTCCTATAGCTTAAAGTCCAATATTGGACAGTAATTGAAAAAACATACGACTTTCTTAACGATTAAAGATTTATCGAAGAAAAACGTCAAAATCCGTGCAAAGTTGCAGCATTTTACGGTATTGATTTTAAAGCAATTAAAAATCCAATTTTACAGTAAATTAAAAACAAATCCGATGCTTAAGACTAATAAAAAGATAGATTTTATAAAAAATATGTCTTAGATTTATTGGTTAATAGTGTCAAATACCGTATTAAGTCTTCAGTCAGTGTAAAACTTATGTTTTGAACCTTGACCGAAAAGGCAAATTAAAAATGGCCACTTGCTGTAAGTATTTTCTCATTCACTCACTGAGCAACTAGAAACACAGCATCTAACTTATTGATCGTTCTATGTTAGGCGGGCATGGCTGCTTGTCTACCGGAGTTGAGCGAGGCAGCGGAGCGGAGAAACGTAGAAAAAATCCACTCGCGAAATTTTTCTCCGTTTCTTCGCTCATTGACAGGCAGCCTAACGCCCGAGTACTCAAACATCACTTAATTTTAAGACGCTCTTAAATCTGTGGCTGTCCTTACTTAATCCTTTTAAAGTGAAAAAGACAGTAACAGATTTGAGAACGTCTTAAAATTGTTTATTTATTTGCAGGATATAATAAACATAATATTCCACTACCACGAGCGCGCAGTGCTGGTGCTGTCGTGCCGCTACAACTACCGCTCGGACCAGTGCATGTACGGTGACGCGTGCGCCGACGCCACCGCGCGCGGCGTCTACCTGCTGCATGGCAGCCGCAAAGCCTTCCACAATGATAAGCAACCGGCCTTTCAGGTACGGGCAATCTTATTATTTCTTTTAGATTTATTTTTTACGCTGCAGATGTTTGTGGTAATAAAGCCTGAACATGAAACTTGCACAATATGACACTGACCAAATACCTTAATACTACCGTGATCTACAATCTGTATATACAGGTATATAAAATGGTAAACTGACTGATGTAGTGTGTCAGTCAGTTTACCATTTTATGCCTCCGGTCCTAGAGATAGAAACTTGGAGGGTTATTCTTTGTGAAAAGTAAGTATCCAGTAAGAAAGGATTTTAATGAATTCCTACCAAGAAACGACCTCCTAGTAACCCCCTAAAGAATAAACGCATTGGTAGAATCTCATGAAGCATGAAATAAAATGATAGCCGTGACCTGAATCTCAATTTGGCTATATTGAAGATACCGATTGAAAATCCATTGTGTATTTCAAGTTAAACACGAAATCCGTTTTTATTGCATACTATATTTTATTCAATATGTATTGTTTCAGGCAATCTATCGCGCGATAAATGAATACGAGGTCGGGACCGATGCTTCAAAGTATTTACTTACAAACATGGATCAGTATTTTTCCCAAGCGCCCACATCTAACTGTGGTAATTTGAAAGATGCTTTTCTTAAAGTACCAAATCAAACGTTTAGTAATTTATATCCAGCGCCTGACAGATAGGACATTCCGTAAGATAAGGGTGAGACAATCGCAGGGTTTTATTTTAAGTTGCACTATTATTGGAACGGAATAAAAAAAAAAACACGATCAAACTCAAGATCACATGTATAAAAAATCACCATAACCTTTCTATCGAACAGAAGGAGTGAAACTTCATGGTATCTAACGCCATTTTCTTTCTATAGTGGCATAAGTCACGGGTTATATTAGCTTTAGACCACAGCTTAGGCGTTAGGGACTACGCACACTTATTTAGCTCTATTTACCTTATTGATAGAAAACAACAATTTGGAGCGCGTGTACGTCCGTTCAGCTTTCGGCGTCTATTCAGATTTTTCGGCAAACAAGATAAAAAATGCAAACAATGTGTTATTACCATGCGAGTGCTATAGACAGAGTTCAGCGCTGTCCAGGCGCGTTCGACGCTGCCACTGAAGTTCTATGGTTCTGATGGTTCTCTACTGCCGATATTTTGTATTTTGCGTTTGTAACACAGTGTACAGTATTGTAAAAAAATTCAATATGCATCCGAAATTGCTCGAAGCATTTAATTAATTAAAATAATATTTAATTGGGGTACCAATGTCGTGATGGCCCAGTGGATAAGGCGCCCTCTCGTGTAAGAGGTTGTGGGTTCGAATTCGGACAAGTACCAATGTGACTTTTTCAATTAGTATGTACTTTCTAAAGTTTATCTTGGACATCACTGACATCCCGTGCCTTGGAAAGTGCGTAAAGCCGTTGGTCCCGGTTGTCATTCGTATAACTTTGACAGTCGTCACTGGTTAGCCAGAAACTCTGACTAGTCTAACCAAGAGGTATCGTGTCGCCCAGTTACTGGGTTGTGGAGGTCTGACAGGCAATCGCTCCACGTAAAACACTGGTATCCAGCTGAATCCGGTTAGGCTGGAAGCCGACCCCAACACAGTCGGGAAAAGGCTAGTGAGATAATGATGACCAATGTCGCGTGTGACAGCAGCTGATTGAAGCCGAACTGTATCTAATTCTAAATGTGACCAAAATCGGTCAGCGAAACGCGAGTGGAGCTAAATAACTGTGCGTGACTACGCATTATTCAGCCTGAAAATCAGAACTCTTCTTATACGTATAAGTAACGTAGAAGTGAAAACCATATGTTCGTTTTTAGGGTTCCGTAGTCAACTAGGTTCCTAGTTCCTTATAGTTTCGCCATGTCTGTCTGTCTGTCCGTCCGTCCTCGCTTAATCTCTGTGACCGTTAGCACTAGAAAGCTGAAATTTCATACCAATATGTATATCAATCACGCCGACAAAGTGGTAAAATAAAAATTGGAAAAAAAAGTTTTTTTAGGGTAGCCCCCCTATATGTAAAGGGGGAAGTGTTTTTTTTTTTAATTTCAACCCTGACGTGTGATATATTGTTGGATAGGTATTTAAAAATGAATAGGTGTTTACTAAAATCATTTTTTGGTAAAGTCAATAATTTCGGAAATAATCGCTCCAAAAGGAAAAATCAAAGCGTCCCCCCCCCTCTAACTTTTGACCCGTAGGTTTAAAAAATATGAAAAAAAACTGGGAAGTAGAACTTTATAAGGACTTTCTAGGAAAATTATTTTGAACTTGATAGAAAGAACAGATTTTGTACAAAAAAGACAAAAAGTTGTACAAAATAATTTCTGCGTACTTAGTATGTCAACGTAACAAATAGCCTTTTTTTAAACTTATAAGTGGGAACACTTATTGTGACGGACGGGATACTACGGAACCCTACATTGAGCGTGGCCCGACACGCTCTTGGCCGGTTTTTTTTATTTTCATTAAATAAGTTTAAAATTTATTATGTAAAGCTCTTAAAATTATTCACGATAGAAAAGACATCGACGCGCAAACTAAGTACAAAGTAGAATTTTTTTGAGATTATTATTTTTGTGATATTGTAATCATCATCATGTAAAATAAAAAATGCTACGAGACAATCTGATTAATCATTTGACAATTGATTAATTTGATTGTTAAATGGCTACCGATAATGGCGCGTTATACAAATGTTAAATCTGTTTTATTTTTATTTTTGCTCTGAAATGGATAGAGCAATACTGCCTTCACAAACCATTTTTTTTGGTATTTAGTCTTGAAAGGTGCTGTGCCCCAAGGTTAAAACATTTCTGTGAAGTGTGAAAGTTCCCTTGTTTCCTTTACGTGCAAGAATTCGGTGACTCGGGTTTTTGGAGCATTTATACTCCTCTTTCTTTACCTCATCTGGCTGTTTTTATTGTAATTTGTTTAAAGGATTCGGTTATTTCAGAAACCTCATAAATTTCACATTTTTTTTAGGAATCAATAAAAAATAAAGTGCCATTCGAAATGAACGAAGTAAGAACAACAAGTCCGTATTGTCCTTGTCGTTCAACACTTTTCAGTGCAAAACCTTCAAATGCAATTAGCTTTTTACCTCGAATGACATTCATGGCAGATTGGATTTTTCAAATAATTTAAATTCAATGTAATGTGAGAAAAAGAAAGTACAAAATAAATGGTTTAAAACAATTTTTTTAAAAGAAATGGTCTAAAACAAAAATGAGATTTATGTGGCTTTTGAAATAACAGATTCTAATGAAAAATATAATACACAGAGTAAGAAAACTATTATATTAGATGTTATATTAAATACTTTTAAGAGCTGTATTGAATAAGTAAGTAATAAGGAGTTGTATACTCAGGTGGTGCAAAAAGTGACCATCTAATTAATAAGAATGTAAATACAAATTATGGATCAAAACGGTCAAAATAAATGACTATAAGAAACGATTATTTTTTATATTAACAATTATATTATTTTTTATTGAAACATGAAATGATTGTTTGTTTTTTTTTTAATCCAAGTAGCCTAGATAAGTTTATTTTTACTACTCCTTTTAAAAAGTAGCACTTAAATCCCTAGTAGATCCTGGGCTGCGGAATAGTTCTAGTTACCTTTACCGCAGCCCCTGAACATAAAAGGGAACCGAAGAAACATGGGTGGGTTTTAGTCAGTAAAAGTCTGACACGCTTTACCACCCCGCCCAAGGCGGGAAAAGTCATTCGATGATTTCCCATATCCATAAAAAAACCCTAGTTACAAAAAAGTGATTTGGTTCTAAAGCCCTCAAGAGATCGATCATGAAATTTGTATTAAGAATAGGCTGTTTGATAAAAAATATAGATTCTAGGTGAGCGAGTAAGTATCCTATGAATACTGATTATCTCAAGAGTGTCGAAATATACTTTTTTGCGATATAAAGGGCCGTATCTTTTGTTTGATTTTTTCACAGCTGCAAGTTACCGCAAACTATAATTTCAACTCGATACCTCATCAGAAAGGGACTTGAAAGACAGACAGACGGACGGACAGACAGATAGAAACACAGACGGACAACAAAGTGATTCTTAAAGATTCCGTTCCTATCTGTATGCATATCCTAGACCGGACCGGGTATTTCAAGTTCACCTTCGTAGTCAGTCATACAACGCGTGCATGATGTTCTTGCGTTTGTTTTTACGAAACCGTTTTAAACCTTTTTACTGACGATGACGCTAAAGTAACTTTTTGCCAACCAATTAATTTAATTGTAGTCTCGTAAAAAAGCGACGTAAACTCTAACCATTAAGTTGCTAATCATTATAATTAGTTTATAAAATCAGTTGATATTTAATTTTAGGATGACGAAATGAAGATAATATTAAGTCGGTATTCTAAATAATAACAAATTCCGGTTTGATTAAAAATGGACTCTTGTGTTATCAAGGTTATTAGAAGTCAAAGGTCAGGTTTCTTGTCTTGTATTGTGTAGGTAAGTTTTACACGGTATTCACAAAAGCACATACAAAAAATAACGAATTTCATCCTAATGAAAATGTATTAAGTATGTTGTTTTGCGTTGTCTACCAACGGCACCAGTCTAAGTCAAATTACGTTAGTTTCGTCTACGATGTGAGTGCTGTGTTCCTTTGCTGTCTGTAATCCTCTTCTCGGTTCAACACAAGAGTATATACTTATGTCTATAAACTGACGAACTGAAACGCTAATTCATCTTGTCGATTTATAGAGGAAAGGCAGTTTCATGTTATAAATTAAACAAACTTCGTAAAATTTTAATTTTAATTACATTATTATTTGAAGTTGCAATTAAAAAAGTATCTAAAAAAGCTCTTCTCCTTAAATAAACTTATTTCTACCTTAATATACTACCAGGTCGTATGATTTACCTCCAATTAATTTTGAAACGCAATCCTTCGTTTTTTTAAGCGTGACTGAAATTAGAATGGTCTGCTAAAAAAGTGACCACTGTGTGTAATTCTGGTAGTTCTTGGTATGGAAGGTTACATACAATTAATGAATTCGTACAGGCACTTCAAAGCAGCTTAGCTCTACTTTTTTATTACTTCCATCTTGCAACGCCCAATGTACCTTCGTTGAGAGTGAAGGATAGAAAGTTTGCACTGGGAAAGCGTCTTTATAGGTGTATTTAGTGCCCGCTGTGAGCGGACATGAGGCTTTGTCGCCATTCTCCAAGTAGATCTTGTCACAGATGGATCCGCCGTCCACTCCAATAAATGGGACGGCTACGCCCAAGATTTCTGCAGTTACATGGTTCGTCACATCGGCAATATCACTCTCTGTAAAAGTAAACAAGCTTTTAGGGCGCATTTACTTGAGCATATTCGAATCGAAAATCAGCAAAGACTTTTGATTCATACTATATATGCTAGACGCCATCAAATACTTCGTGCAGGCTCGGCGCCCGACTCGAATAGCAATTGCGTGACGTATATTATATGCATCATCAAAAATACGCGGATATAGGTAGACGATGAACGACACGTGTAATGATGACTAATTGCTTAAAGTATGAAATCTGAGCCAAGAGCGAGGCGTGTTTCTGATTTACGTGTCCGTATTGTTACTTCGAGAGCCATTTGTTCGATTAACGGAAACTCGAGTAAATAATAGTACATTGTTAGCCAAGGGGAGAAAGTAACTTAATTAGTGCCCGAGAATGGGTTTGGCGACTAACATCGCTTCTCAAGAGACATAATCTGATGGATTAAAATCGAAAAAAATAATTTCGTTTTTTATTTTTACTTTCCTTGCATTCGTTATGAAAAGCACAGTGTTTACCTCTGGGAGAAAGTAACTTCCATTAGTCCCTCGAACCATGTATTAGCACAGATTACTAAATATTTACTTTTAGTGCTCTCGCTACGCTGCGCTCGGGCGCCAAACCCATTCTCGGGCACTAAGTAAGTTACTTGCTCCCCTAGGTTAACAATGTACTATTTTTGTCCGACTGCAGAATGCCTCCTTCTTTTTAGAGATTAATTAGTTTTTCGAGGAAGGACGTAGCACTAGCTCAACAAAAAAATTGCTATGTTAACAATGTAAACAAAGCCTTTGAGAGTTCGACCACAACTGAAGTACCTAACTATATTGAAGCTTCAGTCATAAATAGATAATATTGTTATTGTATTTGACATATAACAACAATATAATTATTGTATATATACCTACATAGTACATATATACCTACATAGTACATATACACCTATATAAAGGTTTTAGTGCCAAATCTACTAACGGCACCAAAAGGCACTTGATGAATTTTGAAATTTTCTTCAGAAACTATAAAGTAAACCTACCTGGTGTGAAGATAACCGAGATGCCTTGATTGGTTCCTTTCTTGAGGCGGCAGGGGCTCTTCTTGCATTGTGTCAGCTGCACGTTTTCACTCAGATTTTCGAAGCTTTTGCCTGTAAATAAAATGGAACACCCTCTATGTAACATAATCATTAAGTTGTCGTTGTGTAATTACGTCTAGCCGTAATTACAGACATAATCATTATAACCAGTGGGTACCTGTTGTACCTACCTATAATGACAATAAATGATAAAATCGCATCTAGGTTCTACTAGCATTTGCCCGCGACTACGCCCGTATTAAGGATACGTTATGTCGGTTATCGAGGGAACTCTGTCTGCATGTAAATAAGATGCAGAGAGAGTTCACTTAGTATTTATATTATTGGTAAGGTGTGTATACAATTATGGCTATTAATATACACAGGAGGATTTTTGCGAAAACAACCTCTCGGAGTAAAATGGGGATATAGCTTACAATTTAAAAATACTAAGATAGTATATAGTATTATAAGTAAATGTTTAATTATGGGAGAAATGTTCGAAAGTCGGAGGGTCATGTGTTCGATTACCATCCAGCACAAATGTTTGTGTGACGAGCATCGTTGTTTGTTCTTGGTCTGGGTTTTAAATACACCCAGACAAAGAACATGATAATAATAATAACAATCATGTACCTACTAAGTATGACTTTTATAACGAAGTCGGTGTTACTGTGCGCGAGAAAATCTAAGTACATCCATTCTTAAATTTTCTGTCATGCTAGATGCATATTCTGATGATTATACTAGATCTTCTGTCATATACAGGGTGTCCCACGGCTATGCCACATGGAGGGAAAGTACCTACCTTAAATATTGTAGATAGAACATTTTACTGAAAGAAGACATTATTTGAATTTTGAATTGATTTTAAACTGCATTCATAGATATTTAAATAATTACATAGTTGAACCGGGAATCGAACCTGTTACTCGAGAAAATTAATCAGCCTGTAGTTTTATCCTACCGATTGAAAGGCTTCATCACAAGGATTATTTTTTGCTAAATAACATAGTGTCAAAAATAAAAGAAAGACCATGAATTTAAACATTTTTAATACAAAATTTGTCATTTTTTTAAATGCTTAAAATTAGTCCCTTCTTCGTGAATACAAAGTGATAACTTTTGATTATTTCGTTCCTTAACGATTTTTTGGTCTTGTTGTGGTGGATATGTCACCGGAAAATAACAAGATCCGTAAGTTTATCAATTTACTAGGAAATTTATAAACTTTCGTAGGATTCTAAACGGGAGATAAATTGTAATATTTTACGTCCACGTTTTCGTAAATTGATAAACTTACTGAACTCACTCGTAAAATAATAAGTAAGCAGTAACCAAACGCTACGCGCGATCTGATTGGTTGACTGTCACGTGTCACTTCTCCTTCCTCGCGGCCGCCATTGTTCGCCACGGAACATAAATAAACCAGTTTGCTTGTGCGTTTTTATTAGTTTTAAATGTTGAACTGTGTTGCAACTCAAAGAAAACTCAACTCACTAGATCCGTGCCAGAGAGGAACCAGGCATTGTTGCTTCCAATTTATAGTTTGCCAAGTCTGATTATACCAGTATCTGGACACAAGCATTGCCACATTGACCGGTGAGAGAGCAGTGTGTTATTTTACGTATTTCAAAGATGCGTATATTTAAAAGAGTTTCTGTGATTGGTCAAACCGTTTAAAATCTTACGAATAGATAACCGTTAGTTTATAAATTTACCGTATGACGTCGGAAATTGATAAATTTACGAAAATGTGAACGTAAAATATTACAATTTATCTCCCGTTTAGAATCCTACGGAAGTTTATAAACTTCCTAGTAGATTGATAAACTTACGGATCTTGTTATTTTCCGGTGACAGATATATTTATTTAAATGATGCGTACTACCCAAGTGGGTAGATTAATTAGTAATAAGTAGGTACTGTAGGTAGTAATGATTGTCAATTGTATGTCCTTACGGCAATGTAAGCTTTTAACTTTTCATTCTTTAAAGAACAAAATTGTACATCAAATGTTAAATTTCACGGTTTTCTCTTTACTTGTGACACTATGTTATTTAGCAAAAAATGATCCTTATGATGAAATCTTTTGATCGGTATGATAAAACTACAGTCTGATTATTTTTTCACGTGGCACAAGTTCGATTCCCGGCCCAACCATTTAATTATTTAAAAATCTATGAATGCAATTTAATTTTTTTTTGAAATTCAAATAATGTCTTCTTTCAGTAAAATTTTCTATCTTCAAGATTTAAGGTACTCTCCCTCCATGTGGCATAGCCGTGGGACACCCTGTATATAAATTGTGGATTAATTTGAAACATACAGGGAGAGGCGGGCCTATCACGACCATCTGTAATAGGACTACCTGTGACAGATGGTCGTGAAGGCCCGCCTGTGTTAATATGTTCTTTCTAAAGTTTATCTTAAACATTAGCATTGTGTTTCGTTAGTTACTGTTGTCATTTCACTTTGAAAGTCGTTAGGGACAGAATCCAGAAATTCTGACCAGTCTAACCAAGGGCAACCGTGTCGTCCAGTAATTCGGTTGTGAAGGTCTGATAGGCAGTCACTTCACATAAAGCACTATTAAATAGCTGAGCCTGCATTCGGTTTAGGCTAGAAGCTGAATCCAATATAAAACGATGACTCATTGACATTAACACCTTATAAATGTAACTAAATATTTGCAATGTTGGCGACACTTGCATTTTCCTATATTTAATGTATAGCTAGGTAACTAGCAAGATACTTAGCTAAGTATCTTCACAAATATTGATGGAATTTAATGTACAATATTGGTAATTGGTTTGTAGTATACGTGTTTAATGGTCAATGTATCAGTTCCCAATGCTTAGTTCTCATAGAAAAAGAAACAAATGCCACACGATTTTGTTGAAAAAACTTAACGCATGGATAAAATACCATTTAAAAAAGTGTTTGTGAAACATTTAATTAAACAAGTTAGTCTTAATGCAAACTATGTAGGTATTATTAAGTTCATACAAATATACACATGTTACACTTACTAAAGTTTATCTTGGACATGGCAGACATTCCGTGCTTCTGAAAGCACGTAAAGCTGTTGGCCCCAGTAGTCATTCACAGAACTTTAACTTTAGTCATTACAGGTAGTCAGAAGCCAGAAAGTCTGACCAATCTAACCAAAGGATATCGTATCTAACTGAATCGGTTTGGTGGGGAGTCAACACCAATCAAGTTGGGAAAAGGCTAGGGAGATGATGATTAAAATCTATACATAATTAGTGCACATTGTGAAATCTTGCAAATTTTAATAATTTAATGCAATAAATAAGCAAATATTCAGAAACTAGGAAGTTTTTGTGCGTAACCTTGGTATTTTTATTGTCGACCATTTATAAGCTTATGTGACTAAAATAGTTATGAACATAATAAATATGGTGACTGGTAATTATAGTGACCGATATTTATTTTAACTAAAAAATGCGCTTGAAAGTTTAGCACTTTGTGGACGTAGTCAATTTCTCTCAATTCAACTTTATCTTTCTAGCACTAATTAATGGTTAAGCCAAGAACGGAAGGACATGCCGAAACTACAAGGGTTCCTAAACGTGAACTACGGAATCATAAAAATCCATATCCATACTAATATTATAAATGGGAAAGTGTGTCTGTCTGTCTGTATGTTTGTCTTTCTTTCACGGCAAAACGGAGCGACGAATTGACGTGATTTTTTAAGTGGAGATAGTTGAAGGGATGGAGAGTAACATAGGCTACTTTTTGTCTATTTCTAACGCGAGCGAAGCCGCGGGCAAAAGCTAGTAAACACTAAATAAAAAGCATTGCGTCATACGGCAGGCGGGTTAAATGGATAGAAAGGAGAACATCCTCCTTTTTCAAAATCTGTTGTAAAATACATAGTTATAAACTAATCTACATAATGTATGTAATCATTATATAAGTAAACTTAAAATTTTAACTTTTTGTCATATTCTATTTTAATCTATTCAGTCAGGTAGTTAAAGTTATTTCATTTAAAGTAAGTACTTATGTATTAAATGAGATATTCAAACAATCATAATTTTTGGTACAGTGGTTTCGGTCTTCACAAAAAACTGCTAATAATAGCTAAGTACCTATTTACTTATCTAAATGATACTAAAGTGGATTCTTTGCCAGCTAAATTGACTGATTATAATATTAAATGCACGTCACACATGTAAATTTGTAACGATTTCTTTGTCTTTGTGGTAAACTCGTCAACGTGATCAGAGACCTTTTTATGGTATTATAAATATCTGCGAGGACAACAAAAAATACTACAAGTACCTACTTACTTAGGGATCCAACTTATTTCTTGCTACATTTATTTTATGGGTAAATACAGCTCATACGGTCGAAAACAAAAAACTTGGCTGCAATTTAACATTTAATTCAAAGAAACAAGAATAAAAAATAAGGAAAACTGTGATTATTAAATTTAATTATGTGGAAGGAGCAAAACAAGTCGTGTCATAGAATTTTTATAGCCCCGGAAAATTGTACCTAATAAATGTCTGGAAAAATATTTTAAAAGACTTACTGGATTAAAGTTTTTTAGTTATGTTTCTATTTTATGATATTTGTAGTATTTTAAACATCCTAGTTTTAATAACTCACAACATATTTTTAATTCAAAATAGGGTAGGGCTGGGTAAATAACCTACATGTGTCAAATGTATAAAAACATGAACTAATTTGTAGTTATTATTTTTCATAAGCAGAATTTAAATCCTTATTTTTGGTTTGGAGGAAAGAAACAAAACCAGAGCCCACATGGCATGGATAATTGTTGACATAACAACCTAACAGGCCATGAACTTGATGGACTGGAAATGGAGATATAATAAGTGTTACGCGTTTATCTACGTCTGAACCACGATCAAATAAAGAATAGTAAGATCGCATAGTGTATTACATTACATTACACAGTAAAAACAGTGCACTGCATTTTGGACCTCAATACTCTTAGTATCGTATAGACCACGTGTCTACCTATACAAATACAAAATCGAGGGATATTGAGACTGAGGTAAAAAAATCTTTCTTAGAAAGTGCTTTGGCTAAACTGGCTAGGCAATATTACTGTCAAACTATGATATGGCAAGATAGAGGGTACATAAGCTAGCTTGAGTACGTGCTAACTACCTAGAGAAACACATGTTGCTTAGGCTAATCATAAGAATAAGCAATCAATGAAAAGAGGGTAAGGGACTACGCACACTTATTTAGTTTTATTCGAGTTTGCTGAACTTTTTTAGTCACTGCGGAATTGCTGATAAATGCGAGAAATATCCGCGATAGCCTCGCGGAATTTCCACCCGGGAAATGAGGCGCAGTGGGTAGGTGTCAGTTCTGAAGTTCGATTTATATTTGAACGGTCAAAATGAAAAACCTTTTCATTTTCACCGTTCAAAATTAGCTTAAAAAAGTATCGTCTAAAACACTCTCGGAAATAAAAATTATAATAAAATTCCGTTTTGACCGCGGCAAACGATGTCAATAAATTAACCCTATGTCAAATCCGATATTTTTTATCTACTTCAAATTGCTAGCAGATTATGCAAAAAGGAATCGTTGACCTCAGGCTAATTGTCTTATCTACATGAAAATAAAAACAAATTTTGCTACTTATTAATGTTTTTGTTCTTAAATGATTTAAAAACTCAGCGGAAACGACACTTCCCTACCAACTCGGGTGTCTTGTCTCTACTGTAATAGGTAGAAGAAACAGGAAATCATATCAGTAGCGTCTGCGTGAGATGATTGATATTATACTACGGAATTATCTATACTAACAAAAAATATTCACTGCCGTTTGCTTGTCATAAAATACTGATGAGTGATGTGTAAAACCAGTAGAACGTAAACGTAACTTGTCACGATAGATCTGCAATATTCTTGTGTCCTGCCGCCCAAGGAAAAATACTATAATACGGATATAAAATATTAATGGCCAAATACTCAAACGTCACTTAATTTTAAGACGCTGTCAAATCTTTTGCTGTCCTTTCTTTATCCCTTTAGTTAGAGTAACAAAGACAGCAACAGATTTGAGAACGTCTTTAAATTAAGTGACGTTTGTGCATTCGGTAATTCTCAGAAACAAACCTGAGTTCCTTCTTCGAGGTTCATTTTATTTTATTACAGAGTTTAGTTTAACCTTTTTATTAGGATTGGACACGTCGCATCGGGGCCCTGTTGCTAGGGCTTAAAACTGTCCGCCCGTCAATGGAGTGTAGAGTTTATTACAAAAATGTGTGACGTTTTCTGTTTTTTCGATACACCAAATGGGGTAAATTTGTGTTTTTCTCGATCTTAAAAGATACATATTATTGGTCTCGTGTAGAAACCCTTCGTGTGCGAGTCGGACTCGTACTTTTAGCTGTTTATCTAATTCAGTTTACTTTATAAATAACTGACCGCAGAGCCCTTCATTGGAATCGTAGCCTGTACCTAATTGCATGTTGCATTTTAATTGCCAAAGGCTATAAAAGACTAGATAACCATGACTATGGCTGCGCATACCTACGTGTACTGTAATTATCAGCGGTTGCATTTATATGCGGAATAATAAAGGATACTATAATTGACCTGAAAGATTGCTAAATAGATGTCACTTTAACTGTGTGGTATCGCGTGAGTCGTTTATAAACATTCTACGTAGGTAAGTATTCTACAATATTGTCCTATTGTTCCTCTCAGTTATCTCAGTTTATGTCAAATGAACTTTGTAATAAAACAAAGTGTAAAACCAGGCGTCCGTCACTCGCTCAAGGCCACGCGTTTTGTGCCTACCGCTTCGCGTATCGTCGACGATACAACGAACACCGGGCTGTCGCGCGCCCGGCTGAGTGCTCGCGCGTCACGGGCACAGCGCTGACTATCAAAATGCCGAAACCACGTAATTATTGCGTGATCATTGTCCAATTTCCCTGTTTCCCAATTCTCCTGTTTCCCTTTTGATTATTTATTAAAATTATTCACGCGGTTTTGGATATTTTCGACACTAAAATATATTAGTCGGGAATTCAAGGAACGAAAAATATGCATCAGTCATTTTATCAAACTAAAAAATATTTGATCAATTAATAAAAAAATAATTGTTTTTCTAAAACATTCGTTTTATTACCATTATCATCATACGTATAACCCTAGCAGATTTGCTGGACGACACGCACACACGTAAGTCGCGCGGCGGGCAAAAGAATCTCAACTCTCTTTGTGCGTACTATGGTACATTTCTCCTTGCTGCAAACAACTGGTATTATTATTATGATTTTGTAGGCTATTATATCGTAGGTATTTTGGTTTTTGTATTGGAGTGAAGTATCTGTTACGTAGTAACTATTTATTAATCTGTGGTAAAACTAACAAAGTATAGCGCCAACCGAGGTGTGGATGTAGCCGCATGCTATTGAAATTAATGCTTAATAAAATTCAACTAACCCAAATTCAAAGGCCACATAAATAAAATGCTCGTTTAGGTTTGTATTCGCGGAATCGTTTTGTGATCATTCCTTTGTTATAGGTACAGGCTTCGGAAAAAAATTGTTCCTGCTCAGAATTAAATAGATGACAACAATCACGTGCAAAAACACGTACGGGTAAAGGTATGACAAAAAATGTAAGTAGTCAGAATAATAATAGGTAGGCACTTACCTACTCTTTATTGTACACCAAGTATTACAAATAAGGAGTTAAATTACCTATTTACTTGTAGTGTTTAGGTTTTTATAGCAAAATGGTAAAA
Source organism: Athetis lepigone (assembly GCA_033675125.1). Taxonomy (NCBI): domain Eukaryota; kingdom Metazoa; phylum Arthropoda; class Insecta; order Lepidoptera; family Noctuidae; genus Athetis; species Athetis lepigone. Next base: position 7,676,837 of record CM066214.1, read on the forward strand.
AATAACCCTAATAATTGAAGGCATGTATTTAACGCGGCGACTAACTAAAATGAATATAGGTTTTAAAAAAATAATAACTAGCTGTCCCCTGCAGTTTCACCCGCATTTTTCGTTACTGCTCCGCTCCCGTGGGTCGTAGCGTGATGGTATATAGCCTATAGCATTCCTTGATAAATGGGCTATCTAAAACTGAAAAAAAATTTATATTGGACTAGTAGTTTCAGAGATTACACCCTACATACAAACTTACAAATTTTACCTCTTTATAATATTAGTAAAGAAGTATAGATAAACTCTTATTCCATTTTTATTGTACCTACTCGTTTTAACATTTAGACCTGCCCGCAAAGCGAAGCCTGAAAGTGGGTTTTTAGACGGCACGTAATAGTTTGTTAATATATTATTTTTGCCTTCCTATTGACATTATTAGTCGCCAAGTCATTATTTATAGCTCCTCGCCTAATATTTCAATTGACTGGTATAGTTTATTTGTTACCTAAACGCAGCTGCTAGTTTTTAGTTTTTATAACACCCTTAATTTTGACCCTTACATAATATAATAGTCGCGAAAATATTTAATCGCTGGCAAATTGGATGGATGCGGGCATTATCAGTTGTTTCAACTGCCTGCCTGTCTACAAATAATAATAATAATAAGTTATTTCATTAGTTGCAAACATTTGTCGACTTTTAAGTTTGAAGTTTTAGTCGCTCGGAAAATTATATTCCATAATTGAACGATTTCATACACCTGCCTGTCACTACTGCACATGTCAGCAAATACTAAAGCGCTTACCTGGTTGGGGGTTGTTTTAATAATTATTTATATTGACAGACTTATTTTACATCGTAAGTTAAAGGATAAAAATACATACTTACATATAAATTATATATTTTTTATTTGGTACGAAATAACTAAAATTTTATTGATTTTATTAGCCGATGATGTTACATGGGACTTTTCATTATCATCAGGACTTAGAAATTATGATGCGATACAGAAACTCCATACGGCAAACATTACATGTTTTTCTTTCTTTTTCCAGTGGACCATAGATTAGTTTGTAGCCGTTCAGACTGCTCAGTGCAGTTAAATTATGAAAGTTTGCAAAAATACCATAATCCCTTTTAAGGAATTGATTGCATGGATTACCACCAACCAGTAACAAGGACTAGATTCTCGTTGAGTCGACGATTGGATGGATGTTTTGTTTGTAATCAGTTGCATGCCTACCGACTTATATTTACTTCCTGATTGTATCAATCAATAGCACTTGGAATCAAACAAGGTCGAAAACGAAGTAGCTTCTGCATGACCTTTGAGTTAGTTAATTATTTGCTTTTATGATTAGTTTCGTAGGTCAGTCACTAAGGAAGTTACGTAGGATCATTGTACTAATCATTATCAACGAGTTGAAGAAGATTTAATTATAAATGTAACATTTCCGGTTTTCTTTTCGTTTTTCCGGCTGGACACCGGATAGTAACATGATATCCGGCTGGATACTATTTTTTAAATACTTATACATATTTCTCTTTTAAATTCTTATATGCTTCTTATAAACGGATAATTCAACAATAAAAAAACCGGCCAAGAGCGTGTCGGGCCACGCTCAATGTAGGGTTCCGTAGTTTCCCGTCCGTCACAATAAGTGTTCCCACTTATAAGTTTAAAAAAAGACTTTTGTTACGTTGACATACTAAGTACGCAGAAATTATTTTGTACAATTTTTTTGTCTTTTTTGTACAAAACCTGTTCTTTCTATCAAGTTCAAAATAATTTTCCTAGAAAGTCCTTATAAAGTTCTACTTTCCAGATTTTATTCATATTTTTTAAACCTACGGGTCAAAAGTTAGAGGGGGGGGGGGGGGACGCTTTGATTTTTTCTTTTGGAGCGATTATTTCCGAAATTATTGACATTATCAAAAAATGATTTTAGTAAACCCCTACCAAGTTTTCAATACCTATCTAACAACATATCACACGTCAGGGGTTGAAAAAAAAAATCATCTTCCCTCCTTACATATAGGGGGGCTACCCTAATAAACATTTTTTTCCAATTTTTATTTTACCACTTTATCGGCGTGATTGATATATATTGGTACCAAATTTCAGCTTTCTAGTGCTAACGGTCACAGAGATTAAGAGAGGACGGACGGACAGACAGACAGACAGACATGGCGAAACTATAAGGGTAGTTGACTACGGAACCCTAAAAAGACATATTCCTAATATAAAATTTTAATAATAAGTATGAATTAATTTGACTACTCAGAATAAATAGATTTCTTTCCTTTATAGGAGAAGTTAACCGTTAAACAATTTTGACAATCAAGTTCACAGGCACGACACAAAATGATCGTTATATGTATTAGTTTTAAAGTCAATGAAACATGACAAATGTTGGCATTTGTTAATCCATATACGAGGCCAGCTTCTGTCTGTCTATCAGAAGAACCTCATAAATTTCGCAGCATTTTTTTAGCAAGTAAACAATTGACTTTCGTCACGATGGCACCCGAATTCTTCCGGTTAAGTAAATGACAACAAACCGAATATTCGACTATTCGTTTTCACAGCTCACCGGATATCCGGTATCTAACCAAACAACAATCCACTTCATCACGCATTTTAAACTAATGGAAGGATACTTTTATGTGGCTCGACGACAGAATTTTCTGTTGTCGTATTGAGCATGGTAGACTAATATAATTACTAAATACTTAAAAATAAATCCTTATGATAGCAATATAATCAAGATTGTTTTTTTTTGTTTTTTTTTCTGAATTCGTTTTTAGGATTTATAGCAACTTAACACTAAGAATGACCGTTTCTTCACAAGATCAGCCAAGGGACTATTCTCTTCAAACTCTTCAACGACCAAGCGGCAGCCGGCTGTCGGGCTTCCATTGTCTTTCTATTGTGTCTCTAATTACGTGTGTTCGAAGATTCAAATTGTAGTGTAGTTAATAAACTCCAATGTAGTATCAGTATCTTGAAAAAATACCGTGTGCCTCGTTTCATCACCTCGCGTGTCAGTGTGATCTAAATCTTGCTTGTAAGGTTATGGTTGCGTGTGATCTACTTTAATCCGATACGCAATCTTGCTTCACAAGTATTGACATTTTAAAAACAATAATAATGTTACTCCAAAATTACACGGGTAGTGCTTTGCTTAGTCTTACTTAGAGTTTTTTTTCTACTGTAATAGCCACACCATCACACACTGTTTGGTGTAATGTGAATCAAGCATCAATGAGCGACGTGTTAACACGATGCGTTAAGCAAACCACTTAGTATTTGATACCCAGTCCACAAGCTACAATAATACATCCAACTCACCAAGCTAGGCTTCTTCCGGGTAGCATCACTACATATACTTAGTATAAAACAAATTCGCTATCTCTGTCCCTATATCCATATGTATGCTTAAATCTTTAAAACTGCGCAACGAATTTTGATGCGGATTTTTTCATAGAACGAGTGATTCAAGAAGAAGGTTTATAAGTATAATCCATGCTTATTATAATATAGGCCTATTGCAATCTCTTTTATAGATTAAAGTTTGCTGGAAGATAACTCAACTTTGGGTTATAAGCTCGTCATTGTACATGATTCATATATTTTTGCTGTTTTTTTATGTTTATTGTTTTTCTTGTGCAATAAAGAATAGAGAAAAGCCAGGATTTTTACAGATTTGTAACATCCGTGCGAAGCTGAGGCGGGTCACTGGTATTCTATAAAAATACATTTATATTAGGTCTGTGTGAAGATGTAGATATGTGCTTACGTATTGTATGTAGATTCTGATATTATGACATATCTAAAATTTTAGAAACTCAATCGTACAGCTAATCAGGAACGACTGATTTCCTGTAAATTATTAATTTAAATACTACTACAAACTAACGCGGTACAAAAGGCTATAACTCTATAAAATAAATCACACTCAATATGACATCAATTTACATATTTACACTGTACGTACTGGTTGATGCTAGCTTGCCTGTGTAATAAAATTGCCTACTTAAAACATCCGTACTTCCGTACTATCCGTACTAATATTATAAATGCGAAAGTAACTCTGTCTGTCTGTCTCTTCTTTACGCCTAAACCGCTGAACCGATTTTAATGAAATTTGGAACAGATATAGTCTGGGACCCGAGAATGACATAGGATAGTTTTCATCCCGGAAATCCCCCGGGAACGGGAACTATTAATACACGCGGACGAAGTCGCGGGCAAAAGCTAGTAAAAAAAAAAAATGTGGTGTTCAATGTTTTCGTTATTCGAGTTCGGTCTCAAAATGATTAAAATGGAAAATAAAAGTCGGACCCCGGATTTTCTATAAATTCCAATTTTTAACCTACTTCATAAAGGACCTTCTCAAATTATTAGTCTGCATGTTTTTTTTGTATGTTTGATACCCGATATCTCCGTCAATTGTAAGCCGATTTTAATGATTATTTTTGTATTGAGTACAGTTTAGCACCAAATTGGTCTCGTTTAAATTTGGTGAAGATCAGATGAGGGTCTTCGGAGATATATCACAGTAACTCTTCAACTACAACAGCAAACGTATCCGGATTGACTATATTACTGACTGGCATATATGCTAAGATTAAACTTAAGCTTTGGGCGGTTTTGTGTACTTTGAGATCTTTGAGAATTATTTACTTAAAACTTGGGTAACCTATTACTTGTCTAAGTACAAGAATCGTCGTAACTGTTGTTTATAAATAAATAATAGTGTTGTAATAAGTATAAATAAAGCAAAATTCATTAAAGTACATAAATTAAATAATCAGAATAGTGAACAATACAAGTACCTAAAGGACATAGGTCAAGTTGATATAAACTCGTTGAAGTTGATTATTCTTGCAAGGAGTTAATTCATCTCGTGATACTTTGTTCTAGTATCAAGGAATTGTAACATAATGAATGATATAGTTACATAGTTTAACTAGCTAAAAGATATTGCACTGATTATTTACACATTTGTGGAGATGTTATAACCTGCATATTTCGTAACGTCCGTACAAACGCAAAATTTCGTGATGTCCTACATTTTACTGAGTTTTTAAAGTAAGTTGGTAGGTATACATATCGGCAAAATTATACTCAATTATAAAGCACTTACTTAATTGATTGACTAATGGCGTTGTTGTTAAGTAATCGCTGAATTGTTGTATTACATAAACATTTATGTAAATAAGAATTTCTGTTATTTAAACTTACTTAATAAGTATGTGGTAAATCACAGGTATTTAAACACTTAACACATTTTATTGCGTTTTGCTGTCTGCAATAGCTAACTAAACATCGGCATCACAATACATACTGTCAATGTTTTCTGTGAACGCAAAAGGAGACGAAAGCGGATCGAGTTCTAACGGGTTTATGTAAAAGTAAACTAGATATTACCTTCGCATTGCTGCACGGTGACGGCGGCAGCTGAGGCCGCGAGCACGGCGAAGCACACGACTACACGGAGAGCGACCATTGTTGCGTCTGACGACTTGTCCAGTACCCAGTCTACTAGTGCGATGTCTGTCGGACGGCACACCGGTCACGCTCGGAGAGCAGATAACTATATACTTTGACAGAGCACAACAAAACAAAGAGCTACGCGCTGCCCCGACAGGTTTCCGACTTCTCTGTGTATGCCACAGAATATTATAGCTATGACCACCAATATATACTTAGAGCTCGCCTCGCATGCTGCAAGGTAACTACGTATACCTCTGCAGTTTCATTGCTGCGTTAGATAATTTATGAGGTATGCTGCTGTATGGTATTATTAAAAGTAATTTATAAATATGTAGGTATGCGGTGGGGTTTATTTTGGTTGCGTTTCGCAGAATACCCTACAGCTTAAATATTTGAGCAAATTTAAGATTTCTATCGACATGGTCCCTAACATCATACGCCATTCCAGATCCCAGCCATGACCAAGAAGTTTGCCTGAAAACTTATCAAACTGAATAGTGACAAAATCAAAACAGTTATACAAACCATAACAGGTCACTGTCCCTTAAACAAGCACCTATTCTCAATAGGAGTAACAGACAGCCCTCTATACAGAGGTTGCTTAGAGGCAGAAGAAACGTCACAACACGTCCTCATGGAGTGCAGCAGTGGCCGAACAACGGGCAGAACTACTCCAACACCCTGGGTCACTTCCAGAAATCTTTAGCAGACTGAAAAGTCTGCTACGATTCTGGGAAAGTGTGGGATGGTTGGAATAGGCGACTAGTCACTTACGCACAACGGCCCAATTATGAGGCTACGTGCGGACAAGCCCAGCGAAACTAAAACTAAAAAAAAATGGTCCCTAACAAGAAAGACAGCACGAAGTCTGTGAAGTCTCCAAAGTATGCAATCAATGGTGAAGTCACGGTGAAGTGTACAAGTGTCGTTTATAGGGCTCCAAAGGTTTGGGACTCTATTGATAAGGCATCCCTGTCCCGTCTGTCACTGTAATCTCTCATCTGGTAATAAACCCTTCGTGCGCTGGTTTTTTCACGGCACACACAGCAAGATTTTGGCAACAATTAAAAAGTTTGAGTTTAACTCACGCCTCGAGAGATATTCCTAACCTTGACGAAAAATATTTTTCCATTTTCAAAGGTTAATTTATTAATTTTCTTTCTTTCTTTGAGTACGAATACCTAACATTTTTTTTGTAACTGGTTATTTTTGCTGGTTTTCAAGTCACTAATGCGAGTTAGCGGCGTCGCTTTAGTTTAGCAACTTTATTTTAACCTTTCGACGATCAACCGACAGCCGGCTGTCGGGCCGGGGTAAACAAGCCTTCAACAACTACTCACTTAATATATGATCTTTAACATTGCTAATTCTGGGGTAATTTGCAATTTCTTGAACAAAAAAATATTTGTAACATGATTTTTTTAATTAATCTATTTCATAATTATTAGATATCTATTCCATATTTCAACTCCTGTAGTCTTTAAAAAGCAATATTTTTCTTTTCTTTCATTTGCTTGGACGATCTTCTGCGGGTGTATGACTATCGTAGCCATTCGTAGCCGGCGTTTTCATTTGTCAATAAGCTGATTTAATCGGGGTGTGCTTATATCATTCCAGAATCTCTTTTCTTACTGGCGTAAGGTTAACCGACACTGTGGTAGGTACACCTAAATTCAGAGGCTTCAATCATGGTCATACTGTACACTGCACAGGACCACAGTTATTTATAAGGCCAAGAAAATCAAGATTATCCATCTTGGTTTTCTTGGCCTTATAAATAACTTATGGTACAATCACAACAAATCATGTCGTGTCGTGTCGGGTTGTCGTTCTATCGGACTGGACAGTGAATGTAATCACTCTGTAATGATGTGATTATCCGGATATTTCGGATACTGCCAAACCACTATCCGGATTACATAAATATTTAGGTTATGATCCACAAAATGATTATTACTGATGATTTATTGCATTTTATTCATTAAACATAATTTTCATCAAAGTCATCGTGAGTTTGGCTTTGGTGTCAAATTTTTTATTTCAAATTTTTAAATATACAAGGAAAATCTTTTAATGTTTTTTTTTTTTTTTTAACTTAGCTACGTAATTTACTTTAACATTAACGATAATAAAACAAAGGCGTAATTATTTTAGTTTTTTGTTCGTAGTGTATAATCTCAGAGACTAACGACAAAATGTGTTTTCGTTGTTGACTCTTGGGCAGTAGCCAAAGCCCAAATTTTTTTGTAGGAACCGTCAGGGAAAAATTTAATCGTCACGTTCTGTCTGGCTTGCCAGTGACAACAGTGTTTGGCTATAAACAATAGACCCCATGTAACTACATTAATATTGGGTACCCAAGAACAAACCCTAGTTGGTAATAGGGTAATTCCGAAAATAAGTACATTTTCAGGACTATTGCAGAATAATCCAGAAAATAATTATTTGGCACTAACTGCTTGTTATTGGGTACACCTGAATGGATGTCTGTCTGAGTCAACCACAGCTATGATCTTTAACGTAGGTACCTATAGAGCAAAAAATAATGGTACTAAAAAAACTTTTTATGTAGGTACTTATTTTAATTAAACACTGAATTATTTTCAACAACAGAAATTTCTTAAATTCATCGAATTCCATAACAAAAACCTGTCACAAGGGTTTAGTTACGATACTTATAACTTTGTTTTTATAATTAAAATTATAATTTTAGATACAGAAACTGGAAAAGCATCTAAAATTTTATTTTTAAATATTTAAATATAATTTTTTATCTATTCTATCTAAGTAAAATTATGTACCTAAATTGTGATTTACTTATAGACATTTTTTATGCCCTTACGACATATTTCTTCATAAATTCTTTAAAACGTTTACCACCTACATTGACCTAAGTAACCAACAGATTGCTTACAATATGTCGGGTGCGACAACCGTCAACCTTTCTCAAATAATAAATAACTAAATAAATAAATAACAAAATATGTCTGTGACATGTTCACCAAAAGATCAAAATCTGATGTAGGTAACACGTCCTTTTAAATCTTATTATTCACATCCTTGTTTCCACCTGAGGTTACTTCTATTATACAAAATTCAACTCTATGCAAGTGTAAATTAAGTCCGGTACTGAATATTGCAAATAAATGTCATTTGACCACTTAACATACTTGAGACATAATATTCCTTCTTTGAATTTACTCTCAAGAGTTGGGTTAATCAATCCGTACTAATATTATAAATACGAAAGTTACTCTGTCTGTCTGTCTCTTCTTCACGCCTAAACCACTGAACCGATTTGAATGAAATTTGGTACAGATATAGTCTTGGGACCCAAGAAAGGACATAGGATAGTTTTCATCCCGGAAATCCCCCGGGAACGGGAATTAACACTCCACGCGGACGACGTCGCGGGCAAAAGCTATATAGTATTATAATTATAGATGCCTTTTATTTTGTACTCCCGAATCCATCAGGTTCATGGAGTTCAAAGGTATAACATAATTATACCTGCTCTTTAGTGAAAGGTCTAAGTATATTTTTTGTCTAGGTATATAATAGTTTTCTTATTTAGTGTAACCGTTTTTTAAGGGATATAAAAATAGTAAGTAGGTAAGTCGATTATAAAATTTAAAAATAAAAAGCTACTCGTAGTGTTGCTAAGCTCAAATCTCAAAAAGCCCGAATCCGCCAATTTATATTTTTTTTAGCAGTGGTATTCCTTGAAGTATGAGGATGGTTCTCACGCAAAAAAAGATTTAAAAAATTGCCTGAAACAGTCTCGATATTGTAATCGTAATACTTGAATTTGAAATTTAAAACCTTAACATAAAGTTCAAGCGTTAGTGGACTTAGTGGAGAGGTTTCGGGAAGGCAAAGTAATATGAGCTTCGATTAGTCAAACGATCTGTTGTAAAATGTCACTTGAAATGTAAACTTCTCTTCGAGGTGCTTCTCATCTACATAAAATTTAGAATAAGTAAAAATGAAATGCTTTTAATAAGTAGGTAGTTATCAGGGTTTTTTTGACTATTAAAAGAATTATATGTGTAAGAGTATTATTATTGTTATATTTATTTTTATTTAATTTATATTCTTGACTTAATAATGATTTGCTAACTTACATTTTTTTTAACCGACTTCAAAAAAAAAGTAGGTTCTCAGTTCGACCTGTATGTATGTATGTATGTATGTATGTATGTTTGTCCGCGATTATCTCGCGTTTGGCTGAACCGATTTTGATGCGGTTTTCAGCAAAGTGTTTGTTACATTGTGGGGAAGGTTTTAGTATATAACACTAATGGATATCCCGTGACGTTGCGCGCATGGAACCGTTTTCATGTTATAAGATTATAAGTAGTTTTATTTTGAAAGTTACTCTAAAACGTAGTGAGACATTGGGACTCTAACTAAAAAGTAATAAATAAAAAGCTTTTTCCAAAAAAAAGAGAACCGACTTCAAAAACTAAAAGCCCAAAAATAACTATTTCGGAAGTCGGTGGCTTCTCTTCTGCCGGTCGATTTGTGTTGCCCTTGCCACCGACTTCCGAAATAGTTATTTTTGGGCTTTTAGTTTTTGAAGTCGGTTCTCTTTTTTTTGGAAAAAGCTTTTTTTATCTTACTAGGTGACCAAGCGGCGTCCCGTATAGCAGAATACGTATTAAAAAAATTAAAGAATTGCTGTTAGGCGGTACGATGGCCAGCTAGTTGACTATAAGTTCTCTAAAATAATCCTTGTTTCAGCTAAACAGCTAATTCACACTTTTAGTATTACTTTACTAAGTGAAAAGATGTGTTGATCGTCAAATTTGATTATATTATGTATAACGTCATATTTGACCAAATTAATTACTTTATTATTGAGTCTATTTTCAGCACATTTTTTAAGATCAATTAAGTACGTCCGGGTACGTCCGTACATAAGTCTAGATCTAACTAGACGTAAGCTATTAATAAATAGTTTACGAAATATAAATTACATAAGATTAAAAAAACCGGGTTTAATCTTTTGTAATTTATATTACGTAAAATGGGTGCAATTTTAAACTTTTTTTAATAAAACTGTGGGCCATACGCCTACAGTTTAGTGCCATAATAAAAAAATATTCTAACTGGATATTGTATATTTTTTCTGTGGCTGCCACATGGTGAAACCAAGAAAATATAACTTATTAAATGTCATATTGAAATTAATTTTTAGTCAGACCATATTTTTTTATGTTCTTACTTGCTTTTGCCCGTGACTTGGTCCGTGTGGAATAATAAGTAGTTCCCGTTCCCGGGGGATTTCCGGGCTGAAAACTATCCTATGTCCTTTCTCGGGTCCCAGACTGTACCAAATTTCATTCAAATTCAGTGGTTTAGGCGTGAAGGAGATACAGACAGACAAAGTTACTTTCGCATTTATAATATTAGTATGGAATAGTATGGATTTTCCATGACTTATGCGTTCTAAATATTCTAGTGTTTTAGTAAAAAACATTTAAACACGTATACTTATATGCAACGGATCTTTTCAGGACAAGAAAAAGAACATGTAAGATTAAAATAAAAAAAATGCGAACATTTAGGTGTATACAGGGCATAAACCCAAAATACCCGTTTTTCTCCCACTTGGGTAACCCAAAGAGTTGGGTGGGTGGATTTTATCTATCTACAGGGTGTCCCAAAACTCAACGTCAAGCCGAAACGGGGTGACAGGATTGATCATAACCATCACGAGAAAAATCTGAAAAAAAATCTATCCCATGCAGTTTGAAAATTATGGGCATTTTAAGAAAAACCTAGAAATTTGATCAAACTGTACCATTTTTCGGTTATTGTGGTTATTATTTTTTATTTTTGTTCATTTGAACTTTAGAAACGTAATCCTAAATAACATTTCTAGAATCCCAATAAAAAATAATGACACAATTGCCTTAAGTTCCCGAGAATTGAGACTATTTTTTAAAATGGTACAATACTTGTTAGTTCCATACAATAGAAAAGAGTAAAAAAAAAATGGTTGCCTGTAAAGTCGGTTTTACGGGCGAAGATTTTACGTGACAACGTCTTTCATATCGATCATAGTTGAGTGGGAGAGAGACGCAAGGCATTCGGCGGGCCTCTCTCTCGTTCGGTGACTCATCGTAACGTTACCGAGCGTTACACTTTTTCATAAGTGACTCCCAGCCGCAACCTAATTTAAGACGTTGTCACGTCAAAATTAAAACCTCAAGTAACCCGATTTTTGCTATCAGATTTTACTCAGTTAAAATGTTTTTAATTCGCACAAGATCTAGGTAGGTTCTTAATTTTAAGGCAAAATGATGAGAGAGATGGATAATGGGTATGTTTGCCATGAGTGAGCGAGACAGATAGTGACGCCACGCATTGAGACGGAGATGCGTCGTTTAAACGAGTGCGAATGAAACAGATAGATGCTATGGCATCTATCTGTTTCATTCGCACTAGTTTCAGCCAAGCAAATGGCTACGCTACCAGTCCGACACCAACCAGTTAGTACGTTTCGCTCATTCGTCTACTGCGCACGTTCGTATTCGCTTGTGTTGATTTAGTACTGACAACTTTGGCTTCTCTTTTTGGACTTGAATCTTTGTGAATTGGACTTGTTGATAACATACCGGCAACTTTGACTTCTCTCTGGACTTTTGTGTTGGCATCCTTTTTATCTACCATGCCTACGCGCTACACTTCACAAGAATATGCGAACATGCACCTCATTTATGGGGAATGCAGATGCAACGCAAGTGCTGCCGCTAGACTTTATCGTGAAAGATATCCAAATTTAGAGCGCTACCCGGATCACCGCGTGTTTGTTAATGTGCACCGTTCACTCACAGAGGGCGGCCATTTCCCGAATCAAATACAGGCTGGAGGTAGACCTGTGTTTCCTTTCCAGGAAGAAGTATTGCAAGAGGTCGCACGTGACCGAAGTATTTCCGTACGTGGAATTGAAGAAAGAACGGGAATACCGAAAAGCACTGCTCATCGTATTTTACAAAGAGCCGAAATGCATCCGTTTCACGTACAACGAGTTCAAAGTCTTCTACCTCGAGATTATCAGGAAAGGATTTCTTTTTGTAGAACAATGCTACAGAGGCATAATGAGAATCTCCAATTCATCCAAAAAATTCTCTGGTCAGATGAATCGACATTTAAAAAAGATGGTTACATGAACTTGCACAATTATCACGAGTGGCATGTGGAGAATCCACATTTAATGCGAGAAGATAGATCCCAGTATCGTTTTAAAGTAAACCTGTGGACCGGAATTTTAAACGGTAAAATTATTGGGCCTATTGAACTGCCTGAGAACTTGAATGGAACTAATTACCTACATTTTTTAAGAGAAGATTTACCAACCCTGTTAGAGGACGTACCACTAGCAGATCTTCGCGACATGTGGTTTCAACAAGATGGCTGCCCAGCGCATTTCGCAGTGCAAGTAAGAGATTTCCTTGACTAGGAATATCCGGGAAGGTGGATTGGACGTTCAGGCACTATCTCGTGGCCCGCCCGTTCACCAGATTTAAATCCCCTGGATTTTTTCTATTGGGGAGTTCTCAAAGAAAAAGTTTACTCAAAGCCCATTGAGAACGTAGCCGACCTGCGTGAACGCATTTCTCAAGCAGCTGAGGCGATCAACTCTCGAAGATATGCCCGACTAATAAGTAGATCTTTTTTAAGAAGATGTAGGGCTTGTATTGAGGCTGATGGTAAACAATTTGAACATTTATTGTAATAAAAAACGTTATTTCTCTATCATCTGACTTTTATTCCAACAAACCTAATTATTTTACTAATTTTACTAACTTTTTTTCACTTTGGTAAAAGTGGCGTCACTATCTGTCTCGCTCACTCATGGCAAACATACCCATTATCCATCTCTCTCATCATTTTGTCTTAAAATTAAGAACCTACCTAGAGCTTGTGTGAATTAAAAACATTTTAACTGAGTAAAATGAGATAGCAAAAATCGGGTTACTTGAGGTTTTAATTTTTTTACTCTTTTCTATTGTATGGAACTAACAAGTATTGTACCATTTTAGAATTCTGATTAAATGCGCCAACTTTTAATGCCACTTGCCAAGGCACTCTAGTACATTTTTTTTATAGGAGGGCCTGTCAAAGTTGACAAATCTTGAAAATTTTAAATTCGTAGTTTAACAAATAGTCTCAATTCTCGGAAACTTGAGGCAATTGTGTCATTATTTTTTATTGGGATTCTAGAAATGTTATTTAGGATTACGTTTCCAAAGTTCAAATGAACAAAAATAAAAAAGAATAACCACAATAACCGAAAAATGGTACAGTTTGATCAAATTTCTAGGTTTTTCTTAAAATGCCCATAATTTTTAAACTGCATGGGATAGATTTTTTTTCAGATTTTTCTCGTGATGGTTATGATCAATCCTGTCACCCCGTTTCGGCTTGACGTTGAGTTTTGGGACACCCTGTATATTTATGACCAATTTGCTGAAAAGCAAACGTGTATATTAAGGAAATGTAATAAGTAAAATTAACTGTGTTAATCGGATTTTACTGTTTACTCAACTGTACCTTCCTAATGTGTGTAACCTTTAGACAGCTATAATTTAATTTAGCATTTTAGGTATTGTATTGATGTTGATGTGATATCTTCATAAAGTATCTAAGTAATTTCCTATTGAGTAGGTAACTATTCATCGATAGCATTAGATTCTAGATAAATAGCTAAAAATAGTCTTTATTATAATTAATACCTACCTACTAAGAGCAGACTGGTGCATGATCTGCATCCGAGAAATAATTAATGGTTCCATGTAGTCGTAAATCTTAGGCAATGCACCTACAATATTTACTAGAGAATTGTGCCATCTTCTAATGTATAAACGTACTTACTTTTTGAACTAGGATTAATGGAGGAATAAATTTTTTATAGTAATCGTAATTGCTGCGAAGTATTCAAGCACGCTCATGGCTATAGATGCTGGCGGGAAAAATTCCGAAACATTCCCGTCGAATACTTCGGAAGTATTCCGAAATATTCTGAAACTGTGGGAATATTTCAACTGCCAAAAAAAACACCGGTGAAATTGTATTAATCCATTAAAAGCCACTGTACTCGATTGAGTACAGCGTAATGAAGTAAAATAATAAGGTGTATCACCTAAAATTTACAAGATCTGTCATTTACACTTCGGAATAATGCTGTACTCAATCGAGTACAGCAGTTACCTCTAATGGGTTCATAGGAAATATAGCCTACTAGCTGTCCCCCGCGGTCTTATCCGCGTTTAATTTCCTTTGGTTACTTCTTAGCCCCCCGTAAACCGTTTATGCAGCGCACGCAACAAAAGTCCTCAAATGTGAATAATTTTCCCCGTTTTTGCAACATTTCTCACTGACGCTTCGCTCCTATTGGTCGCAGCCGCAGCGTAATGTTATATAGCCTAATACCTTCCTCTATAAATGAACTTTAAAAAACAAAGAATTTCTCTAATCGGATCAGTAGTTCCTGAGATTAGCGCGTTTAAACAAACAAACAAACTCCTCCGCATTATAATATTAGTAGTAGCTTTCCAATAGTGAAAGAATTTCTGAAAGCGACACAATAGTTTTTGAGTTTATTTATTAGGTTTTCCTTTATTTAGTAATACCTATCTATGTGACTCGCGAATACTTAGCAATGCGAACAGCAGAGCTATATACAAACTAACCAAAAACATAGGTAACCTTTTTCAAAAAACAAATCAAATATGCTCGGCCTGGTTTTTTATTCCACAACTAACATTTTGATTTATAGCATTCGACTTCGGTATAACTTACATAAAAACAAAAAAATAAAAATCCTGTTGTAAAAGGGATTTTTATTTTTTTATATAAATATTAACAAATATAGGTACTTAATCGATCAGATTTATAATAAAATAAACATTTATATTTTACTAACTTATGCGCCACTGAAAAATAATTAATTCACCCACCACACAAAAAATAAACACGTTTATTCTTATTGAATAATTCGGGCGAAACATTCCGCGGAAACTTTCGTTTGCGGGGTATGAATCTTTCTGAAAACTTCTCCGGGGGGGGAGCATTTCCCCTCTTACCGCACCCCGCACCGTCATCGCCTTCGTGCACACAGGCGGCGGCGATCGACGGTCGATGCAAAATTCCATTCGATATTTAAAAATATATAAAAATATTTTGCAAAAAAATACAAATTCTTAATTTAAATTCATTTTGAATAATTCTGATTTAAAGAAACTTTCCCAGAAGTATTCCGGAATTATTTCGAATTTTTCAGAAGTTTTGCAACTATACCATGGCCAATAAATATAATTACACCAACTTCACCTTTATTACCAATATCAGAGATCACTTCTCACGGGTAATGAAATAAAATTATCTAGTGTATTTTGTGAGAGGTTTTATAAAATATTTTATTAAAGAAGTTTTAAACTTCAAATCAAATATGTACTTAATAAATTGGAAGGAAATACCTCGTAGACATTTGCAAAATTGAGTGATACGTAGAGTTCTAAAGGTGCTCCTAAACGGGCAATTTTTTACTGCAATTGTGTTGCTGCAATACATTGCCGGCATTGCCCGGCAATGTTTCCGAACTCTCTGCAATATTGCCGGTATTGCCGGGCAACACTTTTTGTATGACAAAAATATTGCCGAGCAACGCCGGCAATATTGCTGGAGTTGCCGGGCCATGCTCAAAAAATTGCTGCAATAAAATTGCAGCAATTATGTTGCCCGTTTAGGAGCGCCTTAAAGGTTTGAACCAAAATTTGAAACTTTGCTTAACTATTTAAGCTGTCGGTTTGAAGAATCATTAATTGATGTAGGAGCGCGCTTTAAGTACATGCTCATCAGCTTCTGGAGACGACTCCGAGTCTGCACTGTCACCCGTGAACACAACACCTGTACTCCCTGCTCGTTCAGTATACGCCATATCAGGAAGCCACGCTGGTTCTGTAAATTTCATACATTTTCAATTCGGACACAGGTTAAGACTTAAAAAGAAAGTAAAATAACCGACTGGAAAATCCAGCGATGAAATTTTCCTGCTCACTGTTCACTAATCAATTGTTCGATAGATTCGCAAACAAGTTTTTGTTTTCTATTTTATTTTAGGTAAGTAAACAAAAACAGCTGATTTGACACGACTAAAGCGAAAGCTGTAAAAAGTCTTTCTCGCAGTTAAAAGCTGTTAATTTTTATACTCTACTATACTCCCTTTTTATGGAACGGAAATCATCAAATGACTTCTCCCGCCCGTGGCGGCGCGAGGGGGAGTGTCAGACTTCTTTTGACTAACCCTCTGACTACCCACCTTTGTTTTCAGTTCAAAGTTGTTGTTCACTTATATGGTGCGACAGATGTCGCCATAAGTAATTAAATTTTAAATATATCCTTTAGGAGCCCCCTAATTTCTAGTCATATCGTTGTTATAACGTGCGGGTAAATGTTTTAAAAGTAGTATCTTACTGTAAGGGGGTATAGTAACACGTGACGGGCCCTTTAGGGCCAATGCCTGTCGGGGCTGCAGAATAGTTCTAATAGTTAACCCGGGAATAAAGAGGAAGCAAACGAACAAGGGTGGGTTTTAGTCAGTAAAAATCTGTCACTCCCTCCCGCCCAGGGCAGGAGAAGTCATTTAGTGATTTCCTATCCACAAAAGAAAAACCCAAGCTATAAGTACTAAATATGCGCATACTTAGTTGTTTTTTTTGGATGAATAATATTCAATGGTCAAAATATTTACCAATACGAGATTATCGGGCACTGTCATCACGCTGCTGATGGTATTCCTGGTATACGTGGTCATCGCTGCACAGTCTCGGATCCCACAGCTTGCTACCAACATAAAAACCGGCTAAAGTTTCCATTATGACCCGTCGAGTTGGAAGTTCATATTTTATTTGTAGATAGTACTCACTAACTGAAGGCTTTTTCACGTAGTTTTGAGTTTAGGAGACTCACGGTTTACGAGAATTTTTTTTTGAAGTTTTCATATTTCCATACAAAATGAAAAATAATACGCCATTTTTAGGTTAGATAAATTGTCAAAGTAAATGTCAAATTTGACGTTTTACGTTTCGTTCACGGCGGAGGGGTGTTTCGTTCAATTTTATCATGTCTTTAATACAATTATATTTTGAAAACTAATAAGGATCGTCAATCCGAGAGCGATCGATCAAAATTTTAGGGCGCCCCGACTCGGACAGGTTAGGTTAGAAGGAGGTGGCGGGGTCGGAGTAAGCGAGCGAAGCGAGCGAACAGACCCCGCCACCTCCTTCGTGGTTATTTTTTTTTAAACCACCCAGAAGTAGGAGCCCCGCGAAGCGGGGCTCCGTCGAGTTATCTTTTTTAGACATTAGAGTGAAAAATAATTAATTTTACACGAAAAAATCCTAACTTAACCTCAAAATTGACGTAAATAACCTCAAACTTTGATCATCGATATCTCCGTAACCATGGGGCTCCTAAAGTTGGGAGTGGTATGGGGGGGCTTCCCCCAACCCCCCCCCCACCCCGCCCACGTACCCCCACCCCCGGATTCGACGGGTCATAATGGAAACTTTAACCTAAAAACCAATTGCTACATACATACTGATTAAAGTTTCGAAAAATGCGTCGCAATTAGGGGATGCAATCATTGCATTCGGGAAAATTAGAAATTAACATCTCGTGTATTTCAGAGATCTTGAATAGTAAAAGAAAAAATCGTTAATATGACTATCCCTCTAAAGTCAATCGATTTTGTTTTTGCACTTATAGTTTTATCGCGGCTGCACCCGCTTTATTTAATAGATAACAGGCTTTTTAAATAGCGTTTACATGTAGATCTTCTCAGATTTAATTATTAAAGTGTAGTTACGTTGTCTTCATCTAACTAAACAAAATATTATAATGAGGAGACATTTTATTGTTACTTTGGAGTTCCATGAATTAATTACTCTGTCCAATGTTGGTCAAAAGCGTTCAAAAGTCAAGTCCGTACGTAGTAGTTCAGTTATGGGAACAGACAAAATTATTTCTTTTATTTTTTTTTGGTTTCGTTGCCTGCTACCTTTTTTCTTTCTAGACTATAAGCCCGTCTTTCACTGTTTAACGAAATATCTTCTTATTTCGGGAATTACATAAGCCGTAGGTAGAGAAAGTACAAAGAGTTAATAATTTAAGAGTAACTCATTAAATCTGTACTATTACAAAAATACCCACTTTTAATCACGCACGCAGTAAACTTACCAGGATTAACTTCAGGTCTCAAGTTGTAAAGGTTTATGTTGATCACAGCATCTTGGTCCAGAATTTGAGACACGAAATCTGAAACGAAATTTGGAATATGTAGCCTGCTACATGCCTAAATATGTTGTTATTTTAACTGCATAAATAGATTCTGTGATAGGTTCCACAGAGACTGCCTGTACTAAAAATAAATGAAATTCAAGTTTTATCAAACTATAAAAAAAAACCGGCCAAGAGCGTGTTGGGCCACGCTCAGTGTAGGGTTCCGTTGTTACCCCGTCCGTCACAATAAGTGTTCCCACTTATTTATTTATTTATTTCATTTTAAAAACTTTATGCACATGTAAAAAAACGATGCACAACGACTTATAAGTTTAAAGAAGGCTATTTGTTACGTTGACATATACTAATAACGCAGAAATTATTTTGTACAACCTTTTTGTCTTTTTTGTACAAAAAGCTGTTGTTTCCATAAAGTTGAAAATAATTTTCCTAGAAAGTCCTTATAAAGTTCTACTTTAAGGATTTTTTTCGTATTTTTTAAGTTCATTAGTTAGGGGTCCCAGTCATTGTTTTTTAAAATTACTTTTGGAGCGATTATTTCCGAAATTATTGACATTATCGAAAAATGATTTTAGTAAGTAAACCCCTATTTATTTTTAAATACCTATCCAACAATATATCACACAATAGGGTTAAAATAAAAAAAAAAAACACTTCCCACTTTACATAGGGGGCTACCCTAATAAAACATTTTTTTTCCAATTTTTATTTTACTACTTTGTCGGCGTGATTGATAATACATATTGGTACCAAACCAAATTTCATCTTTCTATTGCTAACCGTCACAGAGATTAAGCGAGGACAGGAAACAGTAAACTTACGGGGATAGAACTCGAAGCTGACCCGCATGCTTTCTCCAGCCGTGACCATACACGGACTCTCATCACAACCTTCAATTGTCACCGTCGTTAACTCGTACTCCGACCCTGTTGAATTTGATTTGATGAATTTGTGCTATGGCACTCTCAGGCTAAACGAAACATAACATTCGATACATGGGGTGCCTTTTAAGTTTTGTCGTTTGAAGGAAATACCGCAACTAGAACCATATAGTAGTTTTTATTGTTTTTAAAGTATTTACGACGTAGTTTAATAGCATTTCGCATAGGCTCGAATCACTTTAAAAATATTTATTTCACTCCAAAGTTGAGGTCTTCAATATGGCTGGTTTAAAGGGGACAACTGGGTCTTCACCGGACTGAAACTTTGACCACGTAGATTTTTCTTAATTTTAGTTAATGTAAAGAAATCGTTAGGGCTGAAGTGAGGGCTGTTTGAAATATGATCAAGATTTTTTACATTTTTCTGCTTCAAATTCTTAATTGTTTGACAAGCGCTTTGTGAGCTCGTTGTCGTGGTGTGGGATGATGCATCGCTTTTGGAGAGATTTTCGAAGTTCAGCGATGACTCGTGGAAAATAAACTGTGGTATACCACTCTGCATTAACTGTCTTACGATTTTAAAGTTTAATTGTCGCAAAATGACCGGTTTTCTCAACGAACGTAGCGAGATTCTTCCTTGAAGTGCTTCTGGAGCGAACAACTTTAGTAGGCCTTAGTTCGTTTTGGAAGACCCTGATTTTTTGTTGCTGTTTATAATCAGAACCCTAGCATAGATCTAAGATTCATGACTACTGATGATGCCGTAGACAAAAATTGATTGATGAGATCTTCTGAATGTTGTCCCTGAAATGTTCTATAATGCGGGGTATCTTTCTATATGCTACATTTTGAACTTTTAGATTTTGTTGTTTCTCCGCGAAGATATTTTTTTCAGTAAAGGCGTATTTTAGACATTTTTCATGAGATTTACCACTATGGCTGGCATACCGACGCTAAAATTCTAAATACTTGCATTCTACACTCTGCAAAGATGGGTCTTTATTCAAGAACACAGATATTATCTCTCCGAATCACTAAAGTCGTCGTAGGCCTCTTCGAAAATTATAGAAAATTGTGGCACGAACATTTTTCTTAGTGAGATTCATTTTTGTGTGTGACTTGACAGATTCAAATCGACGTTGAGACTAAACAACAGCGTTAATCGTTGATAATAGATTCTGAAATAACGCTAGTTCGAATATTGCCCACTTCCAATTTAAAAGTTACCCCCTATTATAATATAAACGACAGAACTTAAAAGGCATCCCTCGTATTATTATATACATATATGTTGTATGTTGGTGTGCGGTTGATTTGAATTTAGAAGTCACTATTCGATTCGAGGGTAGTTGTCAAACATAGGATAAATTTCGGATTGCAATGTAGCCGAAAAAGTAGCTTTGGTTTGTTTGTTCGTTAGTTCGCTACCAGAATCAGCATAAGAAAAAGCTTTGCAAGATGCATTTGGTCGAATCCAGCTTTATCCACTCCGTGGATCCAGCCGTTTTTTATATATTAATCAAAATATTTTATTTTGCGTAGTAGGTATACGCAGTAATATGCAAAATATTTTCGTACTAAAACTGTGCCTGCTCACCGAACCCTGAAATGTGCCTCACAGTTCGTGAATGGACAACGTTGTGATTTGATTAGTATATTTTTTGTTATGACTGATACAAAATAGCATATAAATCATAAAGTACTTAACGCCGAAAGCTAGTTAGTAACATTAAAATGTAAAACTTTGTATGTATTGTGTGTATGTACAGAGTGTATGGATATATAAAACTTCGCAGTAATATAGCTTATTATACATTGGAATGACACCTAGTACTTATTTTTTACTGGCAAAAAAAAGATCAAATAAGGAGTGTAAACAATTCTGAATTAGAGACAGAACTAAATGAAATAAACCCAAAAAACTAATAGTGCCGCCATTAATTAAAATCAAATTACTTATAAATGACACATTTGAAACTTTGGGTATATATGATTCCGGATCCAATGTGTCATTAATAAATTCAAGGTTATTATCTTTAAAAAACGTACCTGCTTATAATAAAAATGCAGGTTTAAAAACAATTAATGGCGTAAAAAAGACAATAGGAATGGTTACCTTAAAAATTAAAATTTTTGATATAGAAAAATATGTTGATATTTTTGTTGTAGATGAAGATAACTTTGACTATGATTTTCTAGTTGGGTTAGACTGTATACAAAAATTTCATTTAATTCAAAATGAGAATTTAAATATCACTCAAAACAATAAAGACTATAATAAAAATAAAGAAAAACCTACGTACACTAAAGCAATTCCTGGCTGTACAGGTAGTGACATAGGAAATAAAAAAAAATATATCAGTGAGAGTATAGAGAGAGAAGAGTATTCAATAAATTTTAATGAAAATTTAGTACTCGATAATTTTGATATATCGTTAAATAATTTAGATCACAGACAAAGGTCTGAAGTTGATAGATTGGTATGCAAATATAATTCAATTTTTGCTAAAGACAAATATGATATAGGTACTGTAAAAGGTTATGAAGCCCATATTGATTTGTTGATAGATAAGTATTGTAGTAAAAGACCGTACAGGTGCTCTATTGAGGATATGAAAGAAATTGAACATCAAATAGCAAGTTTACTAAAAAATAATTTAATTGAGGAGTCATATAGCCCATTTGCTGCTCCGGTAACACTGGCATTTAAAAAAGAAGAAGGAAGGAAATCAAGGCTTTGTATAGATTTCCGCGAATTAAATAAAATTGTAGTTCCCCAATCACAGCCACTTCCGCTAATCGAGGATTTAATGGTTAAGACAAGAAGATGTAAATTTTTTTCGACATTTGATATTAATTCAGCGTTCTGGTCCATTCCTCTTAAAATTGAAGACAGACAAAAAACTGCATTTGTTACTCAGGATGCACACTTTCAATGGACTTGTTTACCTTTTGGCTTAAAAACTGCACCCGCTATTTTTCAAAGAATATTGAGTAGTATTATAAGAAAACATAAACTGTCAGACTTTACTGTCAATTACATAGATGATATTTTAGTATTTTCAGAAACGTTTGAAAAACATATTCAGCACGTGTCTTCGCTATTGGAAGCTATCTCAAAAGAAGGTTTCAAATTAAAATTTTCGAAATGTAGTTTTGCACAGGACTCTGTAAAATATCTAGGCCACATAATAAAAAACAATACTGTCAGTCCACTGAAAGACAATTTGATTGGCATAAAAGAATTTCCAATACCAAAAACACAAAAAAATGTCCGACAATTTTTAGGAAAAATTAATTTTTATGGAAAATATGTGCCAAATATGTCAATTATACTTGACCCTTTACATAATTTGTTAAGAAAAGGAGAAAAATTTGTTTGGTCCAATAAATGTCAAGAATCTTTTGATACAATTAAAAAACTACTTTGCTCAAAACCTATTCTAGCTATATATGATCCAGATTTGCCAATACGTATTTATACAGATGCAAGTATTCAAGGTATAGGTGCAATTTTAAAACAAGTTCAACCAAACAATGATGAAAAGCCTTGTGCATATTTTTCAAAAAAATTAAATGATTCCCAAAAAAAGAAAAAAGCCATATATCTTGAGTGTTTGGCAATAAAAGAGGCAGTTAAATATTGGCAACACTGGCTTATAGGAAAAACATTCACGGTTTTTTCAGATCATAAACCTTTAGAGAACATGAATATAAAAGCCAGAACGGATGAAGAACTGGGAGATTTAACATATTATTTGTCACAGTTCGATTTTAAAATAATATATTCTCCGGGTAAATATAATATAGAGGCAGACATTTTGAGCAGAAACCCTGTTTTAGAATCGTATGAAAATCAGGAAAGTTGCTTAAAAGTTGTAAATTTAATTAAATTAGAAGATATACTAAAAGACCAAGAAAAAAATAAAGATATAAAAGAAAATATAAATAAACATATTTTCAAAAATAATATATATTACACAAAGATAGGAAAAAATGAAAAGATTGTATTAACTGAAGAGCTAAGTAAAAATATTATAAAATATGTACATTACTACTACTGTCACATAGGAAGACAACAAATGGAAAAAAAGATTAAACCCTTTTACCATGCAAAAAACTTATTGGATAATATCAGAAATATTTCCGAAAATTGTGATATTTGTATAAAAAATAAATCTAGAGGAAAATACAAGTTTGGACTAATGTCCCATTTAGGTCCAGCTACCTATCCATTTGAAATAGTGTCTATAGACACCATAGGAGGATTTGGTGGTACTCGTTCAACCAAGACATACTTACATCTTCTAGTAGATCACTTCACCCGTTACGCCTATATTTTGACATCCAAAACACAAAATGCGAATGATTTTATAAAACTTGTAAAAAACGTAAAACAAGATTACAAAATTGGCTTAATACTATCAGACCAATACCCAGGTATAAATTCAAAGGATTTCAAAGATTTTTTGCATAAAGATAATATACAAATAGTTTTTACTGCAGTAAATGCGCCATTTTCAAATGGATTGAACGAAAGATTGAACCAAACATTGGTTAATAAAATTCGTTGTAAAATTAATGAAAGGAAAGATAAAATTGCTTGGACAACTATTGCTCACGAATGCACTGACAAATATAACGAGACTGAACATAGTGTGACGGGGTTCGCCCCAATATATTTATTGGAAGGAAGGAATGTTGATATTCTACCAGATGAATTGAAACAAAACAAAACACAGAACGATCTATCACAAGACCGGAAAATTGCCTTAGAAAATAGCATAAAATCACACAATTATAATAAACAAAGATTTGATAAAAACCGAAAACATTATGAACTAAAAGTCGGAGATTCTGTTTATGTAGAAAACGGGAATCGGTTAAACCGTAAAAAACTTGATGAATTGAAAATAGGACCTTATCAAATAGTAGAAAAAATATCAAATTCAATTTACAAAGTGAACACTGGTCACAAAAAGTCAGAGTCTAATCTTTTCCATATTACAAAACTTATTCCAGTAGTGGAATAAGCAGCTACAAGGGGGGGAGATGTAAACAAAGTGCTTAACCTTTGTTTATTTTTTATTTATTGCGTAAGAACTTTTCGTTGTGAACTCCTTCTTGTATTTTTGGTCTGAATGACAGTATGATGATGATTTGTTTTAAAATGTCTTATAGAATTATATTTTACTTTCAATACTTAAAACTTAATAAGAAATATTTTATTTAGTGAAGCAATAGCTTTAATTGTTGTTTCTTTGTTAATTTCAGGTAAGTTGATTGATGTATGTTTTGGTATTTGTGTTGTCTAACGTTCTGTAACATACTTAATAAAAATATTCTTTGTTAATTTCAGAGCAACACGTTATTGTTTTATTGTTCACTCATAAGAAACACATTATACTTATACTATGTACTTCAATACAATTAAAAAAAAAAGTTTTGGTTGATGTTGTCTAGTTTTTTACGATGACTTGATTTCCAATTGCCTTGAACTTTGAGTTGAATAAAAAGTAATACCTAATTGGGTAGCTAATGGGACGAGGTGAAACAAACTCAGTAAAAAAAAAAACAACTGCCATTGTCACAAGTATGGAAAACTATCACTGATGATGTATGTGTATGAACAATTAAATAATTTCGTAAATTATATTTAAAGTTTTATGTTCACACTCACAGTGCAATCTTATCTCTGCCTGTAGCCAGACCAGTAATCAACCTCTTAATC
This sequence comes from Athetis lepigone, assembly GCA_033675125.1. Classification (NCBI taxonomy): domain Eukaryota; kingdom Metazoa; phylum Arthropoda; class Insecta; order Lepidoptera; family Noctuidae; genus Athetis; species Athetis lepigone. The sequence goes on from CM066214.1 coordinate 7,702,251, forward strand.
TACACTCATTTCCGTAAACCCGGTATTATAAATAGGCTAAAAATCAGTTCCAGTTTATTGGTATTATAATAAAACGATATTTATGTACTACGATAAGATAGTACTAAACAATTACTTATCCATCTTAAAAAATCGAATAAGATAAGATTAAATGTTTCTATTTTAGTTATGATTTAAAGGTCCCGCCTACTCTATTATTATTTATTCAGTGTGCGAATATTATTCTATTCATGATACAAAACGACCTAATAATTTCATTAAAATATATGCGGTTTTTTTGCAATAAGCAGAAAGCTTGAAAAAAATTTTTTTTCTTTCATTGCGGGCTGGTTTAAATGAATAAATGATTTATTTTTGTAAATAGGTAATAAATTACACTTTTACACGTCAATTTTTTTTTTCTTTTTTTTTTAATCGAACGATGGGGCCGGTGTTTCCTAGCTGGACTACTCTGAGAAGAAACATCCGAAACAAACTCAGAGGTCAAAGTCTCTTTTAAAGTCCATACAATATTGTATTGGTCAAAATATGCGAGGACCATGAAGGTAAACTGAAGGGATCTCTTGATGAGAGAAGCACACAGATTTGAGTGGACCTGTCCAAACAGTGCAAGCATTTGTCATAAGTCGTTAAGCTCAACTAAAAAACACGTAAGGAGCTCAACGTCTTGACGAACAATACGAAAGTAAGGACATTCGGGTAGGCCGCATTTAGTACTCAAACCGTCAGTCATTATAAAACATACTAGCAATTAGTAGCAATCAAGCAACCCACATAGTCCTCACACTCACAACAAATATGATGTAAAAAAAATATATAGGTACTAAGAAAAGTACATAAATGTCAAGTTCAATAATTACAATGTCAAAGAGAATAAAAATTGGTGTACAAAATAATAATACTTTAAAAAAGTACTCATAAATGTCAAATATTAAAATTTCAATGTCAATAAATATAAAAATGATAATTTTAACAAATGTCAATATTGGCCTATGAATGATTGAAGCAGCTCAATTCCAAGCATTTGAGTCCTCAATATACTCTTTAACAGAATAGAAAGCATTCCGGCATAATTTACGTTTTATAAATAATTTAAATTTGGTAATGCTAAGTTCCTGAATCTGGCTAGGAAGTTTATTATAAAAGCGTATACATTGACATTTAAACGAACCACCTATTTTTTTAAGCCTAGTTGAAGGAACAATATATGTGTCCTTGTTTCTTGTGTTAATTCGATAAAATTGTGTTTCATTTCTGAAAATGAGTGCAAGTGCCTGATAGTGGGACGAAATCAAAAAGACTGCAAGACCGACCCAGCCAGAACTATTATCGCCGCATCAAAGACATGGTGGAAAATCAAGCAAGCTAGGTGCTCTATTTTAAGCATTTAACATATATACTTAAAGTAAAAGTAAAGTAAAAGTCATTTATTTGCCAGAATGTAGGTGTACACAGTATGGTCTTAAATCTAGATTGGCCCATTTACATTCTACCATTACACTGGTATGCAAATATTTAAATGTTCAAGTCGGGCTATAGAATGCCTCGATGGCGCTGGAAATTTTGTGTGGCCCATGAAGCGAGGGATGCCTTTTAAGTTCTGTCGTTTATATATTTATGGGCAATTTTGAAATTGGAAGTGGTCAATATTCGAATCAGCGTTATTTCAGAACCTATTATCAATTTAAAGTATTAGGATTAACGCTGTTGTTTAGTCACAACGTCGATTTGAATCTGTCAAGTCACATACGAAAATAAATCTCACTAAGAAAAATGTTCGTCCCACAATTTTCTATAATTTTCGAAGAGGCCTACCACGATTTTAGTGATTCGTAGAGATAATATCTGTGGTCCTGGATAAAGACCCATCTTTGCAGAGTGCAGAATGCTGGTATTTAGAATTTTAGCGTCGATATACCATAGCCCTAGTGGCAAATCTTATGAAAGATGTCTAAAATACACCTTCACTGAGATAAATATTTCGCTGAGATACAACAAAATCTCAAAGTTCAAAATGTAGCATATAGAAAGATAGTGGCATTATAGGACATTTCAGGGACAGCTATTCAGAAGATCTAGCAAGAGATACTTGTTGGGAGAAAGTTGTTTTTTCGTTGGGTTGTCGCATTTCCTTACCGACGCGACGCGGCGACGCGACGATCAAAAGGCACCCCGCGTCAGACGATGTAAGAAAACTCTTCAAAGGTTCAACCGAGGAGACTCAATTTTTGTCTTCGACATCATCAGTAGTGACGAATCTTAGATCTAAGCCTAGGGTTCTGATTTTCAAAAAATCTAGGTCTTCCAAAACGAACTAAGGCCTACTAAAGTTGTTCGCTCCAGAAGCACTTCAAGGAAGAAAGTCGCCATGTTCGTTGAGAAAACCGGTCATGTTGCAACAATTACACTTTAAAATCGTAAGACAGTTAATGCAGAGTGGTATACCACATTTTATTTTCTACGAGTCATCTCTGAACTTGGGAGAATCTGGGACTGCCTTAGACTAGACGAACCATGATTGGTTATGGTTACATACACACACCATAACTTATGGTGTGTGTGAGTAGTTAACATACGCCATGGCATTCAGTCAGCGTTTTATCATTGTCTCTAGTATTTAATAATTCGTCAACGAGTGCTCAGGTATTACGGATGTCTATCGGCGGCGGTGACCACATAACATCCGGATTATGAAAAATGAGCTAAGTTCTCGAAATTTCAAAATACAGCCAACAGCAGTATCTACCGTTTAAAATAACATCAAAATTGCAACGTCATAAAAATGTGAGATATTGTAATGAATCAGTGATAATGTGGTAATCAATCCTTTTTTTATCGGTATAATGTACATTGATTTATTATTTACCTAAGCACTTATAGCTAATTGCCACTGTACTTGCGGTCAAAAAGGTAATCTGATGACAGGTAATACGCGATTATTTGATAGGTACCCAATGAATTGAAAATATCAAAGAATAAAGGAAGAAGGGATTAAAATGTCAACTAATTAAATCAGAGCAAATATTGATGTAGGTAAGTAGGCACATTATTATAGAGTAATAAGTGAACTGATATAATTATTGATTACACTTGAGGTTTGACTACAGCCCGAAATAAAATTTACGGTGTAAATAATGTATACAGCTGAGACGAAGAATAGAATAGAATCTCTCGACTTTCTTTTTCACAAATGTATATAGACAGAATAAATAAAGTTAGACATTCTTTGCACGATATACAAATAATAAATGGTTAAAAATAGCGTTCGGATTTTGTATACTTAATCAGACTTGGAATTCTAACGATGATTTGCCCAACAGATGCATCTAAAACTAAAGCCTGTAAATAGTTTTAGACATAACTTAAATCTTTGGCCTCAAAATATTACAGATTGACACTAAGTAGGTATTGATCAGCTCTTCAAAAAGGTGTTGGTAAAATTTAGGTACTTTAAGTTCATCTAAAAGTCAAATAATAGAACAATAAATAAATTAACAAAAATTTTTTTTTCTACAAATATGTATTAATGGCTGAAAAGGGGTGTTCTTACCACAATCGTGAAAATAAATTGCGCGCGCGCTCACAAAGGCGAGCTGGACCAGTACGTACACTTTGAACATATTTATTGCTTGAATTTCTAAAAAACACTGATATTCCTACAAGTAGAATGAAAGTTTTGCTACTGTGCTGAATGATATATCAACTACGGACAGGCCCAGTGATTATCTCCTCTGATAACATTGCCACGGGCCCAAATTGGAGTTCAGCTGCATTGGTCGAAGGTAATTATGATTACCCTTAATTAACAAAATATATGTATAATTATTGAGTGTGTGCGTAGCTACATAAATCTTTGCATTCACAACAATATTCACGATAACGTAGCGAAGAACCTAGTAGATTCGATGCGCACTTTGTTTTTGATGCATCGCAATCAGCAGCAATTTTTTTCATAATGGAAAAATAAAAAAATACAAAATAAATACCGGTATTCCCTTGTTTCCCATAATATTATTTGACCTATTTTTATTTTCCATAATCGTCACTGCTCATAATATTCACTCGTCATTGACTTGCACTAATTTCATTTATACTAACAAAGGGGAGTCATAACAATTTACTTGTCATAACTTTTATTTGCCATAAAATGAGTTTCCATAATAACATATGCCATAATAATTAGTTTTCATAAGTAATACATTCCATAATCGACACTTGGCATAAGCAACATCTGATATAATTTTTAAAAAAATATAGCATCAATAAGTATAGTTATCACCCTGACTAGTTAGGCCTAACCAATTTGCAATGGTTTCTGTAACAATTAAATAATATTGTTGGTTAAAAATTTAACATGCTGTGCTACAAAAGTTAGTGACAGAACCGAATTGTAGCAAAACCGACTCCACGTAGTCTTGTTTGTCCTACCCCTAGAGTGTTATTTAAAATCGCGTAGGCGCGTAGGGGCGAGGCGGCCCGCGGGCTGAGGAGTAGGCGGCTGCGAGCGAGGCGCCGCGGCTGAGGCTGGCCGGCGAAGCCGGCCAACAAGCCGAAGCTGCGGTGGTGAGCGAAAGCCGTCTGCGACGATTAGTACGCGTGGGGCCGCCGGAGGCCCGCAGCGCCGGAGCCGAGACAGAAACCTTGCCTGCTGCATGTTTCATGCTCGCTTCAATGCTGCATGCTTGCTTGCATGCTGTAAGCTTGCTTGCATGCTGTATGCTTGCTTGCATGCTTCATGCTTGCTTGCTGCATGCTTGCTTGCATGCTGCATGCTTGCTTGTTTGCTGCATGCATGCTGTATGTTTGCTTTCATGCTGTAAGCTTGCTTGCATGCTGTATGCTTGCTGGTATTCTCTCAGATTTAACTTGTAAACAAATATTATTTATATCAGTCTTATTTTGTTTCACGCACATAGTGTAATTTGTTAACATTCTGTAAATATGTAATAACAAACTTATTCATTTCATCAAAAACCTTGCAGGCGCTTGTTCTTAACTAGCTTTGTTTTGCTAGTATGGGCAAATTAATATTATGGTAAACAAATGTTATGGATAATGACATTATTAAAAATGAAAAGTATGGCAAACAAAATTATGTATTTTAATTATTATGGCATTTGATCGGTTATGAATAATGAAATTATGGAAAATAATATTATATCATTTCATGATTATAGCAAATGAAGCGTTATGTCAAATGAAATTATGGCAAATACGATTATGACATATGAAATTATGGCATATTAAATTATGGCAAACATTAGTAAACCAATAAATACCACACGGAAACCAATTTTTTTTTAACTATTTTACGATCTAGAACTCCAGCATGTCAATAAGACGATTCTCTAAAAACTATTCGCTTATTAATAAATACTAAGTTAATTCTCAATCTGACGGTATAAATGTATAATAGTTATGTATTAGAAAATAAATTACCCAAGTGCGTGTCAGGACTTAGGACCATGCATAGAATAGGGTTCCGTAGTGAACCATTTCGTATTATAGTTTATTAACAGCCGTTTCGCATTATGTCTGTTTCAAGGTTTGACATTATGTTGTTAGGGTAAGTCAATCAAGTTAGGCCTTTAAATAACTCTTTTTTTTCGGGGTAGAAAATCCTTATTGATGCCCTCCGTCCTGAGATTCTTAGGCCCAGCGCACCCAGCTGGAGGCGCAGTGGCTCCACTGCGCCTCCAGCTGGGTGCGCTGGGCCTGGGCTGGGCATTTGAAGACAGCAGTTTGATAAAAACCTGACTGTTACCTCAACACACTACACATACAGACAGTATTCAGTCACGACCATGCTCTTTCTTGCTTGAGGCACAGAATAAGTAATAGTACAACTGATTGAGGGCGCTCCGAGAACCGTTTGCGAACTTATTCTTATTACCTACCGTATGTCAAGGTAGTTTGCCGGGGTTGCGAAATAGTTATAATAGTTACCGTGGCCTCAGGAACATAAAGGGCAATCGAAGTAACATGAGTGGATTTTAGTCAGTAAAAGCACAGATTAATGAATAGTTACTACGTAACAGATACTTCACTCCAATACAAAAACTAAAATACCTACGCTATAATAGCCTACAAAATCATAATAATAATACCAGCTGTTTGCAGCGAGGAGAAATGTACCATATGTACGCACAAAGAGAGTTGAGATTCTTTTGCCCGCCGCGCGACTAACGTGTGTGTGTGTCTTCCAGCAAATGTGCTAGGGTTATACGTATGATGATAATGGTAATAAAACGAATATTTTAGAAAAACAATTATCTTTTTATTTGTTAATCAAATATTTTAAAGTTTAATAAAATGACTGATGCATATGTTTCGTTCCTTGAATTCCCGATTATTATATTTTAGTGTCGAAAATATCCAAAACCGCGTGAATAATTGTAATAAATAATCAAAAGGGAAACAGGAGAATTGGGAAACAGGGGAATTGCACTATAATCACGCAATAATTACGTGGTTTCGGCATTTTGATAGTCAGCGCTGTACCCGTGACGCGCGAGCACTCAGCCGGGCGCGCGACAGCCCGGTGTTCGTTGTATCGTCGACGGGGGTTATTCCCGCTCGGTAACACCCTTTCGTCAACACTGTTGACGATCGGGAAAAAAAGTTTCGTTCGTTCACAGTGTTGACGAACGCTACTTATTTTTTCGGGTTTTTCCCGTTCGGTAACACCTTTCGTTCCTGTCGTCAACACTGTTGACGACCGGGAAAAAAAAGTTTCGTTCGTTCGCAGTGTCCATGAATGCTGGTTTTTATTTTTAAAATATAGAAATAAAAATAAAACATGTCATGGATTTTTAAAATGTTTTAATGGATTATGTTAGATCTTTTAAAACACAATTAACTAGAAAATAAAAAAATGGCCTTATCATGTGCATAATAACCATTTTACACTTTGATAAGTAATAAAATTGTGACACTGATTTAACATAATCATTTTTTTTTTGTGAATGGGAAATCATCTAATGACTGCTCCCGTCCTGGGTGCGGCGGGAGGGCGTGTCAGACTCTTACTGACTGAAACCCACTCATGTTCCTTCGATTGCCCTTTATGTTCCAGGGTCACGGTAACTATTATAAACATTCCGCAACCCCGGCAGGCGTTGGCCCTGTTGGGCCCCTCCCTGTGCTGACTTCTTCTCTTTTAGGTGCGCGTGGAACACTAACGCACCGTCGACGCGGTCCTGGTCCTAGCCGGGCGGCGAGCTACCCATCGCTCGCCATCCGCAGAACCGCGCCTACGGTGGCCGGTAGTCGTCTTGCGACTCTCGACGTCTTCGCCTGGGTCTTAGTCCGGGGCGAGAGGCTCGCCGTTGCCTCTCGCGTGCCGCCGCTTCCTTCACTAGCATAACTGCTTCGCAGAAGGAGGCGACGGCATCCCATTCCGTCTCGCCCCAAACATGGCCTGAACCAGCGCCGGGCGCGAGAGGTTACCGCCGCCGATCGCCTCTACGAGGACACGTCGATGCTCCGCCCATGCGCGGCACACCTCCACTGTGTGCTCGACCGTGTCCTCCAGGCGACCGTTACTGCAGTGGTGACACCCAGGCGTCGCTTCCGCCCGAATCCGACACAGGAACCTCCCTAACTGACCATGTCCGGTGAGGACCTGTGTCAAGCGAAACGTGAGAGCGCCGTGGCGCCTCTCCAGCCACTCCTCAAAGAGGGGTCTTACCGCCGCTATTACGGCGTGCCCAATGTGAATTGAGAATTTGAAATTTACTTTTATAGGACAACAAATTATTATGTAAATTGTTGAACACATGTGATTATCTGTGATATAAATGCTTAAGTATTTACAATGCTTTAATTAAAATAAATACCTATATAATAATAATTATATTATTACATATTTATTTTAATTAAAACTTAGGTATTTACAACGCTTTAATTATTATTGTAAAATAGTTGATTATCTGTGATTCAAAATTCTTTATTTACTTAATTATCTGAAATTTTACTTTACTTTTATTTTACTGTTTTTAATTAGGTTTATTTTAATTTTAGGTACTTAATATAAAAATATTAAGGTTTATGGTTATAGTTTCGTTATTTAATTAGTGTAAATTAGATGATTATCTGTGATACATTACATATTTGATTATGTTAAATCAGTGTCACAATTTTATTACTTATCAAAGTGTAAAATGGTTATTATGCACATGATAAGGCCATTTTTTTTTATTTTCAAGTTAATTGTGTTTTAAAAGATCTAACGTTATCCATTAAAACATTTTAAAAATCCATGACATGTTTTATTTTTATTTCTATATTTTAAAAAATAAAAACCAGCATTCATGGACACTGCGAACGAACGAAACTTTTTTTTCCCGATCGTCAACAGTGTTGACGACAGGAACGAAAGGTGTTACCGAACGGGAATTACCCGAAATAATAAGTAGCGTTCGTCAACACTGTGAACGAACGAAACTTTTTTTTCCCGATCGTCAACAGTGTTGACGAAAGGGTGTTACCGAGCGGGAATAACCCGTCGACGGTACGCGGAGCGGTAGGCATAAAACGCGTGGCCTTAGGCGAGTGACGGACGCCTGGTAAAAGTCTGTCTCTTCCCGCCCGACGGGAGAAGTAAAATGATGATTTCCCACTCACCAAAATAAAAATAAAAATTGCGCTCCGCTGCGCTTCCCGCAGTGTGCGCTGGGCCTTACTGACTAAAACCACCCCGGTTTTCCTTCTTCCACCTACGCCGAAGATCACAATCCGCGACTTCCGCAATCCTCGGCTAGGACCGGCTCGCGTCTACTGGCATCGTATTGTACAGCTCATTTGTCGCTTACCATGCTCTGAAAGCTTAACCTTTCAACGACCAACCGACATCCGGCTGTCGGGCTGCTATTGTTTTTCTATTGTGTCTCAAATCACGTGTGTACCGCTATTGTGCAAAAAACGTAACAGCCTCAAGTTTTCAAATATTCTGATGTCCAGTCACTTTATAGAGATTGTGTAGTTGGTAGTATATCTAGTAGTTGGTAGTATAGTCTTTCGAAAATAAAAAAATGTTTCAGATGTTGGACCGCACGCAAGTCGATAATATGATCAAAACATAAAAAAATACAATCTTAATTATTGGGTGATAGGTCTATGTAGTATTTTTTTTAAATAAAGCTGTAGGTAGACTATACACTGCATGTGGAGAAAAAAAAATTGTTTGTTTAGATTATTGTGGAAACCGTTGTTATCTTCAGATGTTATCATGTACTTACTTACCTACTTACTTTGTATTTATCTCTTCAGTGAAATTAATTAACCCTATGATCTACTTTAGATCTTTGGTTTTAGTGGGGGGAAAATGCAAAGACTATTATATTGAAAAATGAAACCCACTGGTACTTAATCTTCATTAGTACTTAGGTAAGATATATCTGTTCGTCCGTCTTCTTCCTTCAAGCTGTATAACGTGAACCATAATCGGTAGAATTGAAATTTTCTCAGTGTATATGTATAACTGTATAAGTAATAGTAATCCCGACTGATATTATAAATGCTAAAATGCTAAAGTAACTCTGTATATGCCCATCTCTCTCGCTTTCACGCCAAAATTACTGAAATAATGCAAATAAAATTCGGACATTTTTCGCATCAATCTAGTCGTAAAACTGTGGCGTCACTCCAAATGGTTTAGGCGGCCAACCAGCTCTGGCATGGCGGTTCGACACTCACGATCAAATTTTGGACGTAAGTCAGCAGTTTAACTGACGCGCCAAAAAACCGTCAATGTGCACCTTAAGAAATATAAGACACTAGCTTCTGCCCGCGGCTTCGCTCGCGTTAGAAAGAGACAAAAAGTAGTCTATGTTACTCTCCATCCCTCCAACTATCTCAACTTAAAAAATCCGTCGCTCCGTTTTGCCGTGAAAGAAAGACAAACAGACAGACAGACAGACACACTTTCCCATTTATAATATTAGTATGGATTTACGACAGGTTTAGTCGGCTAGTCAAAATGTAAAGTAATTTTCTGGCTCAACTTATTCAATTCAATTCATGACTGTCATTCAATTCCTCGGAATTTGGAAATATAAAGCCGTTGGTCCCGATCATTCGTAGAACTTTGACAGTCGTTACAGGTAGTCAGAAGCCAGAAAGTCTGCTCATCAGTCTAACCAAGGGGTATTGCGTCGCCCAGTTGCTGGGATGTGAGGTCTGATAGGCGGTAACTTTAGGCAAAATACACTGGTCTCGCCGTTGTTGGTTGGAAGCCGACCCCAAAGAGGTGGCTAGGGAGACGATGATGACGACTCGTAGCACGGAACTCTTCGTGTTCGCGTATCTCATTGTACTTTGCAGAATGTTATAAACGGTCTTTTGCCTAAATTTATATTTCTATCTTTGGTTTAAGCCAGATTAATCGACATGTTTTCAATGAACCATACTCAGAGATAAGTGAATATGAAAGATTATTATCATTTCATCGGGTTACTGATAGAATCCGCCAAATATTACTAATCTAAAAACAAGTGGGTACCTTTAATCGGAGGACATTAGTGCTGATACTTTCACTCAATTTAATGAAAGCTAATTAATCATAAAAAAATCGTGTAGTCGTGTCCACGATATTTGTCCGTGTTAATTTCCAGAACTAGATTATTTTTTAAGAAAATTCACACAGACGTTAAAATATAGGTTAGGTATAACTACAGCCCGATTATTAGAAATCGTATTTTTTTTTGGGAGTGGGAAATCATCAAATGACTTCCTGTCCTGCTGGGTGCGGCGGGAGGGCGTGTCAGACTTTTACTGAATAAAACCCACTCATGTTCCTTCGGTTGCCCTTTATGTTCCGGGGTCACGGTAACAATTATAAACATTCCGCAACCCCGGCAGGCGTTGGCCCGTTGGCCCTGTTGGGCCCCTTCTCGTGCTGACTTCTCTTTGAGGCGCGCGTGGAACACTAAGGGTCAATTTATACTAGCGTAGAGTCGAAGCGCATCGAAGCGTCTATCTAAAACTGAATATAACAAATTCAACCTTAACTCCACAGCGTAACACACACATTACTTCTGAGATTTTAAGAAGTCGCGCGTATTCTTCGGACTTCGCGCGTCTGCGCATGAACAACGCTGATTGGTGCGCGCGCATTCTCGCGTATACAGCGCCCACTAGCGAACCTACGCAGTACGCGTCATCAGTCAGAAATTGTCCTGCACAAAAAAAAAGAACACCATAATTCCGCTTTCTTTTTCTTCTTTCTTCGTTTTCTTCTTCTTCAACTTCCGATATATAAGTAATATACAGGGTGTCCCACGGCTATGCCACATGGAGGGAAAGTACCTCAAATCTTGAAGATAGAACATTTTACTGAAAGAAGACATTATTTGAATTTTGAAAACAATTTAAATTGCATTCATTGATTTTTAATTAAATAATTAAATGGTTGGGCCGGGAATCGAACTTGTTCCTCGAGAAAAAATAATCAACCTGTAGTTTTATCATACCAACCGAAAGGTTTCACCCTAAGGATTTTTTTTAAATAACATAGTGTGACAAATAAAAGGAAGACCGTGGGCCACCCTGTATAGCAAGATCAATGTCAAACATTTTACACACGTTTCAGCTACGCGAGTCAACTGACAAGAGATTCAATAGCTCTGCTGTTGATGCCCATTACTACACGTAGGTCAGTGGCGGATTAACCCTAAGGCAAAAGAGGCACGTGCCTAGGGCGCCAGAATTCAGGGGGCGCGCGCCCGAAAATAAAAATGCCTTACACTGGACTTTGGAAACAACATATTATAAACCTCCAAAGCTTCAGCCCTTTTTATCTTGTGGGGAAATCCTAATCAATACCTTATGTCTGGGGAAAGTAGAAGGTTATGTTGGGTTCTTTTCGACTTCTCAAACCCCACTGTTATACGGTAAAGATGTGCCCCGTTTCACCCTTGCGCGAACCTTCGCCGTGTCCTCGCAGAGGCGATCGGCGGCGGTGACCTCTCGCGCCCGGCGCTGGTTCAGGCCATGCTCCGGGGCGAGACTAAATGGGAAGCCGTCGCCTCCTTCTGCGAAGCACTCAAGCTGGAGAAGGAGGCGGCGGCACGTGTGAGGCAGCGTCAAGCCTCACGCCCCAGACAGGGACAGTAGACGTCAAGAGTCGCAAGACGACTACCGGCCACCGTAGGCGCGGGTCTGCGAACGGCGAGTGATGGAGCTCGCCGCCCGTCTAGGACCAGGCGGGGCGTTTTGTTCCTTGCGCGCCTCAAAGAGCAGCATGTGAAGGAGCTCTCTAGGGCCAATGCCTGCCGGGGTTGCGGAATAGTTGTAACAGTTACCGTGGCCCCGGAACATAAAGGGCAATCGAACATGAGTGTGTTTTCTAATAATCATCGATCGCTAAATCGAAAACGCCTGAAAGGCTACTGGTCCACAGTTTAGGTGATCCGCCGATATCCCTGAAGCGCAAATTCATCGACATGCCGTATCGCATCGCATGTACTAAGCTATGATGCTCAGACCTGGTCAATTTGCCAAAAAGAATTAGAGTCGTGAATAGAAGCCAGTGGTACCAAAGCCAAGGAAATCCGGTAACAGAACACCTGAAAGGGCTTGGGAAGTGCCTTTGCCTAGCAGTGGGTCAGTAAAGGCTAACAAAAAAAAATGGGCTCTAGAGGGGCGCCGAAAAGTTTGTCGAGAATTACTTCGAATCAGGATTTCCGACAAATCGGATAGGATTGGACGGTGTGAATCGTGTTAAAGAGGCAGTGGGCAGGACAAATCATATTTTTGAACTTCAAAACTAGTTTTTATAAAGTTAAATAGATTAAATTTTAAGGAATGACTGTTGCAGGTTTGAGAAACGCGAGCTGTTAAACATTTTTTTACGTGGGTGGCATGCTGTGTCACAAATGTACCGTACATTTTCGATCGAACAGAGCATATAAACGCCGCCGCGCCGCGGGCGACGTTAGGTACGGGCAGCGGTTGAAAACAACCAAGGCCCTAAAAAATCATAAAAATACAGTGGAAACTCTAATAACCGGACTGGATCTCAGTTATCCCGATCGCATTTTTCCAAACTGCTATTTCATGATTATTAAGAACAAATCTATACGGATATCTATACGATTGTTTGTTTGTTTGTATGTATGGTTGAACGCGCTATTCATGCTCTGGGTCAATATTATTCTATTGTATGGAAAAATAGTCTATTTCAGGCCCGGCGGCGCCAGGCCAGGGTATCAGCGCATTTAGGTTTATTAATATACTAGCTTTTGCCCGCGGCTTCGCTCGCGTTAGAAAGAGACAAAAAGTAGCCTATGCTACTCTCCATCCCTTCAACTATCTCCACTTAAAAAATCACGTCAATCCGTCTCTCCGATTTGCGGTGAAATAAAGACAGACAGACAGACAGACAGACACACTTTCCCATTTATTTAGATAACAGAGTGTCTTGTTCTATTGTCGAGTATTGGAAGTTTAACTGTAAACAATTTTTTAAATTAACCTTTCACCGATCAAGCGACAGCCGTCTGTCACGCTGCTATTGGTGCCGATTCTCTTGTGCACAACGTAACGTAAATTTAAGTTAGGTGCATCTTACTCTTTCCATTTCTTAAAGAAAAGGACAGAAGATACATTTTAGTTTAATCCTGTCAAATTAGACAGCGCCTGATGACAATTGACGTATATTTAGACGCCATGTTTTTAAATTGCGTCTAAATTATCTATGGAGTGTCTAAATTTGACAGGACTTAACTAATATTTGATCTTCTGTCCTTTTCTTAATTAAACGGAAAGAGAAAGATGCATTTAACTTAAATTTACGGTAGTTTGTGCACAAGAGAATCGGCACCATTGTCTTTCTATGTGTTGTGTCTCGACTCAATACTCAATATATTTATTGCTTCCACAAGTACACTTAGATGGTAGGTTACAAGGATATTGGTCATTGTGGACCCTGTCGGGCACTGCAAAATGGTAGGAGAGAGGAAGAGGGCTTATATAGGTGTACCAGGAACTGATGACAAAAATGGTAAATAAAATATGATGACAGCAACACTGGGGAAAATGGATTAAAAGGTTTTGATACTTGTATTTTCCCACAAAATTTATTACACTTATTGTAATACTAACATTATAAAGAGGATTTTTTTATGTATTTTTGTTTGTTACTCTTTCACGCAAAAACTACTGAACGCATTTTGATGAAATTTAACAAAAGTATGGCGATAATTTTTGCAGTTTATTCAACAGTGGTGTTTGATTAGTTGTATTTTTGTATGAGCTGTTGAGACGATTGGGACCTACATGCTTGAGGCCCACTCTGGGTAAAGCTACAAAGGCTTTACGTATAAATTTTAGCCCCTAACCATGAGTGACCAAAATAAAGATATTTTTTTAAAAAGAGGGAGTCATATACTTTTTAGCGAGATGTATATCTGGTTAATCCATTCTAATATTATAAATGCGAAAATAACTCTGTCTGTCTGTCTCTTCTTCACGCCTAAGCCACTGAACCGATTTGAATAAAATTTGGTACAGATATAGTCTGGGACCCGAGAAAGAATTTAGGTTAGTTTTCATCCCGGAAATCTCCCGGGAACGGGAATGAAGTCGCGGCGCGGCAAAAGCTAGTATAAAATAACTTATGATAAACCCAGTCACTATAATCACAGATTAATAAATAGTTACTACGTAACAGATACTTCACTCCAATACAAAAACCAAAATACCTACGATATAATAGCCTACAAAATCATAATAATAATACCAGTTGTTTGCAGCAAGGAGAAATGTACCATAGTACGCACAAAGAGAGTTGAGATTCTTTTGCCCGCCGCGCGACTTACGTGTGTGCGTGTCGTCCAGCAAATCTGCTAGGGTTATACGTATGATGATAATGGTAATAAAACGAATGTTTTAGAAAAACAATTATTTTTTTATTAATTGATCAAATATTTTTTAGTTTGATAAAATGACTGATGCATATTTTTCGTTCCTTGAATTCCCGACTAATATATTTTAGTGTCGAAAATATCCAAAACCGCGTGAATAATTTTAATAAATAATCAAAAGGGAAACAGGAGAATTGGGAAACAGGGAAATTGGACAATGATCACGCAATAATTACGTGGTTTCGGCATTTTGATAGTCAGCGCTGTGCCCGTGACGCGCGAGCACTCAGCCGGGCGCGCGACAGCCCGGTGTTCGTTGTATCGTCGACGATACGCGAAGCGGTAGGCACAAAACGCGTGGCCTTGAGCGAGTGACGGACGCCTGCTATAATATACTTTATTTACACAACAAAGATGAAAGAAATGGTTTTTCGCTTTGTGATTGGTGTCCCAACTTGGTTAGGGCATTGCGAGTTTAATTCGAGCTGATTGCCCGTTAAGAAAAAATGATTCTGTTCTTTGTCAAGGTTACTGACTATGGTAGTGGCATTCAAGGCAAGTCAAACGCCTTTAGGCGGCTCATGTGAATCTGACACCAAGGCTTCTGCGTTCTTCATCTGCCTTTTGCAATAATTCGTCACATAGTACTAGTACACGCCCCTGTAATAAGCCAAAATTATATGTTACGTAATATATATACATAGGTTACACTCATAGAAATGGATTTGAAACAAAGTATCAACTTTGGCGAGTCATACTAACCAGTCATCGCAAGCACGCGGTATAAAATCGAAAATTGCGTGTAATCTACACCTTCTTCTTCATAGATTTATCGGTACACGTTATAAACAGAGCTTTTAGATTGTGACTGCGGTGGTTTCTTAGTCATTCTTTCACTTTTTACTAAAGATTTCTTGAAAATAACAAATGTAAACAAACAAACGTAATGTCACTTGACAGATGACATGACAAGTATACCATATTAAAAATCATTATTTGTTTTACTTTTTTTTTGTCATGAGTTACTGGTACACCTATAATTATTTATCTAAAAACTCGAACGAATCACGTGTGTTCGAAGATTTAAATGATTGCCATGTAAAAAGTTCCGTATCTAAAACTTTCGTGTGCCAACACTGTACACACATACTGTCAAGTGTCAGTCTACCTCATCGACAAGGAATTCTATGGACGCGGCATACCTACAAAAAAAACGTGTATACCTACACTTTACTGAGAGGATAAAATGGCGGCTAATAGAGTAGCCCCTCGATCGATAGTTCTGTAAAATAACATCGACAAAAGATTGTGAGGAATGTTTTCTAAGTGTCACGTACTGGCGAAAAATACCTCAAGTTTTGTAACTTCAGTTCAAAAAATTCAAAGCATTTAGGTATTTCACTTAGACCATTTACAGGTAGGTACGTTTATGAATTGTCAAACAGTCTTTCATAAATAAGTTGTTTGTTTGTGCTTTCACGGCTAAACCGTGGTCCCTTTTATCCTGTTTACTCTTGGTTGTAACCTTGATGGTACAGTAATTATTTTGTTTAAACTAAATAAGTTAGTCTTACAGTGCCTTCATTTTGAAAATTATATGATTTTACTTATTGACACCCTGTTCATTTAATTTGATAGGATTTGGCGGCCATTGGTTCAAAATTGAGCTTCCGCTGTATAATACAATTATGGAAAAGCCAAGTGTACACAGGAAAAAAAAGGGTTCGTAAAGATGTTGTCAAGTGGTCGCTGATGGTAAAAATATAATATTTTTCATTAATAAAGAAACATTTCCTTTATTGATATAGTGTCAGTCGAAAAATCTGTGAATATTTTTGGCAAGCATGAAATTGAAAGAAAAATCGATTTTGACACTTGTTGGTGTTAACTAAATTAATAATAACAGGCCAAGAGCGTGTCGGGTCACGCTCAATGTAGGGATCCGTCGTTTCCCTTCCGCCACAATAAATATTCCCACGTACGAGTTTAAAAAAAGGCAATTTGAGTTGGCATACTAAGTACGCAAAATTTGTTTACAATTATGTCTTTTTTTGTACAAAAAACAAAAACTGTTCTTCCCATCAAGTTCAAAACAATTTTCTTAGAAAGTCCTTATAAAGTTCTACTATTCAGATTTTTTAAACTTATGGTTCAAAAGTTAAGGGTGGACACATTGTTTTTTACTTTTGGAGCGATTACTTCCGAAATGATTGACATTATCAAAGAAAAATTTCAGTAAACCCCTATTCATTTCTAAATACCACGTTAGGGTTGAAATAAAAAAAAAACACTTCCCACTTTCCATATAGGGGGCCTACCCTAATAAAACATTTTTTTCCGATTTTTATTTTACTACTTTGTTAATTGATACACATATTGGAACCAAATTTCAGCTTTCTAGTGCTAACGGTCACAGAGATTAAGCGAGGACTGACAGACAGACAAACGGACAAAGAGTTGGGGTCTGGTGTTTTACAAATAAAACAAAAAAATGTTGGAAAAACAAAAAAATATTTAATCAATATTTAGTATTGCCCTAGCTCTAATAACAGCCTGCAGACTGTTTTTCATCGACCTTATTAATTTTTTGACGGTCTCTTGAGGAATGTCGTGCCACTCTTCTAATAACGCTGTTTTAAGTTCTTCCACGCTTGAAAGTACTGGATTTCTAGCCCGTACTCTTCATTTGAGCTCATTCCATAACTGCTCAATGGGATTCATGTCTGGAATGACTGAGCGCAGGCCAGTCTATTGTGTGTATTTCGACTTCTTCAAGAAACTGTAGAGTGATCCGCGACGTGTGATAACGGGCGTTGTCATGCATTAAAACGAAGTTTTCACCAATAAACCCTGCAAAGGGAATAAAATTTATTTAGTGTCCGGTTAAAACATGATTCTTCAAAGTGAAGAGAACAAATGTGAATGGTTTTTGTTGACATCTTTAAATTTTCGACACCAATTGTTTCCAGCCAAATTTTCTTTCTTTCTTTATTAGCTGGCAGCCTTAAAAGTAAAGTAAAAAAAAAACAAATAAAAAACCATAATATAGCATTATCGATAAATTTAAAAATGTGTAATGCACTACTCTATCCCTTCTATAACAAGAAAATTATTTCATGAAATACATGTTGAAAATAAAAGCAAAAGGAAAATTATGAAGGCTTTACTGTTCAAACTATTCAACGAATGCAGAAACTTTTGTTTATTAACTAAATATAAAGATATTTCAAATAAAATTAAGTACGTACTGGTGCAAAGTTATATTCGGGCGATTTCTGCTTTTTTTGATGCCACAGCCGATTATGTTGCAATTGGGCATCTTGCTATACACGATTTTCACTATAGAACCGAGTTCGAACACAATTCAACAGCAAATTACATAAAAAAACACAATTTATGTCCGAAGCTCAAGAGCATTTGACAGTTGACGTACCAAACTTGTTTACTAAACAGCGAGAGGATAAAATGGCGACTGGCCGCAAATAGGTATTTCAATGACGTTAGGAACTAAGAGTTGCCATTATAGTAACTCTCAAAAACATTGTTATCCTTTTTCACTTATGCAAAATTGAGAGAGTTAAAAAGAGATGGCAGTATTTTTATGATGTTGGCGTCGAGAAGCCACTATATTTGTATAACTGCTGTTTCTATAGTCAAACATTTCAGCGGGGCTATTTACTAACTTTTTCAATGCCAGTGGCCAACTGGCTTCAGTTGTACACTGAACTTTGATGACAACTGAGCATGTCATAAAATTGGTATTCCGTATCACATGAAGTGACTATCACGTTACGGTGGCTATCAAAAATTTACGGTGCTCTTCGGCACAGCACTTGACACCTCTATTTTTTTATCGACTATTATGTTGCTAATTTGAATAGTGCCTGTTAAGAGTAATAATACTCCATTTTTGTAAACAACTGAATTTGTGCGGTTTATAACATGCTCGTGACATTTTTACGTAAACAAACAAGTAAATCAAGTGGAAGTTTTGTGTTTTGTGATCTTATTATAAAATAAAACGTAAGTAAACCTACCAAATACATTCGTAGGTATAATAAAACATATTTTATTACATAGTGATGTTACAACTATATTGTTATAATACAAGTAGGTAACACAAACTAAGTAAATACTTTAAAATAAGTAGATACAACGCCCTAAATTGTATTAATGTAGAATATTTAATTTTAAGATGCCTGGAGTAACGAGTTTCGGCTAGGCAGCTGAAATTGCTTGAAGAGTTTGCGGAGTCCAATCCCAATATTCTTTCTAGAAGTGTGGAACTCCAAAGCAGTCCATTTGAACTCGGGTGGCAGAAGCGAGACGGTACACCATTGCGAAGAGTAAGTTTATATCTTAATTATCCTCAGAAAGTGTACTTTCCTATCAACTTCAAATATTTGTTATCTAATCCTTCCCTTTATTATTAGACATTCCCAGTTCCAAGAATTTTTTGTCACTTTAAAATTTGTACACATACTATGTTAGACCCCACATAAAAGCACCTCTCACAACCACTTGAGTACCTCATACAATTCACTGTAAAAATAGCTTGGGCAGGCATTGGGTTGAGACAAATAAAAGGCTGAGGTGGGATTGCCTGCCTGGTTATTTTTAGTTCTTAATCATTTTGAATTATTAGATATCATACATTTCATTATAATTATACTTATAACTGGATTGATATTATTGTGTATGTGTAAATTTAATAAGATTTTTTATTTTACAGATATCAAATGAAGTCCTTTCCACGCTGGGCCACATACATAGAGTTACGACGACGTCTTGCTCAAGTAGAACGCCATTTAAAAATACTTCAACGAATATGTACTTTATTAAAAGAATTAGCGATAGATGTGTTAATCCTTAAATTTAGATGAGTATAAGATTTTTTAGATAGACCAAGGCTAACTATTAGTACATAAGTATCTTATATACTAATTTCAATTTATTGATTTACGTAACTATGTAAAATTGTATTTTTCTTTGTATCCATTTTTTAAAAACAATAAAAGACTGATATGATTCATATAAATTATAGTTATAAGATTAGATATTATTACTTAATAATTAAAAATAGTGACTGTCTTAAATCTTTTTAACCATTTTTATAAACAATAAAATGCTGTTATTATCCATATTATACTATTCATTCAATGTGTGCCATGCCATAACAAACAAAATAATAAATATCTATATGGAATAAAATTACACTTATTATCCTGTGCATTCCCACCGCCAATTTCGAAATTGCGCCCAAGTAGAATAAACAAATTTCTTATTTATAAACAACTTAATAAACGTTCAATAAAAATTATTATTTCGGATGTCTAAGATCCATATTCACATTATATTAATAATATAATAAACATATATCATAATCTCTAACAAAATAATAAAGAACAAAACACCAAAAAAAATACAACACGAGAATAGTAAAAAAAAATTAACAATCCAATAATATGTAATTCCTATATTCGACGTAATTCTTACATTTTCTTTATTTAAGACACAAATTTCAAGTTAACAGTTAGTAAATAAACTTAATTTAGTGGGTTAACTCAATATAGGCACCGGTGCTCATCACGAGAATTCATAAAACACTACCCAAGAGCAGTGCTTATCAAGTGGTGAAGTGACCTTCAATTTGATGTACACTCGTAGCTTCAAAAGCTTAGAGAATCGCAATTTTACGAGTATCGATACAACAACTCCTGTCAAAATGTGTTTACGGTGACTATCAGCCATACCGGTTGCTAATGACGTCATTCCAGTTCGACACTGGTGATAGCGAATACGAAACTAGCTATTTGACAGTTAACCGTTGAACACTTTACCAAGTGATCATCACTATGAGCTGTCAATAGAGTTAGTAAATAACCCCGCAGGTCTATATAATTCAAAGGTCTTTGGTCTACCTTTCCTTGAAACTTTGACAGCTGTCACGTCACTGTCACGTCTGTCAATTCATTGTGCACTGTGGTGAACTTTTTGTAAACATTGAAAAGTTTTTATTTGCCACTTATTTTTAGAGAAAGCGAAATTATATGACTTCACAACAGCGTGCTTAATAAATGAATCTACAATTGTTCTCAAAATGTTAAAGACATTAGGTTTAAGCTTTATTGTAGATAGTAAAGTGAAATTTAATTTAAGGTTAGCTCACAAAACAAGCAGACAACCAAAAGAGAAACCACCTACAAAACTGTCTCTAGACGTCGTCAATTACATCAATACTCCTGAATACAATGATATTAGAGACAAAATTCCTAATACACTTCTTAAAAAGTACAAAACTCCAGAAAGTATGTACCTGATAAACAAGAAAACTGCTATAGCAATAGTAAATACAATCAAAGATCGAATAAACAACAACTCTCCTTTGATAGAAGTCAATCCAGGATTCGGCTTCTTGAGTGAGGAATTATTAAAATGTCAAAATAATCCTATTTACATGTATGAAATGTCTAGCCAGTTCTCAAATCATTTGAGTGTAAGTACTTCTTAATGTACTTAATAAATTCTTTTATTTATTAGTTCACAATTAATCTTTATGCTATAATTACATTCTCAGAAATTACAAGAAAAATATCCAGGACGAGTTTCATTAAAATTGGCAGATTTCTTTGGAATGTGGAAATTGGCTTTTAAAGACAAAATAGACCAAGGAAACAGAATTGAAGAGCTATTGGGAGATCTTTGCACAGATGACAGAGGTTAGCATATTTTTAAACAGTGTAAAACAATAAAATATGCTTGAATCAAATAAACCCCATTTTCAGAGTCACACAGCAGTATGCAAGTATTGAGTTTGATTTTTCTTTTTTTCAGACAGAGTTGTCAAAATAATTGGATCAATGCCTGGCTTATCTTTTGTTAAGCATTTAATTAACAACATCATATTCCACAATTCAACAAATCAACTCGGAAAACCAGATCTGTTCATCACAATGCCGGGCCACCACTATGAAGTATAACTTATTTTTTTTATTATTAATTATCTTAAGAATAATTATTTATTTAATTCTTTAGTTTCTTACAGATAACGAGGTGCAGCTGAAGAAACACAGATCAATACCAGCATTATTTCAGATGCTTTTTGATCATCAAGTACTAACAACTGTACCCAAAGTTCACTTTTTGCCATGGACACATAAACCCGACAGCAAAAAAACCTTAATGGTTTGTATTATTATTTTTAATTATACTTGAGTTCTTAACCTTAGATAATTAATAGCTTGTGCAAACAAGAAACAATGTTAAATGTCAACACAACAATGCAGTTCAATTGCCATTATACCTGTGACCTTCTTTAATTAAAAATTATCAATTGAATTTCAACTGAAACTTAAACTAAAACAATAATTAAGTTAGTAGCAACTTATTTAAATGTTCTAAGATTTTTAATATATTATATGCATCATAGATAGGCTTGTCTATATGCAATTATGTTCTGTAGTCTGTAATCAGCAATCCACCTTGAGCAAGCATTGTCAATGCTTGTGCCTTCTCTGTATAAGAATTCGCCTTTGCCCTAGGCTTGGCTTATTATTATTATTCATTATAATCATATAAATAAGCTTGCATGAGTCATCTCAATGCCAATGATTTATACTATTCCTTATCTTGGATAATAAAATGACTAACAAATACTATTATAACTATGACTATAAAAATACCTGTAGAATACCGACAGGTATTTTTATAGTCATAGTTATACTTAGTCTTACTTATTATAGTATTTTATTTGTTAGTTCTTACAGTTATACAGAGTGTAACTCTTTCAGATTTTATAGTCGGTTATTTTTTCGGATGTACTACATTTAAAAATATAAATTAAATGCATGTCATTATAAAAATAATCTATCTTAGCGATTTAAAGTAGTTAGTTTTATTTTAGTTTTCTTCCAGGCCCCCTAAATACTTTCCACCCTGTATACGGTTATTGGTAATTTGCGGCCCGCGCGTATTGATGATTTAGGAAACAATGTATCGAAGCTAAACCTAACATCAGAATATGTTTTACTTTCTATATAAGTGTGGTAAAAATTACGGTGCAGCGATAGACGGCAGTGTGGTGTGCCCACACCACACTGTATGTCGTCTATCGCTGACTGTGGCTGTCTGCGGCTGTCAAAGGGTTAACAGTTCATTTGTTTGTTTCAGATGGATGAACACAGGCTTCTTCTGGTAAACATCACACAGAAAGACAAGTTGCCTTGTCAATCTGAATATTTACCACTACTATGGTACTTTTTCAAACCACACATGTTTTCCAAATCAACAAGGGTTATACCTATGTTAGAGTAAGCAATACCAAATATTTATTTAACAGTAAGATTTATTGTCGAAAAAAGAAATACCATACGGGAATAAATATACACGGGCGACAGATAATTAGAGATATTTCTTCCAGGGTGTGATAATAAGATCTATTTCTAAAAGGTAGATCAAACAATGAAGGCAAAGGCATAGATAAAGATGGAGCCCAAACTTCGAATACCTACTTGAAACAAACCCATATATATCTAGTTCTCTGTTAACAGATGTTTTTCCCAGGATATTTTTTGCCCGCAACTTCGTCCGCGTGGAATAATAGTTCCCTTTCTCGAGGGATTTCCGGGACGAAAACTATCCTATGTCCTTCCTCGGGTCCCAGACTATATCTGTACCAAATTTCATTCAAATCGGTTCAGTGGTTTAGGCGTGAAGAAGAGACAGACAGACAGAGTTACTTTCGCATTTATAATATTAGTACGGATTTCGTAAGGTAGCTTCTACTAAGATCCAGCCCTTAAAATTGTGTATAACTAATAGCTCATTTTATAATTTATCTGAGAAGACTTATGGCGCCTTTACATTAGTCTGTTAGACCGTATTCGGCTGCAGGCCGTATTCGGTCACCGACTAATATACAGGCATTTGTTTGGCCGTATTATTCAATTTAGGTAAGCGTTTCAGTTAAACCAAATGCGGCTGCCACCTTCGGTGACCGACCTAATGTAAATGCGCCATTAGGTACCTGGCCATTACGAACATACAGTTGGATTTTTTTTCCTGTAAACGGATGACATTAACAATTTTAATATAATCATCGTCTTCGACGACTTTGAATATAGTAATATACCAAAGTTACGTCTTCGTCGTCCAACAGAATTCACAAATGATGATCAGCCTACACTCAAAAAAGAGTTTAGGTTGATCTGAAAGAAGTTACCCACAGAGAACGAGATGAACATACGTAGGTATTTGACTCAAGCTATGATGTTCTAAGTTTGGTCTTCATCTTTATCTATACCTTCATGGATCAAACCAGACTTTTTAGGGTTCCGTACCTCAAAAGGAAAAAACAGAGGGTCACTTTGTTGTGCATCTGACTGTCTGTCTATCAAGTCCGTTTATCTCACGAACGCGTAGAACTATCGAGTTCAAAAAAAACTGGTCTGCAGACCGTTGAATTTGCGAAATAATCAAGCTTCAAGTTAAGAGAAAAAAAGTTACGGCTAACTCCTTGCTAGCTTAGCTATCTAGCCTCTTGTCTTCGTTATAATATTGTAATTTGTAACATACTACTAGCTAGCTGTCCCCCGCGGTTTTACTCGCGTTATTTTATGTTTTTGATTACTGCTACGCTCCCGTAGATCATAGCGCGATGTTTTGTAGCCTATGTGCTGTTCATAGTTCAAGGTTTTATCAAAAAGCATTTCAGGAGTTTTTGCGTGAAAGAGTAAGAAACATACCTACTTACAACCGTTCAAGCGTTCAAGTTTATAAATTAATAGGACTGCTGTGGTTGTCTAAAAGCAACCACTTAGTTGGCAGAGAAGGGTGAGTTGAGCTACTTCTCTCAAATCAAAAATTAACAAAGCTTTACAACATTATGTTTAAGCAGTTGTCGTGGACAGAGAGAGTCCACACTTACTTTCTATCCTGCACGGTCTTAAGCTTCGCGATTGTTTTCGCTCTAAGACTTCCCAATCTTTTTAGCTCCAATCAGCATCACTGTACTTCACCAGGTCAGTCCATGGCCTACTTACTTATATAAGTAAGTAGGCCATGGACATATGTATATGGCTAACTTGACTCGCGGTCTCCTACTTATTCCCGGTCCCCTTGTTATATTATTCCCGAGTGTTCAAAAATAATGCGCAAAGATATAAAGCTACATCTATATATATAAAACGCTTCCGTTACTGAGTGACTGACTGACTGATGGACAACGCACAGCCGAAACTACTGGTCGTAGAGAGCTGAAATTTGGCATGTGTGTTTGTTGGGGGGTGTAGGCGCGTACTAAGAGAGGATTTTTGGAAATTCCCTCCCAAAGGGGAGAAAAGGGGGATAAACTGTTTCTTTTATTTCTCAATGGATTCACTTAAAACTTTGCATGTAGGTTCCACCAGTGAAGCAACTAAGCACTGCGAGAGGATTTTTGGAAATTCTCCCCCAGGGGGGAGAAAAGGGGGTTAACCTGTTTTTTTTATTTCTTAATGGATTCACTTAAAACTTTGCATGTAAGTTCCACCAGTGATTCAACTGAGCACTGCGAGAGGATTTTTGTAAATCCCCCCCATAGGGGAGAAAAGAGGGATAAACTGTTTTTTTATTTCTTTATGGATTCACTTAAAACTTTGCACGTAGGTTCCACCAGTGATGCAACTGAGCACTGCGAGACTATTTTTGGAATTTCCCCTTCATGGGGTAGTAAAGGGGGATAACCACTGAAGCAAGTGCGCACTAAGAGAGGATTGTTGTTTTCAGTCAGCAAGCTCATGCACCATGTTATCTGTTGCCGCTATAACAACATCCTCAGCCTATACCTAAGCACAAATGACTAAATAGTTAATACATAAGTGCCCACAAACAGTATAGAAGTGAATTCTGTATTAAATATACATATATTTAAAACTAGCTTTTGCCCGCGACTTCGTCCGCGTGGAATAATACTTCCCGTTCACGAGGGAATTCCGGGATGAAATCTATCTTATGTCTTTTTTCGGGTTCCAGACTATATCTGTACCAAATTTCATTCAAATCTGTTCAGTGGCTTAGGCGTGAAGAGATAGAAAGACAGACAGAGTTAATGTAGAGAGACGAATTAATGTTGAAGGATGATTGGTGATCGATACTGATGCCAAAAATACAATCAGTAAATTTTGTATCTCTATGTGTGTCTGTATGTGAACGCATGGGTTAAAAACTACTGAAGGGATTTTAACCAAACTTGGTACGATACCTATTCATACTTCTGGGCAGGTTATATGCTATATAACATAACGCTGAGACACATAGGAATCAAGCAGAAATGAAAAGTGTGACAAAAACGGGAAAATACTTATTTTCCTTTTGATAGTATCCGTTGCGTGCGCTGCGTAAATAGTTGAAGTTACGCAAAAATTATGTACCACAGAGTTGTGTCTCATAAAATTGTGTCATAGCATTATGTCTAATATTCATAGTTCACTCACTATAACATTTTTTTTTGTCAGGGTGTTTTTATGAGTGTAGTAAATCCTTATCAATATAAAATAATACCTTACTCTCTTATACACGTTTTTAATTTTGTACAAAATTGCCGTTTACATAATTTAATTACTATAAATATTTAGTTTTAGAATTAGCCGCAGCTATACATATAATGATGATACATACGGGCAGTAGCAAGGTTGGCCGAGGGCTTTGCAAGATATTCGTAGCTTATACATTAGAATATTACATAATATTGTGCTACCTAACATTGCACCACGTGCCACGGGAGCTGATCAGTAACCAAAAATAACTCCGCTGCCGCGGCTAATCGCCGCGCGATGCACCTCAGCACCGGCGGGATCTTATGGCGGAATAGAGTCTGCGACTGTCGCGACCCAGTGCTTGGCACGCCTCTTTGAGGAGTGGCTGGAGAGGCGCCACGGCGCTCTCATGGACATTTCGAGAGGTTCCTGTGTCGGCGACGCCTGAGTGTCACCACTGCAGCAACGGTCGCCTAGAGAACACGGTGGAGCATACGGTGGTGGTATGCCCTGCTCGGGTGAGCCACCGCCATGGTCTTGCAGAGGCAATTGGCGGGGGTGACTGAATGGGAAGCTGTCGCCTCCTTCTATGAAGCAGTCGAGTCTTCTGCTGGAGAAGGCAGCCGCGGCGCGCGTGTGACACCGTCACGCCTCACGCCCCGGACAGTGACCCAGGCGTAGGCGTCGAGAGTCGCAAGACGACTACCGGCCACCATAGGCGCGGGACTGCGGACGGCGAGCGATGGGTAGCTCGCCGTCCGATAATGACTAGGTCCGTGTCGACGGTCCGTTTGTTCCACTCGCGGCTGAAAGAGCAGTCAGCACGTGACGGGGCCCTCTAGGGCCAATGCCTGCCGGGGTTGCGGATTAATTCTAATAGTTACCGCTGCCCCGAAACATAAAGGGCAATCAGTCTGACACTCCCTCCCGCCCCGTCCAAGGTGGGAAAAGTCGTTTGATATATACACACATATAATAGTAAACTCACTGACCGATATCAACGCGTTTGTTGATAATATTTAATAATAACTAGCTAGAGACATGAAACTTGAAGGGGTTATTCTTTGTGAAGCCTGAGCCACTAAGAAAGGTTTTTTTTTATTCAACCCCTAACTGGGTAATATAGTGGATAGAAGTTCGACATCCACGCGGGCGAAGCCGCGGGCAAAAGCTAGTATTTTTATAAATCCCACAAATTTTTGTTTAGCCATCATTGGAATTTATCAGAAATAGGACACTATCACACCCTAAAAGTAATAAGTCGATTGCAAGTAACCCTGGGGGTAAACGCACGAGATTTATGTCTAACGTGTGGCTTTGCATTTCAGACAATGGATACCCGGTTGCGGTGTTTGGCTAATAACTGGGCAAGACCCTCCTGATACGAACAAACATTTAGCACCCAATAAAGACGACGCGCAATTACCTCACATGACTATATTCACGGAATTCGGGGATCTGAATTTGCAACAAAAACTAACTGTGTTTAAGAAGTGAGTTTGAAACAATGATCTTTTAGCTGAGCTGGTTGTAGGTTTTGTTATTAGATGATGTGCTTTGCATTATTGCAATGCTTATGGCACAGCAAGATTTATTTAGGGTGCAAATTTTAAACAAGAAATACCTCATAACATTGAGAAATTAAGTATTTAATCAGTAGCCTACTGGCATAATATTCCAGTGAATTAGGTGGATGATTAGTCCTAGCCTACTGTTTCTTTTCCTAATGGTCTTTGTTTTGCAGGTTCATATCTTGGCCAGAGTTTGAACAATGTCAGTTTAGAGTTACAATGGAAAATAATTTACCAAAGTTCTTCACACATATCGATGATGACGACAAAGAAGGTATAGGTACTCATATAGAAGATATAGAACACTCAGATGCGGATAATTAAACATGTTTTTAATAAATAATAAAACCTCATTTTAGAAGGATATAAGTCTCATTATTTACACTTTATTAAACAATCAGCTATATTCTACAACCAATCGTTTACAGTATAACAAGAAACATTGGTCTTTAAAAGTTAAATAATTACAGATTAATTAAAGATTCTAAATAAAAATATTCTATTTAAGTTTATCTTGATATTTAAATACTGACAAAAATATACTCCCAACAATTGACAGTGCACTTGTTGTATTTAAAATGATTATTATTATAACACACTCGATATCCAGTAGATAATCGTTATAGTTCTTGCTTAGTGCCTCATTCGCAATATAATCTAAATAGTTCCGTTACCAGTTTTGGTATCTATCATTATAATACGCGAGACGACGAAAAAAAAGTAATTAGTCCGTCAGTGAGATTATTAAAACATTTTGGACACGTATTTTTTCTTTTTTCTCGTAAACGAAAAATGACAACGTGCGTTGAAGTTGCGCGTGACGTCACGATCAGATACAATTTTTGCAGCACGGTGACGTCAAAAGCCCCCACTCCGGAACTTTGTTGCTCTTTATCTTTTTATTTTTCAAAATAATAATTTTCTCTTCATGTAATCATATACACATAATAAATTTACAATTTATACATAAGTAATTCACATACATTATAAACAAATAGGTACAATAAATCAATAAGAACTTTACAATAACATAATTATTGCTTTTACTGGCTTACATTTTTCTATTAACACAACTTATTTTAAGCGCACAGGCAAAAACTTAATGTTAATCTAATTCAAAATAATTAAGGACGGGACGTGATACTAACTTGCACAATAAGACAATTAAATTAAACATTAAATAATTCCGATACGTCTTGTAGATCGATATCGTTTTATTAAAATTATCTTTCTCTAGTCATATTGTGCAAGTGCTAATGGAATTGCTAATAACGGGTACAAATACCTACTATGCTACAAATCTAGTGCAAAATCATTACAATAAGTTCTGACTTTATTTACAGTTGATAGCTAATTAGAGATTAAATTATGAGAACATGTATTATCGGATATCGATCGCGTGTTGCGTCTGCTTGTATAATTTAACACTAAACTAGATACCAAATGAATTTTTATGCAATTTTCACATTAGATAAACTGATAGGCTTTTGTCTTGCAATAAAGCAGTTGTAGGCTTCCATACCTATTAGCATTCGAATCATAGAAGAACATGCAACCTAAAAATCTTACATATTTGTTAAAGTGCCCCTAATTAGCTATCCAGCACTGTTTATACTTTAAAAAATATTACAAATATACATACACCACCACCCTATTTACATAATTATAATTTTATGTAACACTTATATATATTAAGTACAGTTATAATAAATTATGAGAACAATCATTGCTTTGTGTTGTTATAAATTTTGGAAATGTTTATCGTTATATGTCTTGTGGGGGTTAGATTTGGGCGTTATGTAATTTAGCGTGGGAATATCGACAGGCATCTGTGTGTTTTTCATTGTAAATTTATTCTGCACATTTTTCTGGATGTTTGAGTTAGTGTGAACATTAAAACTTATTGTATTTAAACCATTTTGGGGTTTCACACTTGGGCTAGATATAAAGTCTGTCCATTCGTCGTCTTCCGCAACAACGGGTGGTTTCTTAACCTGAGAAGCCTGCTGTTTGGGTTTGCTCGATACAAACTCACCCCACACATCGTCTTCTGCTGATTGATTAGCTACTGAATTTTTCTGTGTGTGCACCGGTGATGAACCCTTACTGAGACCACTGACACTTAAATCACTTTTCAATGATTGTAGAGTTTCAACAGGATTGAATCTCGAGAGATCTTGCAAGTCTATACCAGGACTAGGCCAGTTTATTTGTGAATAACTTTCTAAAGATAAAGGTTGCAGTATTTGACCAGTTGTTCGCTGATTTTGCGTGTTCAATGCACTAAAACTGGCGGGTGTGGGCTGCAGAAAGCTAGGTTGTATCTGTGTGCTTGAAGGTAATGAGATCCTACTTGTAAGCTCGGCTGTATTCGAATTGTAACTTAGATTATGTGTTAAAGCGTCGTTTGGTCTTGGCATAGTCGTAAATGATATGGAATCAGACTTTACATTATTATTATTTTTTGGAGATGCGTAATCAAAGTCCGTCGGTCGACCTAAAGGCAATTGAGTAATTGGATTTCCAAAAGTAGTCGTTTTAAAGTCACTTTGAGCACCTTTTGATGGCACCGCGGACTGGAATGTATCGAAATCGTCATCAAAACCCTCATTTTCAGACTTAGTCGATTCTACAAAAGCTTCTTTGCTTTTCTCTTTGAGATCATTAAAATTTTCAGACTTAATAACGTTTGCATGCTCTTCTGATTCTGTGTGATGAACATTATCTTGTTTTTCAGTTGTCTGTGGTGATGACACGAAGTCTGTGAAATCATCATATGCGGCTTTAACTTCACCAGGATTAGGCCAATTTAGTGTAGGCATTGAGGGTTCTACTTTAATAGGTTGCAATAACTCCGTTTGGTACGCAATGCTAGATTGAGGCAATGCATTAACTATCGTAGCCGTCTCAAGATTCTTTTCCCCTTGTGTTTTACTTTGGTTTACTAAACCCGGCAAGGAACTAGGGTCAGACGTACTTTTGAAATCTTGGAATTCCCAGTAATCATTATCATCGGTGTTAGCTTCAACTACACTATTTGTATTCAGCGTCAGAGAGTTGTCTATAGGATTCTTCCCATCTGGTACGACCGGTTGTGGCAAGAGAACTGTCGGACCAAGATCATAATGGATGGTTTTAGATCTAGGGATTTCAGAGTCAGTCGGCGTAAAAATATGGGTGTCGGGTAAGTTTATTTGTCGTATTGGTTGTACACTTAGTGTACTTGAGTATATCTTCTCGGACTTAGTGGACAATGCAGCTTCAAAGACATCTAAATCTGTTGGTCTTGGCGTTATGGTGGTACTTTCGTGTTCTGTGTTACAAGCTGAAACAGGTAAGGATAGAATAAAATGAACTTTCAGTTTAATATACCAGATTACACAAGACAATAAAATTAATAATCTACTAGTTTCTATATCGAAACCTCGGTGACGTATGCATGAACGTGTACGAAGGTACAGTCGGCAAAGTATATAAGTATACAGGGCCGTCAGATACAGTTTAAGTTTTCTCAAAGACCCATGGATATTTTCAAATAAAAATTTAAACTATAGTAGAAAATAACTAGTTCTTCAATTAGGTTAAATTTCATTTGAATACTGTCATTAGCATTCAAGAAAACTTCAATTGTAGATGACGGCCCTGTATACTTATATTCTTTACTGACTGTATTATAATATATGAAAGCTACCAAGCGTGTGGTAACAGTTAAATGGTACATGCCCATAACGCTATACAACCTAACTGGTACGTATGAAAAGACACGTATTGTACCGTAAAGCATGTTTAGTTTTATTGAAATACAGTAAGTGTTATGGAGTATCTTGCTTCCATCATCCATAGTTTTAAATTGATGTCGGAATGGATGTAGATTAAAAGTAAAATTGATAAAAAACACGATTGCAATAAACAATAGAAAATTCAAACAAGAATACGACGTCGACAGGTGACTTTATTTAAATGCATGAGTAGTTATAAATAAACAAATAAATAAGATTGGTTCCTTATATAATTGTTCATGCATAATAAATTATTATTAACGATTGTATGTCCGTTTGCTCTTAACAAAAATATGATAGTGTCAACTTTTTTTTTATAAAATACTGTACGACAATCAATTAACATTACGATAGACAATGGTAGGTATTGGAAAAAAGCGCCATTATTTTTCACAAATTTTACTTTTACTCATGAACCATAACGACGGACGTCGTATTTAGGGTAATTCTTGCCGGTCACCGTTTTAATTTTTCTCAAATACTTCATATGTAACATTATTGGCGTTGTTATGCGAACAAAAACTGACGCGTCTAGACAATTCTACAGTGAAAGTAAGTTTCACTTTTCGATTAAGTTAGTTTGTGTTACATTAAATAATTACAAAATATACTCATTTGATAATCATTTATGCGATCTTAAATGCCATCAAGTAATTCTTCTTGTCAGCCCAATTACAACTCAGTCTAATAAACTATCCAAAAAGAGACATAGAACCATCGGATGTTTGCTTACTTGACGCAATAAGATGGGAAGCAAATATGATGCAGTTGTGGCTACTTTGCACATACCATCATAAATAATTCAATTGTTTTATCCTAGAAACGCGCCACTACTTCGATTCATACGCGTGCGTAACTATGCAGTTTTGGTTTTAATCACTAATACGAAACTAGGTAGTTTAAAATTAAATACTAAGTCTTACCAACTGTTAGGGTCCTTTATATTATTAGATAATCAACTTACCATGTGACAGTAACTCGGATATCTTGAGGGTGGAATGGTTATGAGCCATTTGGTCTAGGGTGGCCATAAGGTGTTCTAGGTCAAGGAGGAGGGCTTCGGCATAGGTGACTATTGGAATAGGATGAAGCAGATAATTTACAGGTGGATGTTATTGATCCAAGTGCAAGACATGCAAAAGAATTACCATGGTGAGTATATTATGACAAGCTTTGTTCATTTGTTTAATTTTTCACAATATATTGGTTCAATAACAATGTCCAATACGCTGAGTGGATAGTTTAAATGGGCCTGTGAAGGAAAGTACCCAAGTGTGGTAATTTGCTAGCTTCATTGCTTAAGGTACTTTCCTTACAGGGCCCATACAATCTTTCCACCCAGTTAAGTATTTTTCTGGCATTTCAACTGGACTGTGCATAACTTGCGTGTTGTTGTACTGAGTTGCAAAATGTGCCAATTACATAATATTAGTTGAGGTTGATTCATTGTCAGTTGGTTAGTAATTAGTAAAATCACTTATTGCAGTAACTTACATTCTTGTCCATCAGAATTAAAATGATCAGACCATGCAGCCGGCTTGCTTGCCACTTTATCAGTAACTGGTTCACTATGACTATTATTGGATGACGCACAATCTTGCTTCTGCGGCTGAAGAGGTGCAACACTTAAGTTTGCAGCATATTTAGGCATGTGGCTACTCCATTTTGGTCCAAAAAGCTGAAATACATGTTAAAAACAATAATTATTAACCTATCAAATACATCAAAAGTCAAATACCTCAGACTCTTTATTAACACAATACAAAGGTGTTCAACTGATTTTAGGGTCCTATGTCCTTTCTCTGTCTGTGGACTATCTCCGTACCAAATTTTATTTTAATTTGTTCAGTAGTTTAGCCATGAAAGAGAGACAAACAAACATACACACTTATCTATTTTTTTAATAATATTATTAGGATTAAAATGCCAATCGCTGGAATAAAGTCTCCGATTTCTTTCCATAGTCTGTCTAGTGAAGGTAACATTGTTAATAATAATTACTGAAAATAACTTACAATGTTTCTGGAGTCTATACATAAAGCTTTCAATAGAGTTTTTTGTCCTAAGGAATTATTCCAATTCACAATATATGGCTGTCTCTCATCAGTTTCCATCAAATGACCCCATGTTTCACTTAGAGATGATTCTAGTTTCCCTTCAAACACTTCATCAGGTTCTGATATTTCTTCAATAAATACTGAAGTTAATACTTTTGTGATGCTTTCCATGATATGGTGTTCATTATCAGTTGCTTGTAGATTAAGAACTGATAATTCTTGACATTCATCTTCTTCATTCACCTCATTTGTTTCTGTTTTTACTGCTGAAGACTTGAAATCATCAAAATCCCCAAAATCATCATCATCTACATTATTGTCTTCTTCGTCTTTTACTTGGCTCTCAAGTTGCATATTATTGGATGGTTCAGTTTCTGAATAAGGAGCATCTTGTGTATGCAATTTGGTTTGTTCAAAGTTGGCTGTAAAGTTACCAAATTCAAGTTCATTGCTGCCATTATTTTCCCATGGATTGGAACTGTCAACAACACTTGCAATATTACTTTTAGTGTCAGCAAATTGAAAATCATCAAAATCTCCGAAATCATCATCTACAAAATTTTCAGTTGTTTGGATATCTAGATTTTTTAGTGACTGTTGAGCTTCATCTGTAATCTCATTTGAATGTTGTGTAATACTTTCTCCTTCTTCGGGCTCATTTATTGTAATTGAGGCTTCAATATCTGGCTCTTTTACATGACAGAGATCAACTTCAACTTTAAGAACATCTTCAGCAATAATCTCATGTTTAGTATTACCAATAATATCACTAGATTGTTCAACAACTGCTTCTGAATCTACATCCGATTCCTTTATAGCAACAGTAGGGAGAGTAACATTTTCACAAGGTGATGCATTAGTACTATTATCTTGACTACTATTATCAGAATGACATGGAATGTTTAAGTCTTTCAAACTATCAGTTTTTTGTTCACTACTTTCATTTTCATCACTATTTTCGACTATACTAGTTACAATTTCTTCATCTACTTTTAAATTTAAATCTTCAATATTCATATCTTCTTCACATTTCAATTTATTTTCAATAATATCATTGATTGGAAACTCATCTTGGCTAACACTACTTTGTTGTGTATTGTTAGTTTGCTGATACTCCTTGAATAAGTTGTTATGTATATCAGTATCTATACTTTTTGTTGTTTCTGGATCTTTAATTTCATGTGGTTTATTATCAGGTTCATAATGATTGTAAGAGGAAAAGTTCCCATAGTTGTAATCATCATGCTCATCATCCTCATCCTCTTGTGATACTGAAACAAAACAAATCACAATAAATATTATGATTCAATTTCAGTTTATATTACTTACTGAATAGCAATAATAAATATAAACAAATATTAGTACCTAATCTAATTACTTGTACAGCAAGTCTTGGACAACATTGTCAACAATTATTATTAAAACTAGTAAATTAATTCCACTACATGCATAATGATAGGTGCTTTATTTATAAATAGGTATCTGTGTTTCATATTTTAGTTAATAATTTAATGTTTATACTGTCACCCACATATTGCTAGCTATAATTGTTATTGTACGAATGAATCTTTGTTATTCGTACAACAAAATAATAAGATATAGCATAAGCAACTAAACAACTTCGATTTATCTTGAGTATCCAAGTAAGTGTATTACTAAGCAAACGAGAAATACTTACAACTGTACGATATATCGAAATCCCCAGGATCCTTATCGTCTTCACACTGATCGGGTGGTGGAGGAGTACTGCAAACTAGAGGAGGAATCGACATTCTTGGACCAAAAGATTAAATCAAGGATTTATTGTAAAACTTTAGATTACATTAGAATGGAGAACTTTACTAAACTGGAACACTAGAATACTTTTTACATAATAAATTACTGCTATATAGGAAATAGGACAGCTGTTTTGTTCCTAATTGACAAAAATTTGCTACGATGAAATAATGATGGATATTGCAAACTGAAGAAAGTTGACATCTGTCTGTCATACATACACTGTCACACTCATTGGATTGGAACAACAATTTTAATTTTCGTTCGGAAGTCTTAAAACAAAAGTATTAAAAAAATAACATCTAGAAATATTTTTCGACAGGCAAATAATTTTGTTTCTTTACTGCAGTTTTCTACTAACTTGCCATCACATCAACTCCACTTAGTGTGCGTGTGCGCCTGTGCGGATGCGGACTTGTTGGACGCGCTTGTATTGCACTCCACGCACTCGTCGTACGCGCCTATTACGATATACTTTCTAGTCACAGATTCTAATGAATGGTGTTTGGGCATATTAGTATTATATTCAGAAGATGTTGTAACAGACTTCCGTCGTGGAATCGCATAAAAAATGTCAGTACTTCTACTATGGTTGGTTATTGAGAGTTTTGATCAGTACTTATTTAAAATAAGATCTATTGGCATCGAAAATTGATTCACTGGTTTAAGAGTAAAGGTGAACGCAGACTTGGCCGCACCGCGCGCGCCGCAGTCTTCGCACTCGAATTCTTTATATGAAGTTCTATGCCACCTCGCACACCTACCCGCGTCGCAGTTGCCGCAGACCCTGAAACGACAACAAAGAAAATGCGATGACTGCGGGGACTGCGGCGCGTGCGGTGCGGCCAAGTCTGCGTTCACCTTAAATAGCAACCAAACGTTTCTAGTGACTTCTTGTGACGGCTTGTGGTAGCTTGCCAAGCTTCCACAAGTGTGTAAATGTAGCATTAGTGACAAATAAAGGTGAACGCAGATTTGGCCGCACCGCACGCGCCGCAGTCTCCGCATTCGAATAGGGTATTACACTGTATAAGAGAAAAAATATAAAAATATATTATTGAGGTAGCTTAAGCAAAAAGCAGCCGAACAGTGTTAGTTTTAGTTCATAAAACTAGAAAATATATTTTTAAATTCAATTCAAAGTTTTCAGTTTTTTTTACCTGTTCTTGAACACACCGAAATACAGACCACAGACAGTGACAGCTGTCGACTGTCAACAGTGTCAACTAGACGTCACTATTTGTTTTATTTATAACCTCCTAATACGATCTTTATTATAAAAATATACTTTTTCATGGAAGTTATTGTGAAATATATTTTAGATGGCTAATGCACATGTGTACTTACATCAAAGTGATATTTACAACAACAGTACAAACGGTACAAACGGGTTTTTATGGTGTAATAGTTGGAATACTCTTTCCACAACTTTAGGTTGGTTTTTCTTAAATTTGAATCAGTTAACACTAGAATTCACAATTATTCCGATGTTTTCACACTTGTGTTCTTGCATTCCGAAACGCACACCAACGGTAAGTCGAACAGTAACTAATTTTTGAGATAAAAACAATAAAAATTATGTATAGTGTCACAGCGCGTTTGTTTATTTACATGACGTAAGGACGTCATATCGCCAAAGCAAAACCACGCCCACGGCGTTTTCCGTTTTTGGAAATTTCCGCGCGAAATTTGAAAATACAATTTTTAAAAGCGTTTTTAGGGTACTTAGCGCTTAAATAAAAATTTAGGATTTTTTTAAGTGGTTTCTTAGTGCTGTAGGAGTTATTTGAAATACTTAAAAAAAAAGAGTGTAATACCCTATTCTTTATATGAAGTTCTATGCCACCTCGCACACCTACCCGCGCCGCAGTTGCCGCAGACCACAGAACATATATACTCTAAAGGTGAACGCAGACTTGGCCGCACCACACGCGCCGCAGTCTTCGCATTCGAATTCTTTGTATGAAGTTCTATGCCACCTCGCACACCTACCCGCGTCGCAGTTGCCGCAGACCCTGAAACGACCGAAATACCCAAACCGCAGCTGATGACGTCACCCGCACGCAGCGGACGCTGCGGCTAGCGCGGCGCGGATGACGTCATTCGCATCCCCGCCCCGTGCGTGCGTAGGGATGCAATATCGCTCTGAAAAATATCGATATTTACACGAGGGATATCGATGTTAAAAAAATATCGGTCCCAAGACCGATACATCGATATTCCTGACGATATTTAAAAAGAAATATTAAGTTTGGCCAATTTAATAAAAATAAGTCTACTAGAAACAGTCTACAGTCTAGTCCATTTAGCACTAAACTATTGTTTTAAAAATTAAAATAAAAACACATATTGTTATTTAAGAAAACGTTTACTTTTTTTAATTAAAAAATCTAGAGATAGAATTAAGAAAAAAGGAGCTTAGATAGTCTTGTACCTAGAAGTCTATTTCTTTCTTGGGTAATGCTCAATACGTAAGCGCGTGACGGCGACCAAACGTGTTGACAGCTGTGTGATCCTCAAACAACTAAAGAGCGATATCTTTATTTTGACGTGACAACGTCTTAAATTAGGTTGCGGCTGGGAGTCACTTATGAAAAAGTGTAACGCTCGGTAACGTTACGATGAGTCACCGAACGAGAGAGAGGCCCGCCGAATGCCTTGCGTCTCTCTCCCACTCAACTATGATCGGTAAAAGACGTTGTCACGTAAAATCTTCGCCCGTAAAACCGACTTTACAGGCAACCATTTTTTTTGACGTGACAACGTCTTAAATTAGGTTGCGGCTGGGAGTCACTTATGAAAAAGTGTAACGCTCGGTAACGTTACGATGAGTCACCGAACGAGAGAGAGGCCCGCCGAATGCCTTGCGTCTCTCTCCCACTCAACTATGATCGGTAAAAGACGTTGTCACGTAAAATCTTCGCCCGTAAAACCGACTTTACAGGCAACCATTTTTTTTTTACTAATGTCGTCGATACACCGGCGATATATCGTTCATAAAAACATCGATGTTTATATCGATATTTATGAGCGATATATCGATATTTTAAAACAATCGATGTATCGTTTTCATCGACTGCAGTGACTGCGGTGCGGATAGATGTGCGAGGCCATTAACAAAATGCGATGACTGCGGGGACTGCGGCGCGTGCGGTGCGGCCAAGTCCGCGTTCACCTTAAAGGTGAACGCTGACTTGGCCGCACCGCACGCGCCGCAGTCTTCGCATTCAAATTCTTTATATGAAGTTCTATGCCACCTCGCACACCTACCCGCGTCGCAGTTGCCGCAGACCCTGAAACGACAACAACGAAAATGCGATGACTGCGGGGACTGCGGCGCGTGCGGTGCGGCCAAGTCTGCGTTCACCTTAAGTTTGGAAATGTCTGCTCTGCTCTATGGAATGTTATCTCACTATCTTTAGTATCTGTATAGAAGAATAGATTGTCTGTCTGACTTTAGTCTGTGGTTGGTGCCCGGTTTGTTCCTCCGAATTCCGATAGGTCTTGCTTGTCGTCGGAAAAAGAAAAGTTGAAAGCAAATACAATTTCACGTTTTATCAGTTTTTTCGTATCATGACTCCCTTATGTTGGGTGTAAATAGGTGATAAAATAATTAGTTTTTTTTTTAGTATTTGCTTGCTTTAAATTACAGCGGACTTTGTTTAGTACAGGTAAATACATTGTAATATCTTATCGTTGAACCTTTTATGAGCGTGATGGTGGCTGTTGATTTTTGCATTTCTGATACTGGTTGTAAATCTGCTTATCGCGATAGTAAATATGTTGCAAATAGTTAGTAAACGTTCCGTTATCTAGTCATTAAATATCCCAATAAGATTGTTTTGTTACTTTTATGAGTATCATCGGCTTTTATTACTTTTGAGCGAAAGGACTGTCAATAACCTTTGACATGTGTCATTGCTTACGTGTCAGCTCATACCTTCATTTTGTTAGATTATTTCAATTCCCAGTACCGAAAAATTACTATTACCTGGCTCTCTGGTAGCGAGCGCTATTCTACAAATATTTTCCTTGGACAGCGGTTCGTATACTTTTACAAATGTTCATAAATCACTACTATTCACGATGAATGTGCCGCTAGACTTGTACTCGTAGATGATGAATGAAATGTACCATCTAAATATTGATAGAGCAGTTATTACGTTAGCAGTCTCTTGTTGTGTTTATCTTCTGTAATGGAAAGTATCTAACAAGAATTTTATGGTCAGTAATGAGATTGTTAATTATCTTGAATCAAGGCGTGTGCAGCCGATCCAATGGAGCTGCAGGCATTGCTGGTGCTGTGTGGGGTGGGGGTGGCCGGACTCGCAATGGTGCTGCTCATGGGCCTGTTCTCAGCCTCGGGCACCAGCTATGAAGAAGCCATTGCTCAACAACGACGAGCCACCACTGAACTGCTTGCTCTTGCTGAAAGCAAAAACAAACCTAAAAAGAAGGAGAAGAAAGCTAACAAAAAGGTAAACATTAATATAGTTGTTTTATTCATTCTAATCAATGAGGCAGTACAAAGAAATAGAAAAAATATGTGTTTATCCAACAGTGGTTCTCTAGAGGCAAAGTCTCCAGATCATTATTAAAAAGTGTGATTCTTGTTATTTTTGTTACTGTTTTTCCCAAAACTGAACATAATATTTGGTAAGTAACAACTTGTAGTGTATGCTGTAGTCATTAGTTTGAAAAAAGAGGTAGGTAGTTAATATTTACTCAAACATCAAAGAAGCTACTAACATTACACTAAAATCCAATCTTTTTCTATAGCCTAGATTTTTGAGCTTTTGGCAAAGTCATAATGAAAATGATTAAATGGTAGGCATTCCCACCATATAAATTATACTATAACCTATTAATAATACTAGTATTAATCTCATAACTTTTAATTTATTTGAAACTGGAATTGGCACATCTTATTATCATTTTCAATGAAATAAGAAAAAAAAATGACAAGTTAAAGTGTAATCAAAGTGTGTAGTGTAATGTACAAAAATAAATCATTACTTCATTTATTTATTTATTTAATGTTTAAATTTTCTAACATTTTTAGATAAATACTTTATGTGCCACAACCAGCCATTTAAGTTCTCACTTGTGTTTCACCTTCATCCATAATGCTTGTTTTAATGATCAATATCTTGTAAATAAAAATTAAACTAATATCTGCTGTCAAAAACAAAACTTCCCATACACTTTTAGTACTTTTAAAGATAGGAATTTTTTATTATGGGAATATTGTGTATCAACATAGTTCCAATTTTTTTTTGAATTTACATTATAAGAAGATCGAAGATCTATACAGTTTCCTGGTTATTAACTAAGAGTTAAGTTTTACAACTGATTGCTTAATACATTTACTTGGAAAAAAAGATCACTAAAGATCTCATACATGTATTCTACTAGATATTATGCCTACTAACCTTCTTGATCCTACATTTACTGGTAAAACAGTAACAACAGTTAAAATAATGAACATGGTATTGTAGTTAGCAAAGAAAGAAAAGAACAAGGAGAGTGCAGTGGTGACAGGCAGTGAGCAGGAGAGTGAAGCCCCAGCAGAGAGCGGAGTTGATGATGACGTCATTCCAGCGCCTAAAGGTCATGTCGAGTTCAACCCAGCAGTAGTCATTGAGGCACCAAGGGATACTCCAAATGTTAAGGTAAGCTATAAGACATAAAATATACTACTAGCTACTAATTAACAATACTTGTAAGCTTATCAGTAATCTAAAAATAGTAGAATCTGTAAATTGTTATCTAAGTTGGGAACTTTGCATGATGGCATGCATAAAAATCCATAAATATCAATAAATTTTAATGTTATCCTGTTTTTTCAAAAGATAAAGTTAGAAGTAAGTAAAATAAAAATTGTACAACAACTTTCCATTTCTTAATTAATTAATTTAGGAACTTTATAATGATATTCCAAACTATTGTTGATGTACACTATGATTAGATTGACCCAATATATTTTAGATACATAGTATTTCGTTTATTGGTGATATTGCATTGAGATGCTTTATTTTATGAGTAATACCTGCATGTTGAGTCAGTATTTTGTGATCATAAACTTATTTATTTATGAAGCAATGGAAAACTATTACTAACCTTTTTAGTTACTTATTCTTATTACCACTAACTTTTAGAATCTTGTTCGGGATTAGGTTTTGTACAAACCAGGGATGTTATGGACTTCAAAAGTGTAAGACACCTTATGACTGATTTTAGCCAGACCAAGGAGGGATCCTACGATTTATAAACCTTGAAATAAACTCAACTCTTTAATCTTATTTTTTCTTTTATTACTAATATTTTATTTGTAATCTAATTACCGAAACTTTAATTTGAAATAATTTCATATCCATACCCATATCTGAAACTGGTAAAATATTATTGATGTATTTGTGTCTTTATCTCGAATTCCAAATCCAGAACATCTCTGATAAAATCCCTATTGTAGTGGATGCTCAGTGCATCCTCTGTGTGGGCTGAAATTACTGATTAACTTTGGAATGCAATGTGATGGGCGAATGTTAGTAACTAAGCAGATTATAACAATAAATGATTATATAAATACGATGGGTCAGATCCACTACAGCGCGACGATGTCTGTACAGATCCGCAAACGCGGGAAGGACCCTAAAGTAAAGCCGATACTGATAAATAAAGAGGATCCGAGTTGCGTTAGCGATCCCAGCGCGGTGCCAGACTCCACTACCTCTACCGTCTCCAACCACTTTGAGGAAATGCATCCCAAAGATGAATTTGAATTGATGCATTCATCACTTGTAGCGGAAAAAGTGAGTCTACGTCTACGAAAGTTATATATGTGTCAACGGTGTTGTTTGTGTGTCCGTTAACTTGTGATGTGTTGTTGTAGTTGACATATAGATTAATAAAGTGTTCAGTAAATCATCGATATTGGTTAATATTTTTTTTTAGAATGTAACACAGTTGTACAATATGAGGCCCCGTTTCCACCAAACTGAAGAAGAGAGAAGATATTTAATTACTATTTGATATGTCAGAGATTGAATCTTTTATTTATATGCGATTTTTCCTCTCCTCTTAACTTTGTTG
This sequence comes from Athetis lepigone, assembly GCA_033675125.1. Classification (NCBI taxonomy): domain Eukaryota; kingdom Metazoa; phylum Arthropoda; class Insecta; order Lepidoptera; family Noctuidae; genus Athetis; species Athetis lepigone. The sequence goes on from CM066214.1 coordinate 7,744,903, forward strand.
GAATCAGGGCCATAAAATTTATAGGTTTGCATTTTTGTAAAATATTTTGCAAGTAGTCTCAATAAATGAAAATATCAATTTTAAATTCTAATGTAATTCATAAAAATTGACACCTATTATAGTTGGCATGTCATGTACGCATGTGCTTTTAGTACTAACTACGGAACTAAACGTTTTGCTGCAGTAATGTATTTGACACGTTCACATTATTTACATCATTAAACACGTCTCAGAGTCATATTCATGGCTGTCTGTCTTTGTGTCACTATTTTATGTCGTGTCGTGTTTCTGTTATGTTCATATCAATAACGATGCACGCGTGTTCGTCGTAAGCATGATTTAATACAAAGTAACAATAATTTGTATGTAAACTGATAATAGCATGTTATTTATTATAGATATAAACTGCGATACCGTAATGTAAAATATTTTTAGGCTCCTGAGAAAGTGGAAGAAGCTGTGGAGAAGAAGGATAACAAACCGGCTAAGGTGGTGAAGAGTAGCAAAGTAGTTGCCAAGCCGCCTGCACCAGCTGAGGTTGTTAAAGAAGAAGTCACTCGCGAACGTCACAACAGTGGCGAAGCACCGAAGGAACAGCGCAAGGGTGCATATCAATAAATATTATACTTAAAACACACAACATCATTCAAATATGATTAAATGCATTATCTCTTGATTACAATCTTGGTTTCGTACTCAATCAAGTTGATACGAATAGGCAGAGTAACGCGAAATCTTAAGATCGAATTGCAGAAGTTAATGTTAGTAAACTTTAGGCAAGAAGACGGAGAAGAAGCCAGTCGAGGAAGTTCCGGAGGTAGCCCGCGAGGAGGTGGTGCCGCCGCTGAACGCGCCGCAGCCCAGCGAGCTCACCACCGACAAGCTGCTGCGCCAGGCGCTGGCCAACGCCACGCCCGCCGCCACACCGCCGCCTAAGACCAAGAAGAAGAAACCAGAGCCGAATGTACTTTCACTCATGGGTGAGCATTATGAAACGACTTGCATTCGCTTTTGTTACACGATAAGGGAAAATCATTATTTAAAAATTTCAGAGATGTGTATATTTGTGCCTTTGTATAGGCAACACAGTCATAGAATGTTTTGTGTACACAAGCTCATGATTTCAAGATTAAACACTTGAATCAAATCAATATTGCAAATGTTGATCTCTTTTCTGTTTATGTGTCAACATATTAAAAATGACGTATTTTGTAACAGCGGCTATAAAAGATAAGGGAAAACAGGAGATAAGTAGAAAATAATAGAGACGGCTGGAAGAAGCCTTTGTCATAGGACATTCTGATAACTGAACCAGGAAACCCATGTAATAAACTTCATCAATAAAGACTTAGTAGTATCAGTAGTTTGACGCAATACTTTTCACCAGCGGGCGACAGTGGAGGCGTAAACGTGGGCGAGCTGGTGAGGGTAGTGCGGGAGGCGCCACTGTCGCGCACTGAGATACAGATCCTCACGGACGCGCTTCTCAACAAGCACCACGACCCGCTGCCCGAGCACTCCGAGTGGACTGAGGTACGTGAACATTTGAGCACTCTAGGAACCCTTCACAACATCAGACCTTTTTGACACTTTCTCAGTTTTCTGCAGGTGGTCTTCTAATTCAATGTGATTTTTCCTTTAGATCCCATTAGGTATTTATCGTGTCATCGTGATAATGTGCCTTTTTCTAGTCATAAATGTTTTAGTCGAATAAAACCAAGATCGATGCTGTTTTCGTCTATTCGAATATGAATTTGATGATTCATGTTGTAGATGTTAAACTTCATTTTAACTCCATAAACTATTGTTAAATCGAATCTCGATGACCCGCTTACATGTCGTAATGATATGTCAAAGATTATCGCTCATCATTGCTTAAGACAATGAAGGTCAAAGTATAAATTACACAACTTTTCGTAAATTATTAATGAGACTTTATCTCAATGCATGGTTGAAATTCTGAATATTTATAGTTATTTGTCAAAATTTTACACCATTTTGATACTTTGTTGTAGGTAGTCTCACTTGCAATATTTATGACATGGTTCAATTACGTAAGATTTACAGAGTCAAAAGGTTGGGAGATTTGAAATGCACTCGTCTTTAATATAAACTCTGTAGAAAATGTGTCGTTATGTTATTATTTATACTATAACTGCTTTCACAGCTTACATTCTAAAGAAAGGAATTTGCTATTTTTAACTTCGTATGAATTCGTATGTTTCCAAAATTCTCGCGGACAAGAACTAAATCGCAAGCTAGTAATAATATTAACTTTACCGGTAACCTGAATTACGGTTATAGGTAATTGCGGGTTAAGAATTAGCCTATGTTCCGCGCAAAAGGTGAATCTATACAAATTGCATCAACATCTTTACAGTGGTTCAGTCATACGCAAACAGACATACAGGAAGAAAGGCAGTTTACGAAGAGTTACCCTCGCAATTATAATAGATACTATGGATTTTACACCAGTGTGGTACAATGTAGATATAGCAGTATGAGGGTCAGACGTCCACGAGCACTTACTTAAATTGCCTCGTTGTGTCGCCTCAGCCATTGTGTGAATAATATGTGGATTTGCGCCCGGAACCATCGTATTGCCGTTCGCTCGCTTCATGTTTAACGGGCTTGCGAATTGTGATTCTTTAGACTGCATATTGATTAGAAGTGTATTTATTAGATTAAACAGGACAATGCTTTGCTATTTTTCGATTATTTTAAAACAAGGGGTATCGCGTTACCTAGTAACTCGGCTGTGGGGATGAATGGAAATCGCTACAAAATATAGGTAATTCCTCTGTATCCGATTAGACGGCCGACATAGTCGAAATAGGCTAGGCAGGAGATGACTTAAACAAATTTCAAGAACCTTTATTACTTGAGTCTCTGTCAATTACTAAGTACTTGTAAAGATAACAGCAGCTTGATTAATATGTTACGTAGAAAAGTACTAATTTTTGTCCGGTTTATCTATTTTTGGGGGGAAAACCTATCCTTAAATCGTTTACCGTAAACGTAAGCCATAATTGAATTTGAAGCATATTATTAAGATATATTTACATAATTTTGATTACCTAATAATTGTACTTATTCGTATATTATTTGTATGTTAGGGTCCCAACGACCCCATTCAGAAACTGAAGAAGCACTTGGCCGACAAGGAGAAGGCTCTCGCCGACGAGATCGAGGCTTCCCAGGCACTGCACGCCAAACTGAAGGAACTCAGGTAAAATATACGTTTCAATGCTTTAATATTGATATGGCGACATGTCATAACCTAAACTCTAAAATCATGAAAATAATCACGTTAGCTGATTCATGCATTTAGTTCAACATAGACGTAGCTATACTGTATCACGGAATACCGAAGTTTGAAATGTCGGTCTACGGTGTTCTTAAAGTTCATAACTGCGAATTACGTGTAGAAAGTACGGTATTTCGAAGTACGTGACTTCGAATGTTTATCACTGCGTAGTACTGAATCTCGAATTTTCGTCACCGCAAAATACGGGGTTGGAAAGTTGATTACAGTGAATCACTTAATCTAGAATGTTCATCATTGCACAGTACGGGACTTGAAAGTTTGTTATAGCGAATTAAACTTTCGTTGACCAAGCGATAGTCGGCTGTCGGGCTGCTATCTTTCTATTGTGTCTCGTATCACGTGTGTTCGAAGGAAAAAATTTTGCCCTTAGGGCGTGCGCTGCGTTAATATTTATTATATTAAAGGTATTTCTGCCGTGCTCCGTCGCGGACAAATACCCGTCGCGGGCGCCCGCGACGGTCTCCCGCCTCTCGCAGCGCCGCGCCGCCTGTACAATTTTGATTGCGCGAGTATACTGTTTCCTAGAAACATCTCCGCTCGCGTGCTCTGTCACGCGGTCCCGTCGTCCGCGAGGCGGGCACCCGCCGCCCGTGCCGCGTGCGACGGGCGACCCACTGCACGCAGCGCTGTTCTATGAGATTACATGAAACAGCACGCCACGCGGACACCCGCGACGGACGCCCGCTTAACGCAGCGCACGCCCTTAACCACATTTCTCTTACATCTCAGATAATGACGTCTAATTATAGGGATTAATCTATCAAAACGGCTCATGAAAGTAGCTGATACGTCGTAAAACTGTATTTTGTTGAAGCCGCGACTTGGGTTGTTGAACCTGGCGTCCTAATCCTAAGGCCATGGTACAGGGCGCAGCTGAACGCGGAGCGCACGCGGGCGGTGGCGGCGTCGCGCGGCGCGGAGCAGGCGGCGGCGGCGGCGCGCGCGGAGCTGCACGGCGCGCAGGCCCGGCTGCAGCGACTGCTCGACGACAACCAGCAGCTCGCGCAGGACAAGCTCGTGGTACGTACACTGCTTTTGTTGCTCCAGGGACTCATCGATAATAATAGTAATACCCTATAACTGTCCCACTGCAGGGAGAACTCCTCTTCTCATACAGAGAAGGCACGAGCATTGATTACCATGGTTGCTCAAGGCAGATTGGCGATTTCGGACTTAAATCCAAGTGTCCATATAAATTAAACCCACAACCTCTACCCTCATCATCGATACCCTTTGAATATATTTTGCTGCTTGGGCTATTAGTAATAATACTAGTCTATTAGTGGTCAGTAGGTCTACTGCAGGACAAAGGCCAACAGAAAAGACCTTCTCGGGTTATTAAATGTTGAATAAAAAATATGTTATTGTTTGAAATTTATAATCATGTTCATGTCATATTTGTGTCCAGCTGCAATCCAAATTGGGCGTGGAGGGCGAGGCGCAGGCCGCACGTGTTCAGATGGAGCTCCACATTCAACGACTGTCAGAGGTGAGCAACACACTATTTTGAGCTAATGTTACATCTTTCCTGCCTGCGGGTAGCCCCCGTATACGAAAAGACGCACATTATAAAACCAACCTTATTGATGCAATGGGGTATTTTATATCATGAACCAATAAATGCAAGACCCAATTTCCATAAAACCTCTCTTAATTTGAACCCTATAAATCTGGTTCATGTTCAATTTGCTGTAAAATTAAGTAGGTTTTTAGTTGCTTGGAAATGAATAAATAGTAAGAAAATAGATTTGTAAACAATAATTTTTTTTGGTAGTAGGAAATCATCAAACGGCTTCTCCCGTCCTTCGTGTCAGACTTTTACTGACTAAAACCCACTCATGTTCCTTCGGTTGCTCTTTATGTTCTGGGGTCACGGTAACTATTATAAACATTCCGGAACCCCGGCAGGCGTTGGCCCTGTTGGGCCCCTTCTCGTGCTGACTTCTTTATGAGGCGCGCGTGGAACACTACCGCGCCGTCGACGCGGGCTTGGTCCTAGTCGGGCGGCGAGCTATCCATCGCGTGCCGTTCGCAGACCAGTGAAACCAGCCTAATTGACGTAATTCCGTGTGCAGTCGGAGGCGACGCTGGTGGCCCAGCTGACGGCGCTGCAGGCCGAGCTGAACGCACACGCCCTGGAGGCGGCGCAGCTGCGCATGGAGGCGGGCGCCGCGCGCGACTCCTGCGTCATGGCGCAGCAGCACGCCGCAGACCTCGCCGCCCAGCTGCAGGTACCACTACTAGCTGACGTACTGACACCCACAGCTGCGCATGGAGGCGGGCGCCGCGCGCGACTCCTGCGTCATGGCGCAGCAGCACGCCGCAGACCTCGCCGCCCAGCTGCAGGTACCACTACTAGCTGACGTACTGACACCCACAGCTGCGCATGGAGGCGGGCGCCGCGCGCGACTCCTGCGTCATGGCGCAGCAGCACGCCGCAGACCTCGCCGCCCAGCTGCAGGTACCACTACTAGCTGACGTACTGACACCCACAGCTGCGCATGGAGGCGGGCGCCGCGCGCGACTCCTGCGTCATGGCGCAGCAGCACGCCGCAGACCTCGCCGCCCAGCTGCAGGTACCACTACTAGCTGACGTACTGACACCCACAGCTGACGGCGCTGCAGGCGAAGCTGAACGCGCACAATCAGACGGATTAAACAGAATGCCATTTTTTTATTGTGGTCGTCATCCATATTGATGATGGTGTTAAATACCGTATTGTGTGTCCCCAAATCTTAGACTGTATAGTTAGTGCGTGTGTAGGACGCTAGTAGTGCGGCATGATTCACGTTTAGATTGTCGTGCAGGACGCGAACCGTGCGTGCAGCGAGCTCGAGCAGCAGCGCCAGTGCGCCGCGCTCGGCGAGCAGCGCGCCGCGCAGGAGCTCCGGCAGGCGCAGGAGAGACTCGCAGGTGATTATCTAAAGCTCCTTTACTAACTGAGAATACCAGAAAACTACACACATCAAAAGTGTCTAGGGATATTTTAATTAAACCTAAATAACTAAAATTCTATTAACTTTTTGTTAAGACACCTACACTTTAAAATAAACCTTGTTTAATTGCCTATCTAATCTGATAATAAACTTTTAGATAAAGTTAAATTAAAAAAAAACTTAGAAGAAGAGGAAAAACTCAACAAAATTTCAATTTAACTTTATTTTTGAAATTTCAAAACCTAAACAACAAAACAATTTTTTTTTATAAAAATTGTTGAAAACTTAAAATTAATAATTCGTGGATCCACCTAAGACTCTCCTGACACATCTGGAGCGGTTCTGCATACTCAAAACAAGGGTGTCAATATCCTGTTGTGGAGTACTGTCCCAAATCCTGCTAAGATGCAAGAAAAGCTGGTTTTGATGCACAATATCAACAGGGAAATTCCTACGAGCTCTTCTCTGAAGCATATTCCAGGCATGCTCAATAGGATTTAAGTCAGGGGATTGTGCAGGCCGGTCTAAAGCTTGGATAACATGCTGTTGTAACCAACTTGTAACGATACGCGCCGTATGTGGACGGGCATTGTCGTGCATTAGCTGGAAATTTTGTCCCATTTGCTGTTTGTGGGGCAAGATTACAGGCTCTAGCACCTCATCTCGGTATTTTCGAGTGAGGCAATATGACTGCATATTGCCTTGTATCCAAACGACGTCCGTTCTACCGCCGAGACGAATTCCTGCCCAAACCATAATCGTGCCACCTTAATATGCATGAACTTGTTGTGGGTGCTGCAGTCGATTCCAACGTCCAGGTTTTCTCCAAACGCGTACTCTTCGCGAATCAGGATGAAATCCAAACCTAGATTCATCAGTGAAAAGCACAAGTGACCATTGAGAATGGTTCCAGTTTTCGTGTGCAATAGCCCATTGTAATCTTCTTCCTCGATTACCTCTCCTTAGTGCTGATACCCAAAATGGCCTACGAGCACGTAGATTGACTTCATGCACTCGCCTTCTCAAAGTTTGACCGCTTAACAGCAAACCATACTCTCTCTGTAGCCTTTGAACCAATTGCATCGCCGCTGCATTTAGTTGACTTCGTGCAGCATTTACTATGAATCGGTCCTGTACATGTGTTGTAATGCGTTGAGGTCCTCGGTGCCGTTCCACCACTTCCTCCGTGACACGATAACATGACCAAAGCCTGGATATAACGCTCTGACTGGTCTTCATGGCTTCAGAAACGGCAATTATGGGACAGTATTCCACAACAGGATATTGACACCCTTGTTTTGAGTATGCAGAACCGCTGCAGATGTGTCAGGAGAGTCTTAGGTGGATCCACGGAATATTAATTTTAAGTTTTCAAGAATTTTTATAAAAAAAATTGTTGTTTAGTTTAAGTTTTGATGTTTCAAAAATAAAGTTAAGATTGAAATTTTGTTTGAGTTTTTCCTCTTCTTCTAAGTTTTTTTAAATTTAACTTTATCTAAAAGTTTATTATCAGATTAAATAGTCTATTAAACAAGGTTTATTTTAATGTGTACATGTTTTAACAAAAAGTTAATAGAATTTTAGTAATTTAGGTTTAATTGAAATATCCCTAGACACTTTTGATGTGTGTATTTACATTTACTAGGTGTAAAAAAATATCAGCTGTTTCTAACAAAAGTTTAATGTCCTCCGGGCCATAGTGTATGACAGCTGATATTTTTTTTGAGATTTCAGAGTTGGTTTCATAATAAAAGTTATTTGTTTTTTTTTTGTCTAGAATCATGTTCCAGCGGGTTTTTCAAGACCAAAAATACACGTTGTATAAATCATAATCAAAACACATTAAAAACTATTAAAAAAAAAACCTTAAAAACTTGTGCTGTGTAATAAATACAGCCTGCGTCAATTTTGGTCCAGTATTCTTAAAAATTCCATTTAACTATAATATATATATAATATATTTTGTTTACAAGGTTTAACCTAATAAACTGATTTCAGCTATGGCAGAGCTTCAAAATGAAGTACAGAGATTGGCGAGTCGCGCCCAGACTGCAGAAAACAATGTTGAGATACTAAAAGAAGAATCAGAAAAACAGAAACAACAGGTAAATAGTAATCTTTCTTCTGTTTACTGCTTGATATTTATTAATTTAAGAAAGTAGGACATTGATTATAGTTAATATTAAAATTATTAATTTATATATTTACTAGCTTCTGCCCGCGGCATCGCTCGCGTTAGAAAGAGACAAAAAGTAGCCTATGTTACTCTCCATCCCTTCAACTATCTCCACTTAAAAAATCACGTCAATCCGTCGCTCCGTTTTGCCGTGAAAGAAAGACAAACAGACAGACAGACACACTTTCCCATTTATAATATTAGTATGGATTCAGTACGAAAACCAACAGCTATACTTAAAAGATTGAAAACAGTTAATTATGTAACATTGAGCCAATTACAGGATTTCACAGTTAAAAATAAATAAATTATAGAGGATCTAAAGGATAATTTTTCATAGTGTAGTAGCTAACAAAAGCCATTTGGGCTTGTTTTTGTCATTTCCTAAAATCAATACAGTGTACTTGAATTCATGATCTATAATAACATAATGTTTGTTCAGTTGTCAAGTGAAATCGCGTCACTGCGTGAACAGCTGGCGGCGAAAGAGACTGAATTAGCTGAGATTAAACAGTTGAAGGCGGCTCCCGCGCAGAACGGACTGCCGTCCAATGATCAACTTAAGGTTAGTATTGAAAATTCTTTGGGTTCTTACTATTTGTTGAACAAAGCAGTACTCATTTTATTATCTATAGTATCCTAGTCACAAAATTAGATAATTCTTACACATGAAAAGATGATTTTTTTATACCACCCCACAGATCGAATTTCCAATAGCCCTACTCAAGCTAAACCAACCATAGTGTAAAAAGGTGCATATTTTCAACATTCTAATTTTTGTTTGGCCTTGATAACACACAGTAATCCTTTTATATAGTACAACACACATTGATCTATTCCTGATAACCTCAGTCGAGACTGTCACATCGAGGTTTAGGACTAGAACTAAAGATAGCCTATTAGTTATAGCCGGATAAAAGAGAGTGTGCTTGTCTCACCTTATTCCTTACGCGAACTTGACAGGTCCCTGCTAAGAGTAATCACTTTAACTGTATATCGGTTACAAAGTAACTTATACTAAAGTGTGACATTGTCAGGCGGCAGAGCTTGCAAAGGTGGAGAGTATAGTGGAGTCCCTGCGCGACGAGCTGGCGGCGGCGCAGCGCGGCTCGCGCGAACAACGCGAGCAGGTCACGCGTCTGCAGGACCAGCTGCGCTCCTACCAGGACAAGAACAATGTGAGACCTTGCACACAATACACATACCCAGTCGCCTTCCCCATACACCCTGAAAAGCCCGGCTTGCACTAATAAGGCAACTTATGACTGAATATTCAAACGTTTTATTTTAAGACAGGAGTGTCTGTCGCTGTCTTTGTCTCTCTAAAGGGACATAACAGGGATAGCAAAAGATTTAAGAGCGTCTTAAAATTAAGTGACGTTTGCGTATTCGGCCATTTAGCCTAATAATATGTAAAGAAATATGAAACATACGTTAATAGGATATTTAAAGGAGTATCTAGAGACTTTCTGGTTTATTTATCTTTTACATTTGGTCAGGCTTGCCAAAATTTTCGCATTTTGTCGTTGCTGAAAATATTATGTTCTCTAATCTGTCTACAACTCATACCTATAATCAACCGCAAAAGTAATCAGAAATAAATCTAAAATGATAAAATACTTATCTCGCAATTAAATACACACATATTTACACATTTATTTTCATATTTTACATGCGTGTTTCTTCAACCTTAATTTCTTCTTGTAACAAGGCATGGTTTTATATTTTCATTTCAAAAACCTAATATTTTTATTTATTTTTATCTCTTAACCCAATTAATGAAGCTACTTGACTCGTTCCGCTTAGGAATTGCGAACTAAAAACTGGAAAGTAATGGAGGCGTTACAATCTGCCGAAAAGGCTCTTCAGACGAAAGCGGCAAGTGCGATGCCGGCCCAAGACTCGCTGCGCGTAAGTCCCGCTTTCTCTACTGTACATACACCGAGCGACCTCTGTGCAATGTAACCGTGTACTCGCATAACATATATCTTCGGCCGGCTTCGCTTTGTTGTTTAAATTGTTGCTAACAAATATATATGCACTACCTATAGTCTTATAGATTGAAAATATTAGATGTGTACTTAATAAATGAATGTTTCATTCAAGTCTTAACAAGTAGATTTAGAAATTACTGTTTGACCAAAATGTACGGTTTTGGTTTTATCCCTATTCTCTACTTCTTGAATCTTTTAAAATTTCCTTCTGATTGTACTATTTCAATGTGGTCTTGACAACCCTTCAAAATGGATAATATTGTGCTTCGACATCGAGTTTGATTTGTATATGTTGTAGAGTTTAAATGTTGTTAAAGTTTTTTTAGAACATTTTCAAATTGCTGGTGTTGTTTGAACAGGAGGCCATTGCGAAAGCGCAAGAGGCGCAGTACAACGAGGTGGCCCGTGTGTTGCGTGAGGCGTGTCCTTCGATAGCGCCGAGCTCCGGCGCCGGCAGCGACTGGCTGCAGAGCTTCGCGCGCAACCTCGCCGCCGAGCTCGCCCGCCCCGCGCCCGCACCCCCCGCCCCCGCCGCGCCCGCCGCCGACAGCGACGAGCGACTCAAGGACCTCATCCAACAGAATGAACAGTCACAAAGTCTCGTCGAGAAATACAAGAGGATTATCGACGATACTGTGAGTTTCGTTTTGATTGTTAAGACCTGGATTATAATGTACCACCTATAATATACTAGGAGTATTTTTGGTCTTGCTCAACCCGCTAGGAGATGATTCTACTCATAAAAACAAACAACTTTTATTATGGAACCAACTTTGATATTTAGAAAAAACAATTCACCTGTTTCATACATTATGGTCGGTAGGGCATTGAACTTTTTGTAGAAACAGCTGATATTTTTTTCGCGATTTCAGAGTTGGTGACATAATAAAAGTTGTTTGTTTCCATGGGTAGAATCATCTCCTAGCGGGTTGAGCAAAACCAAAATACACCTAGTATAACGGCTTAGATTCAAACATTACATTTCAAGAAAGTAGAATGCAGCACATGATTAAGTTTGTCTTTGAAACTGAAACTTGGCTTGTTACATTATAGACAAATGTGACAATGGTCTCTAAGATCCAACACTTTTAGACTCAAAAGGAAGAATTTGACCAATATGCTGTAAATAATTAGCTAACCAGCCTTATATGAAACAGGAAGGAGTATTAAGCCGCCTACAACAGAACGTGACATTAGAGGAGCAACGATGGGCGCAACAGTTGGCTGAAAAACAACGCGAACTAGATGATCTCAGGCAACGCACGGTCTTGCAGGTATGTCAAGTTCTATATCTTTGTATACATACAAGCTCTATCTATTCCTACGGAAGGAATAGCAAACCGACATTGCATAACTTTTTTAAAGTTAGATATTTCGGCGTTAACTTTGCGGTCACGAGTGGCACGGTTTTTGTGTATCAATACTTAGTATTCGAAATCACACATATTTATTTTCTGTATATTTATGCTCTGCTTGTTTTTAGTACATAATTTTATTGCAATTTACTATTTTTACGTAGGAACCTTTGGCGTTCGCATACTCCTGCATAGAAAAGTCATTGCCTGCGATCATAGAGGAGGTACAAATAACGTGATCGTTGGGTTTGCACTCTGTGTGCTTTTGTGTTCCTATGTCGGGGTCACGGATACCCGTCATACCTTTTGTTTGTATCTATTGATTCTATGTTTTACGATCTTATGAATATTTATTTTTTTGTCGAAAGAACGCATGAAAAAAATTCGCATAGATAATAATATGGAATAATAAAACACTGGTAAAATAACTTTCCAGGATTAGAATGCGTAGATTCAATATTCTTGACCTGCTTGCCGTCATACTTACCAATAAAATTTATCAGTAAAAAAATGTAAGGGACAAAGGCATGGGAAACATGTTTTTTTTTTCTAAAAGAAAGTGGAAATGCAACTTTCCATCTATCAACAGTGGACCATATCCTAATCTAATCATTATTTGTATAAATGAACATTTTCTTTTTCTCCTTTTATGATTGTCGAACAATGTTACTGCGCAAACATTAGTGGTGGTGTGAATTTATTATTTAAAATATATTTACAATAAAATTCTATTTTCACAGATGCAAAATAAAATCGACGCATTACAAGAGGAACTGCATCAGGCAAAATCATCCTCTCACAACCACACGTTTGCTGATGCCGAAAGAAGTGCCGAGGTTAGTTAGACATAGTAGTTACACGTATAAACAGATACCCTCGTCAATATTTCATGTCCATAGTAAATACAAACCTAATAAATATATTAAATAAAATAATAGGGTACCAGTAAGTAAATAAAAGTTAAACTGTTAGTTTTAAGTATTATAATATTTTTCATTTTCTATCTTTTACAGGAAAGACTAATGGCTGGCTTGTCTGACAAACTCAATACAGATGTTAGCAATGGACCATTACAGGTAAATGTTACTTCTCTTTTTGTTGACATCATGAAATATTGTTTGGTAAAATTATAAGACACACAATGAAACAGTAAAATCTATTAAAAAAAAAAACATTTTTTATGCTTACCTTAGAAGTACAGAGATCTGTCAGTATTATTAAAGCATTTGTCACAATATTATAAAATCCGCAGGTGGGGCTTGAAGAAAAATAACAACAGGCAAGCGTTTGCGACGTATTATCGAGGTGTCATTCCTGCCCAGTGCGTGCGCGCGCGCACAGGTAACATTGATGCGCAGACGCCGCCGTCGCGCTGTCGCTCAGATGTATGTTACTATTAATCGATATTGGTAATTTTATTATAAGGGACTCGCAAACAAATGTTCAAAATGCAAAATTACAGCGTTGATCATACTCGATAACATATAATCGCAATATCGTCCATTCAAATAGTAACGCAACTTGATATAAATTGTATCAGAGTAATGTTGACGTTTGTGTTTTAGTAGTGCGTACTAAATGATAGATAAGTGTACTCTCATGCACTTCCCAATTTTATTAAAATGCAATTATGTGTTAGTATAATTTACGTTTATTTTAACATTTCTCTTTATTATTATTGATTGTTGAGTAGTGTTGTCCAGGCAGCAAGTGTTGGCAGCAATTAAAGTTCTAATCTAAAACAACAAAATGCATCACAGAATCATTGATATTTTTGCCGTTTAGAAGACAAATAGCCAACTATAAAGTGGCAGCGTAGAAATGGTATAAAAGATTAACTAATCCATACATTGGAAGCAAAGATAAAGTTTTATTTTCAAATGCGTTTCAAATGGCTGCCAGTCTTCGGGGCGAGATGTTTTTCCATTCGACCACAAGGCCCTGATCACGTTGACACGTTTTAAAAAAATGCTGTGTCACGTGAATCTTCGAGAAATGTGGTGCAATTATTATTATTAAATGGGAGGATAAGTGACACGTACAAATTGCATTATTCAATCATTTATTTTTCAACACACTTGCTCATACAGAGGTGACTTATTCTTAATATCTTCCTTTTACTTCACTTACTTATTTTATATTTTTTAAAGTTTATTAAAATAAGTTAATTGAACATTTCTTTTTACCATACTATTTGTTTTGATAACAAATTAACGCTAAACTGTTATAAAAGCAGGAATATTCATTATAATAGAGCTAATTTTTACCTGAGAAGTGTGTTGAAAAATATTGTAGGAAATGTGAGCATTTGACATTACTCTCTCGGTATCATTACGCGCTCGCCTTCAGTTGAGCTGCAATCTAGCCTCTAGTGTAATATCAAACATTGCTCACTTGTAAAATAATGTATGTAACCTTTCAATTTATTCCATTACATTTACTTTATTTTGCGAGACCTAGATTCCTAACAAATTGTATTAGTGATTTTTGGGACTGTGTAGGCAATACTATAATTTTATAATTAGTGTAACTTCTTGAACTACTTTGTATCGAACTCTATCGCTCTTTTATCTGTCTGATCAAAAGATATTATTTAAAAGTTTATCAGTAAATATTCAATTGTGATGTTTAATAAAATCAATTCGTTGTGGCAATTGAGCAATATTGATGATCTTGAAAATTACTATTATATTTATGCATCCACCTAGCTAACTAAAAATTATTTAAAAATATAGCATAAATTATGGCAACAAATATATTTTTTGTGACTTGCAATTGTACAATGGATAAATTCCCCATTTACCGAATTCCTGTCTAATTTGCCGAATTATCAATTTTCTATTCTTAATAATTTTAAGGAATGTTATTTACTCTTTAGAATTATTATATTATTATTTATACCTAAATATTTTTTTTATCTAGCGCATAATCATTTTGTCAGTGCCTTAGGGTAAGATTTGAATTTAAAATGCTGACTGTTTTATTTTTAGTAATAAATAAATCAAATGCTTGTTAAAGATAAGATCTAGTTTGAAGGTTTTTTATGTTATTTTATATTATTTCAATAGGGCACGACGCGTGTAGTGGGTCACTGTGTCAAATGTTCTGATTGTACCGTATCCACGAAAGATTTGGTTCTGCGTTTTCGTTTAAATTATGACCATCGTTTTACGAATTCCTTATAAGGTCGGTTTAGTGATCTAAGTATTCGACAAAATAATATATTGACGTCTATTGTTAGACATGTGAACGTTTATGTAAGCATCCAGAACCGCGTATATAAAAATATGAAGAAATCGCTGCTATCGAATTCGTGGATGCGTAGGGTCACCTATTATAGAAGTAATAATAATTATGAAATCTTTTAAATACGTAAGCCACTTTGTATGATAATAGAAAGACATCAAATAAACTATTTCCTAATTTCTTGATTTTATTATTTATAACATTTTCTTTGCCCTCCCTCTCAAAAACATACGCAGTCCTATTTTTGGGGGCACGCCACCGTTGGGGCATGCAGTGTCTAATGGGAATTTCGTTCCGGATTGCAATTATTACATGGAATAAGGCCCGAGTCACACCGGAATGGCAGCGGCCGCCCGCGGCGCCGCAAGACCGCCAGCGTCGCTAGAAACGACAGGCGCGCGGCCGCTCGCGGCCGCTGGCAGCCGCTGGCGGCCCCGCGACCTTTTCAAGCGATACTAGTCTTTTAAGTATGTAGTTAAAGCTTAAAATTATTTCACACTGTAGGTGCTAGCCGCGCCGCTGCCGGCCGCTGCCATTCCGGTGTGACTCGGGCCTTAGGATATATAGGCACGAAACTTTTTACCCTGTATATTCAGAGGGTCCAGTTGAAAACCAGCGTCAGGCACTTGCGGCCTGACGTTTTTGCTGAACAGCCCCCTTACCATGACGTTTAAAGTAAGATTGTTTTATTCCTGTTCCAGCGCGTATACGTGACAGCGCTAGGCTAGAGACAGCGCCGTCTCTTTCCCACTGAAAGTAATATCGAAGTAATACTGCTGTAAGGGCTTGTGGTAGGCTCCCTGGACCTTTTTGACACAGCTAGATAACTTTATTTTGCTACTTTTTGATCTCCATGTATTATTATTTTTATTCATGTATTATTATTATTTAAACCGGCACTGCTGTGTGAAATAAATGTTTTTTTTTTTTCTGTACACTGAATATTCCATGGTAGGTTCAGGATAGGTATCCTGTGTTATATACTACGTAGAACGAAATTCCCCACATACTCACATATTAACAAAAAATTTCCCCCGCCACGTATGTTGGTTCGTGAAAAACTAAAACTTCATTTTTAAGGATTAGTCTTGTAACATGCTCTGACTATCAGCGTTTGTGCGAATAATCTCATTCTTCCGAGCGTGTACAATTTCATGGTCGGAAGTGTAAAAGCGGGGGATGCTGTTATCTCTTTTTGCGAGGAACTGATGCAAGCAAAGGATATAGCGGATATTCGAGGACGAACCTATCACCGGCTGCACGCTAAGGAAGGAAGGAACCTACTGGCAAGGCAACAACATGGGACAATTCGTTGCTTGGCCACATATAGACTTGTAATAACGGCGTGAATTACTGCCCACATTAAATATGTTTAAAGTGGGCAAAAACCGTGCGAAACTACGGTAAATTATTGGTTAAGACTTAAGAGTGAATTAAAGTAGATTTAAATAGTCTTTTAGTAATAAATGATTTGATTTCAAAGATATATTAAAGCTACTCTTTCTAAATAACAGGACAGTTTAGTCTCAAAAAATTAGAAAGCGCCCGACCCTCCCAACATTGAACTAAACGACAACACTATCGAAAAAGTCGTTAAAAAAAACACATCACTATTGTGCAGTGCGTTTCTGTCTGACTGACACTGACACATCATACTAATTGTCAAATGTGAAATGTGTTTTTGCATCCATCCATCGACCATCCATGCTTGTAATAGCTTGTAAGCTTGTTTATATCTTGAATTAATTGTCTTGATCTAATTTTACTTCTGTGTTTGTGCGTATCTTAACAAAGATAAAAATGTCAGAGGCGGCCGTGAAGAACATTGACAATGCTTGCGAAACTGCTGAAGAATTTACCAAAATATTTTATAAGCAAGTAGATAATAACCGGCATTTGTCTTCTAAACTTTACTTGGAAACTGGGCTGCTGGTTTGGAATGGCAATGGAATCAACGGTAATGATAAAATCCAAAAGTTCCTTATGGATTTGCCTGCTAGTAACCATGTACTCAAGACATTAGATGCACAACCTATATCAGAGAATTTGGTGTCCAACAAGTTGACATACCTCATTCAAGCTTGTGGAGATGTAACTTATCAAAATGATGATAGCAAGAAACCCTTTCAACAAACATTTGTGATAGTAGCTGTCGATGGGAAATGGAAAATTGCATCAGATTGCTTCAGATTACAAGTTCCTTATAACAGTTAATGAGATGCTGCAATGTTGGAGAATTTTCAAGGTATGTTCCAAATGTTTTTTCGTAAATTTATTATATTCTATTTCTTTTGTGTAGATGTTCCAATGAATCCCTATGTATATTTTTTTATGACACTCATTGTTAAATTCAGTTCTCCATTTGGGGTTGTCTATTCTTCTAGGTAGATATTATGCACGGCATGCCTTAGCGATTATTATGAGAATCAAAAGAAATGTTATAGTGTGTGTGGACTCCACAATCATTAGAACATTTATAACATGACACATACATATTGTCCCTTAGCTTACAACACCGCTTAAGTCATTTTTACCAACTTTACAGGAGACGAAAAGATCTATCAATTTTAAAAATTTGTGGTTTTTTTCTATCGCTACTTAATACATACTCTAGCTAGGCTTCTGATTGGCTGAAATCTATATCATGAGATCAATGGTTCGATGCGCAACCTGCTTGCAGCTTCTTTCACTGGCATTAAATGCAAATTTTCGACTTGTGCGGTGTTGTTAGCTAAGGGACAATATATAAGCTGTACCTTCTACACACACAAACAAACTGCTAATTTAGTTGTCTTACCACTAAAGGGTATTTAAATATGCACTAGAGGCAAACCTTTCCCTTTAATATAATATTATAATTATATTCTACAAAAATTTATTATGTATGAAGAAACGGAACTTATACTACTCAGAATTACCTAATATAAACATTAACATATCTATTTACCTATATCAAACATGCATACACTCCAAGCAACCAGGCAACTAGAATAACTTTTGCAAAGCTTTTCAAAGTGCCTTTTTTGGTCTATTGAAAATAAACGATTTGACTATTGACTGTAAGCCTTCTCATCTCACATATCCTCAAATGCACAAAAACACACATTCTCTCCCACATACACACATATACTTCTGCATGCAAACACCACAGACATCATAAGACTATGAATTGTCTGAGTATTATTAGAAACATATTTTTGTAAATCTGGGGATTCTGCTCAATGAAAGAAAGAAATAAAATGTTGCCTTTATTATAATACATAAGTATATTTAATATTAATTATTTACAAGTTTATGTTTGTACAAATGTTTTGTAGGTTTGCTTTAAAACCATAGTAAGTTATTAACAATTGTTATGGCGAATGTTCAACAGCTGCCTAAAATGCTGCCTGATTGCAACCACTTGATATGATATCATCTAAAACTATGGAAGAGATATGCCTCTTCATTAATAAAATATTTGATTTTGTTTTTATAACAAATAAGTTTTATTTTATTTCCAGATGATGGACCAGAAGAAGTCTTTAAGATGCACATATTATAATAAAAAAAAAACACAACTGATCAATGGTGCGGCAACTAAGGAAAATGTGCACAAATTAAACATCTCAAGGACAAAGAGACTTACACAACTAGATAAAATATTATCTCTCTAGAAGAACAAGAAACAACCCACCACAATACAAAAGAACACATTTAATGTAGGTACTGTATTATGCTTTTTAAAGTATAAACAATACTTGAATAAATGTCATGATTAAAATAATTAAACCTAACTTATTTATGTTTTTAATATTAATCCTGAACCTGGAATTAATTATACATAAAATATAAATAAGTACCTTGTTGGTTAAATGTGTATAAACGGCAAGTCATATTAAGTTACAATTCATGAGTATTACAGTTTAAAATTTGGAATAAGAACCTAAAGCTGCATTGCAGTTGGGACAAGTATGCTGTGCCTCCTTGAAGAATTTTGTTAGGTATGGTATAGCAGCCAAACAACATAGACAACACCAACTGAAACAAGGAAAAATAAAAGTTAGATTTTGTTTCCTGTCTTTTTCCTGTTCATGTCTAGTTCTTAGAAACACATTTAGCATTACTGAACTACATTTAAAACAATTCTTAAGATATGTAATGACTAGCCGTCCCCCGCGGTTTCACCCGCGTCTTTGATTACTGTTACCGTTTCCGTTGTTAGTAGCGTGATGTTATATTGCCTACTGCCTATCTAGATAACATGGCGATTCAAGACTAAAATATTTTTTTTAATTCGAGCCGGTAATTTCTGAATTAGCGCGAACAAACAAGCTCTTTATCTATTAGTATTGATTTTATAAATACTATATTACTTACCAAGAAATCCCGCAAACAAAGCCAGCCAGCATATGAGTTTTATTGGTACTAGAATATGTAACTCTAGTTACAATCCTCTCATCACATTTAGGACAGTTGAAGAGCGTCGGAGAATGCTTCAGCGGGAGGTGTACGATAACACTTCGGCTTGCTGGCTGATTAGTAACTGGCTCATGAGTGATTGGCTCATGAGTAATTGGTGGATTTATCGGTCGCGGAGGTGGCCCGTAGTTATACGAAGCTTCGTACGACGGCGGTGGTTCTCTGTGGTTATAACTTTTCTCTTCTCTGTCTTCTAGATAGCCCGGCCTGACTATATCACTCTCAGCCGGATTAACACCACTGTTCATATCCATGTTGGGAAAATGTAATGATAAGCACTAAAACATTTTACCTCGCAGTATTGATTACGATTATACACTAAAAATTTACCTTGTTATCTTTTGTGATTGCAGCTATCTTATCTATCAGAGCTGATATTGTAGTAGGTACAGGACCTATCTATTATTAAGGAATGGATTATTATGTATTTTTTTGTTTTCGAATTCGTCATCCAATTCACAAGCGCTTTTGTTTATTCTGGGCCCTTATCTGGGGTTCGAATGATTGGACACGTTGGATAAAGACAACACGAGTTTGTAGGTACCTTTGTCCGGTGCGCGTAAGCAGTAATTTACCTAGGCATGAGCTGTATCACAGAATTCTGCCAATTCTAAGTCTAGTTTTTATCTTCTTGTTTTAGTGCTGCAAGTAAGTATGTTTTGTAAATCGTTCGACAACAGAAAAAGTGATAGAGAATCAATTAATTGAGAATGTTGGTATTTCACTTGGTGGTGCAACTGATTACACCAAGTGAAGTCATACCCTTTTCACCCTCTGAACCCTCCACATCTACACTAATATTATAAAGAGGAAAACTTTGTATGTTTGTTTGTTTGATTGTAATGAATAGGCTCAAAAACTACTTGACCAATTTTAATAATTCTTTCACCATTCGAAAGCTACATTATCCCTGAGTAACATAGGCTATATAATATCACGCTATGTCCCACGGGAGCGAGGCAGTAACCAAAAATCTAACGTAACGCGGGTGAAACTGCGAAGAACAGCTAGTAACTTAAAAAAGTTAAATCTAAGCTCTAATAAAAGCTCAAGAAAATTCATCGGCCCCGTGCATTTTACCAGATTTACTACCATATTTACACTATTGAATGGGTTTGCAGAGGTAGATGTAGATGTCTAGTAGTGAACTTCTTCCTTGGTAGGTAATTGAAGGCTGGTGACGATATTAGCCCGGACTTCTTGGTTTGTGCTAGTAGGGTCAAGCGTAAGTAGAAGTTATTGTTTTAAAAGATCATTATCACTGTTGCCAGTTGTGGGTCACTAGGCATAAGGATCCGATATTTAGGGCCTAGTGGTTATGGAGCCTGATCCCTGACTGCTAAGCCGTAGGCCGTGGGTCCGATTCCCACCCAGGCAGGATAAACTTTGTGTGATGAGCATAATTTGTTGTTCTGTGTCTGGGTGTAATTTATCTCTGATATGTATGTAATTAAAAATTATATAAATATGTATATCAGTTGTCTGGGTACCATAACACAAGTTCTGCTTAGTTACAGCTATATGTGCACAAGATAGCTGCTAACATTATAATTATGCTCAAGTAGGTCTATAATTAACTGATACTATCAACCAAAACGTAATAAAGCCCCTGTAATAAAACTGAGGGCCTCGTATTTCTGATAAAGCTGATACGGCGGAAGCTACGCCTCTGATAGGCTACATAACATCTCGCTGCGATCCATTGGAGCAGTACAGTAACCGACATGTAAATTAGCGTTGGCATTTCTAGTTATGTAATATGTAAATCAGGGATACAAAGCAGGGATATCTTCAGTTTTGTTTGCTACTTTACCCCACATCATGTTTCCACCTTTACCCAAGTAAGTCGGCTTTCAGGCTTACTGGATCCAGCTAAATCTTAAACTTACCAGCATCTTTGATTACTCCTTCGCTCCTGCATTCTATTTCTATTATTCTATCCTATTTTAACTTTCAAGATTTTTTCATTTATTATCTGAACCTTAGTACCCGTGATTCAGCTTTCATCATCATCTCTTTCTCTAGCCTTTTCCCAACTGTGTTGGAGTCGGCTGCCAGTCTAATCG
Source organism: Athetis lepigone (assembly GCA_033675125.1). NCBI lineage: Eukaryota > Metazoa > Arthropoda > Insecta > Lepidoptera > Noctuidae > Athetis > Athetis lepigone. The sequence goes on from CM066214.1 coordinate 7,766,466, forward strand.
GATTCAGCTATACAGGGTGTCCCACGGCTATGCCACATGGAGGGAAAGTACCTAAAATATTGTAGATAGAACATTTTACTGAAAGAAAACGTTATATGAATTTTCAAAACATTTCAAACTGCATTCATAGATATTTAAATAATTACATAGTTGAACCGGGAATCGAACCTGTTACTCGAGAAAATTAATCAGCCTGTAGTTTTATCCTACCGATCGAAAGGCTTCATCGCAAGGATTATTTTTTGCTAAATAACATAGTGTCAAAAATAAAAGAAAGACCATGAATTTTAACATTTTCAATACATAATTAGTCAATTTTTCAAATGCTCAAAATGAGTCCCTTCTTCTTGAATACAAAGTGATAACTTTTGATTATTTTGTTCCCTGACGATTTTTTGGGCTTGTTGTGGTGGATATTTATTTATTATATAGTATATAGTTATGATTGTCAATTGTATGTCCTTACGGCAATGTAAGCTTTTAACTTTTCAGGACAAAATTTTACATCAAATGTTAAAATTCACGGTCTTCCTTTTATTTGTGACACTATGTTATTTAGCAAAAAATAATCCTTATAATGAAACCTTTCGATCGGTATGATTAAACTACAGGATGATATTTTTTTCTCGTGGAACAAGTTCGATTCCCGGCCTAACTAATGTTTTCAAAATTCATATAATGTCTTCTTTCAGTAAAATGTTCTATCTGCAATATTTATGGTACTTTCCCTCCATGTGGCATAGCCGTGGGACACCCTGTATGTCTGCCTATTAAACCGCCACAATGTATACCGAGCGACACAGAAAAGCGGAATAGCTTTCCGAGGCATGGCATGTTCTGTGGTATCCTTTAGTGGATAAACCTGTTATTTATATTTCTATGGGATAAACTTTAGAAAGTAGTGTATAAGAATTGAAAAAGTCACATTGGTATTTGCCAGGATCCCAACCTATAGCCATGAGAGGCGGGCGCCTTAACCACTGGGCCATCGCGACTTTTAAACGCTTCAACTTTATAATACTTATTTGAATAGATAGTCAGACTTCCAAACAGAAGGTGAACTTCTTGGTGTTGGTTGAGAAATTTAATTTAAAAATCCAATATTACATTCGAAACGAACCTAGGACCCCACGACCCGCTGTCGTACTTGCACCGCATGACCTGCCTATAAGGCAGTCTCACAGCTACAAGAGAGGATATAATTATTTCAAAATTGTATCGCTTTTTGCAGTTTTTGTTTTGCTGTTACGAACTTACATTTGCTGTTAGAGAATAGGCGAGACGATGAATAAAAAACCGGCCAAGAGCGTGTCGGGCCACGCTCAATGTAGGGTTCCGTAGATTCCCGTCCGTCACAATAAGTGTTCCCACTTATAAGTTAAAAAAAAAGGCTATTTGTTACCTTGACATACTAAGTACGCAGAAATTATTTTGTACAACCTTTTTGTCTTTTTTGTACAAAAACTGTTCTTTCTATCAACTTCAAAATAATTTTCCTAGAAAGTACTTATAAAGTTCTACTTCCCAGATTTTTTCATATTTTTTAAACCTACGGGTCAAAAATTAGAGGGGGGGGGACGCTTTAATTTTTCCTTTTGGAGCAATTATTTCCGATACTATTGACATTATCAAAAACTGATTTTAGTAAACCCCTTTTCATTTTTAAATACCTATCCAACAATATATCACACGTCAGGCTTGAAATTAAAAAAAAAAAACCACTTCCCTCTCTACATATAGGGGGGCTACCCTAATATTTTTTTTTTCCAAATTTTATTTTACCACTTTGTCGGCGTGGTTGATATACATATTGGTACCAAATTTCAGCTTTCTAGTGCTAACGGTCACAGAGATTAAGCGAGGACGGACGGACAGACAGACAGACATGGCGAAACTATAAGGGTTCCTAGTTGACTACGGAACCCTAAAAAGCAATTACTCCGTCAGTTAGATTATCAAAAAATTATACACACGTATTTTTCCTTTTTTCTCGTAAACGAATGACGACAATACAGTGTGTTGAAGTTTCGCCTGTCGTCACGGTTAGGAGTACATTTTTAACCGACTTCAAAAAAAAGTAGGTTCTCAGTTCGACCTGTATGTATGTTTGTCCGCGATTATCTCGCGTTTGGCTGAACCGATTTTGATGCGGTTTTCAGCATAGTGTTTCCCAAGTAACACATCAAAGCATTATAACGGCCGTCTTACAGCATTTCTGAATCGTTTCGCATTTTGTTTCAGTTCTATAGTAGCATTACAAACGTTTATATGGCTACTGTAATGCTTATTTGGGCACAAATTATACGGCTTTAGATCCTTAATAGGTTCACAATAGTTATTTAATCGCATTACAGGCGCATTATATTAGCATTATTGTGGTCAAAGAAAGTACCAGTCGCATTAAAGAAGCATTATCGAGGTCAAAGTAAGTACCAGTCGCATTAAAGAAGCATTATTACGGTCAACGAAGTTGCCAATCGCATTACAGAAGCATTACACCAGCACTGACATTGATAATGAAAATGCTAATTACATTACAAAAGCATTATACCAGCATTAGAATGTAGTAAAAGAATGATTGGAGCTATATAAGGGTTCACAGTTAAAACCCTACATCATTGTAAAAACGTATCTAATGCCACGGTACTAATTGTTATAATACACTGAACGTCGCGTCGTTGCAATTTATCTACTTTAACTCGCAATACAATATGAACGAAGACGTCAAAACTCAGTGCTTGACACCATTTTCAAACAAAATTTATTATACTGGTTTACGTTTTGACACTTTTTTTATTTCATACCATCAAATATTACTGCGCAATGTAGTTTACTGTAAATATCTATATAAGTTTCATTGAAAATTTTCACGCGCCTTTGATATTTTGTGATTTTGATATAAAATGTTATTGTGTGAAATAAGCAAAACAATTGTGTATTCGAGAAATTCAATTGTGTAGAACGAATTTTGCATAATTAACATAACAGTATTGGTTGGGAAGTGTTGCATTAAGTTAATCATTATTATATAGGTCTATTACTTTTATAAATAGGTTAGAAGGATAATATTTTTAGGTTATAAAATATTTACAAAATGGTGGCAGCCCATTGCAGCCCGGTGAGCGTTTAAAAAGGCTACTTAATGCCGCCAGCAGTATAAATACTCACACATGTACAATTATTAAGGTCAGAGGCCAGAGAGAAGACTTTTGATGAACCACTGTAGTGCCATTGACTATAAAGTAGTTCTATATGAGTTCACCGATATACCAGCAGACTTGATGTAGACTGAATTTGTGCCATTACTTGAACGGAATTTTGGGGATCTTTGAGCAAAACAATAAAACCCATTTCAGAATTTTTGTACAACTTAAATCCGTATGGATGGATATTGAAGATAATATATATTTTTCAATATCCAAAGTTAGGTATAAAAACAGACAAACATAACAGAATACAGATATAATTATTCACCCTGTAGATTTGTAACAAATCTCAATAACTTAGGCCTCATCAGTTGATCGGCAATGTCATGTAGAACAAGTAAAGGAAAAACCCTTTTTTTTTTCAAATACTGTTGATGAATAGGTGTCTATTTTACGGAACCCTTGTTACGCGAGTCCGACTCGCACTTGACCAGCTTCACTATAAACATATGCTAAACACACGGTTACACAATACACACAGATGTCGACAAATGGTTTTACGAATGCAGTAAATTGAATGTATATACAGCTTTACACATTTCAATAACTCACTTGTATTTGTTTAAAGAGCTGTTAGCAGTACAACAGCACTCAGTTGATATTTAAAAATACAAGCATTACATAGGTTTACGTTCATGCTGTTCAGCAGCAGTAGGCTTTTACTTAGCACTTAGATGTGCTATTACACAACAAAGGGCACTAAATACAGCTCAAAGCCGTTTAACGAATTTCGGTGCATTATAATGATACAAGTTTATGCCGTTAACCAGCATAAAGATAATCTTACTACTTTAAAATGCTATTGTAGACCCTAAGGCATTAAAAACAGCTAAAAGTTGTATAGAGGATTTTCATGGCATTATAATGGTTCATATTTATGCTATTAAACAACATTGAGCATTTATTTACTACTTAAAAATGCTACTGTAAATCCAAATGCACTAAAAACAGTTAAAAGCTGTACAACAGCATTGTGGTTTGCTGCACTGAAACTAAAGGCTTCACAAAAGCATTTTGATATACCATTATCCAACCGTTATACAGTATAAAGCATCTAAACGGTTTTGAAATGCCAATATAAAGCGTCAAGATGCTCGGTGAACTTATATAAAAGTTTATACGGGCCTTAAGTTTTACATAAGTTTAATTTTCGTTTGTTAAAATGCTTTCTGTGTTACTTGGGTTGTTACATTCTGGGGAAGGTTTTAGTATATAGCATTAATGGATATCCCGTGACGTTGCGCACATGGAGCCGTTTTCATTTTTTATGATTATAAGTAGTGTTATTTTGAAAGTTACTCTAAAACGTAGACAGACATAGGGACTCTTACTAAAAAGTAAAAAATAAAAAGCTTTTTCCAAAAAAAAGATAACCGACTTCAAAATCTCTTCTGCCGGTCTATTTGTGTTGCCACCGACTTCCAAAATAGTTATTTTTGTCCTTTTAGTTTTTGAAGTCAGTTATGTTTTTTTGGAAAAAGCTTTTTTTGCTGTACAGCACGTCAAAAGCCCCCGTGCCCCCATTCCGGAACTTTGTTGCATCTGTTTATATTTTTATTATTTTAGCAAGCAAAAAATACGTGTCCCGTTTTGGTCCCTCTATCAGACGAACTAAACAGATTGTATTTTGAATGTTGTCGTCATCCCTATTGATTGTGTCGTACGTTGTTGTCTGAGGAACATTTTTTCACAGTTAAAGTTGCTACGGTAGTAACTTCGCTGCGTATCAGGTTTGCACTTAACCGGTTTCTTTCTTTATATACATAGCTTTCTCCATCTAAACCTACATTTTTAAGTACCTAAAGTTGTTAATATATTTATTGATTACTAGCTGGCTGACCCGTGCCCACTTCGTTGGGCGGTAAACATTTTAACTTGTGATGAAATTGCGAGCGCTCAGCGCTAGTCTCTCTATCCCTTGTTGCCGAGACATGCTGGGCTAATATGCATGTTATCTTTATAATTTATAGCCTACTACTAGCTTTTGCCCGCGACTTCGTCCGCGTGGTTTAATAGCTCTCGTTCCCGGGGGATTTCCGGGATGAAAACTATCCTATGCCCTTTCTGGGGTCCCAGACTATATCTGTACCAAATTACATTCAAATCGGTTTAGGCGTGAAGAAGAGACAGACAGACAAAATTACTTTCTCATTTATAATAATAGGTACTTGTTATTATTATATGTTAGTACGAACTAGCCGACCCGTGCCCACTTTGTTAGGCGGTAAACATCCGCCTGGCTAGACAAAAACATAGTTCGGCAATATGCTAACTTCTTTATATTTTACAAGCTGTTCCTCGCGGTTTCATCCACGTTACATTAGGTTTTTGTTTACTGCTTCACTCCCGTGGGACATAGCGTGATATTATAAAGCCTATGTTACTCGTTGACAATGTAATGTAGCTTTCGAATGGTGAAAGAATTTTTAAAATCGGTCCAGTAGTTTTTGAGCCTATTCATTACAATCAAACAAACATACAAAGTTTTCCTCTTTATAATGTTATTATAAAGAGGAAAACTTTGTACTTATTTTATTTAGCAAAAAATAATCCTTGTGATGAAGCCTTTCGATCGGTATGATAAAGCTACAGGCTGATTAATTTTCTCGAGTAACAGGTTCGATTCCCGGTTCAACAATGTATTTATTTAAATATCTATGAGTACAGTTAAAAATGTTTTTAAAATTCAAATAATGTCTTCTTTCAGTAAAATGTTCTATCTACAATATTTAAGGTACTTTCCCTCCACGTGGCAAAGCCGTGGGTCACCCTGTATAGCAGATTTGTATTTTGGCCCAGACTAGGCTAAGCAGATTTGTATTTTGGCCCAGACTAGGCTACTACTCGTAACTGATTAACGTTCCCAATCTCACCTGTCGTCCAGAATGGTACTAGTTTGCTTGCTGACAAGTTGTTGACATTAATTGTCGTTGAGGCCGCGATGAGATTGCGACTATAATAAGAATGTTTTTAATTACTTAGGTAGCTCCATGAATTAGGCTTTCAAGTTTTCAACCAACGACACGCAAGGGCGGTTCCGAAAAACTAAATCGAATGCTTTAAAGCGGTTGCTTTAAATCGAAAGATTCTTGTAACCATCCCCCAATCTTTGGCGTATTTTTATTTCAGGTCTGCATTTTATTTACAGTTAGCAACAAAAGACTTTTGACAATGTTACTTTTGATTAACTTTTCAACGATCAAGCGACAGCAGGCTGTTGGGCAGCTATTGTATTTCTATTGTGTCTCGGATCACGTGTGTTCGAAGGTTTAATACCTAAATAGAGTTTATTTTATCTTGCTTTAACAGTAAGCATATTTCTTACAAACTGAATTATTATGATTATAATATCCGAAACCATTCAACGACTTTTGTTGCTGACCATATATAAATAAAATATGTCTTAAAATAAAAAGAAAAAAATTAGGTTTACAGTATAAATACCTACCTTATTTATTATATATTTTGTAAACAGTGGATGAAGAACATAATACAATAGGTTTTTCATAACATTACATACCTCTTAAAAAATGGATTATTTTTTATTTAGGTCCTTACTAAATTATTTTGGATTTAAAACTAAGTAGTGATGACATACGGCCAATAAAAAAAACATTTACAAATTATTATTAACATTATTAAGTTTTCCTGCAACTACTTACACAATTATTATTTTGTTATATTTTTTATGGTTTTCACAATCATAAAATTCAGTCTAATCTCAGTCACAATGTTTACTGTGTTAAATGTGGCAGAATGCTATGCCGCTTACTGTACCATTCGTCTATTAATCAAATAATTAAATTATTGTACATTAATATCAAAAATTCTAGGATTTAATGTAAGTACTAGAATATAACATTAAGGATGGATGGAATGCATTCATAACTTGCAGAAGAAAGTTGGTTTTGATGTAGGCAATTTTAATAGCAGGTAGGTTACATATAGTTTTTCATAATTTATATTTATAAAGATGTGAACAACAACATTTAATTACATAAATAGTTGCAATTTGTGTTTAGATGTTGCATAGTACTTGCATTTAGGTTGTCAGATGCATATTTTAATATTTACTTGTTCATAAGAAGTAGTAAGTAAGAAGAAGACTATCACTCATTTAAAAACATTACATATGAAAAAATATCAATGACAAAACAATGACTCATAGTGATAAAAACCAATTGATTTATTTTAATAGAGAGGCCATAATTATGTAGTCTTTAACATTCTTTCATCATTTTTTTTTCTTTATTTTATTAAGGCCGTACGCTGCGTTAGTCGGTCGTCAGCGACGGAGGACCCCTTACTTGTCTTCTTTTAGATAAAACAATGAGCTATAGTAGGAGTGAAAGGAAACGTCGACAGATCGGGGAGTTAGCCGCAAACGACCACTAACGCATCTCTCATTTTTTACTAATTTGCCTCAAATTCATAAGTGTATAAGGGTCAATTTATCCCTTGTTTAGCACAACTTCACCTGTATCCAAAGCCTAAGTTGTGTACTGAGAGGAAATAGTTTAATTGCAGTTTATAATAGGCACAGATAACACTGACAGTGAAGTACCTTGTGCAATTATTGTGAACCAACATTTACATAAAATTAGTCATACATATTCGAGAAATATTCACTAGCTTTAAAATTCGAAAGATAAATAATATAATCACTAGCAATTAGGAGACACATGGCTTTATAGTGGAGTTGATGGCACCATAATTGCTTCTTTAAATTTTTTTTGTTATTTATTTTTTTAACATTTTAATTTTCAATATTTACGAAGCTGCGATCTTCATAGAGGTGATAGTGCCTTCACCCAATTAACACTTTGTACTTTTACCAATGAAAGTATTGCAATTGGGGCAATAGTGTTCAGCATCCTTGAAGGTATCAAAGCAGTACGGCACAAGTCCAAGACAGCAGAGAGAGCAAACCCTGGAAAATTAATAGAAGAATCATTAGAATAATAATTGACAGCACCATAAAGATAGGTAATGAACATTGAATAAAAACATTAACATTACAATAATTGCTAATACAAATAACTTACAATCACAACTCCATTTTGAATACATTACAAAAACAATACTATTGGAATGGAATTGTTAAGGTGTTTATTAACAAAGGTTTTGAATCAATGTAGTATACTAACAGTAGTAGTCTTAAGAATTTGTAATCATCACTCTGGACCCTTGTTCTTGTATCAGCATTGCACAACAAAAAATATTTTTTAAACCATTTGAGAAAAACCATTAAAGATAAAATAATCTTATAATAATAATGAGAAATTTCTGGTAAAATAATGATATTATCAATGTTTTTGCTCTTATAGTTATATCAATATAAGTTCTACTTTAAAAAGCTTTCTAAACCAATAATAAAGGCCTCTGTAAACTATCACATGATCAGCTGTTAAGTCCATGAATTGTTGTTTTTCACTTGAAAGATAATGAAGATAAAGATTGCACATGACAGCAGAAGATACTTACATAGTAATGACGCAAATGGATCCAGCCACCAAATGAGTATGCCAGGCGGTGGTGTATGTAACTCTTGTTGTGACAATTTTTCCGCAATTAAAGCAATTAATCGTTGTTGGCTCAGTTCCGACTGCGGGCGGGAGAACAATACCCACGGGCATGGGAGGCTGCGGCGGCATGTCACCCGCTTGAGGTTGAGTGTTCGTCACTGTGATAGTAGGGTGCGGGTACACCCCCGGTGCTGTAAATTGCTTGGGCTGCGGGTATGGGCCTGCTGCAGCTGCAGCATTATACGGTTCGCCTCCAGGAGCCACAAAGCCATATTGAGGATTACCTACAACAGCAGCGTAAGGCGGCGGAAGATCTTCAGGCGCAGTAGCTACTGCACCTGATCCTAGTCCTGGGTTATGCGCCATTGTTTCTTTTTTTATTTCGCCAAGTGAAGTGTATATTGATTTTTATTTATACACTAGATGTTAAAGTCGAATAAAATATTAAGTTAAAGCAACTGTTACTACTCGTACAAATTGTAAACTAAAATTTGTTAGCAATTCTTCACGAAATAATGCACAAACTACAAAGATATTTAGGACATAACATGACGTCATTCATATGTCAATTAATTCAATGTCTTCAATATGTCAGTGTCATGTGTCATGCATAGATAAAATAACACCAGTTTACAGAGCCAGAGATGATCACTATAACTACCTAGTGCTACCTAGTGTTGTTCTTCAAAAACATGGAAATAGTAATTGCCATATTTTTACTAACCAATAGTGCTTGAATAGTTCTTCACTTAACAGACAGCTTGGTCACGCTTCCTATATACTTGTCTGCCTATGTAATTTTCGACCTAGTATCTAGTACGGTAAATAGACGTGACTTGTGAATCTACCTAGTTGCATTGCGTTACCTCTTCAAGTTAAGTTTTTGACTCCTATATCTATACTAATATTATAAAGAGGAAAGATTTGTATGTTTGCATGTAACGACGAATAAACTCAAAAACTCCTGGACCGATTCAAAAAATTCTTTTTTCATTAGAAAGCTACATTATCCCTGAGTAGCATAGGCTATTTATAATATCACGCTATGCCCCACGGGAGCAAGGCAGTAACCAAAAACCTAACGTAACGCGGGTGAAATCACGAGGAGCAGCTAGTTATTAAAATAATGAATGACGTAGTATTTTTAACAGAATAACCTCTATAACAGACCTTTTCAACTAGATTAAAATCTCCACCCACGTTTGTTATTATTGAAAATATCGTATGCGTTGTTATGAAAATGCGTCCCGATTTCTTGCACACAACTGCATTTTTATCGTGCGATAAATTACCGCAACAAAACGTAACTTCGTACCAGTTTTACAACGAGTACATAAATACTGACATCGTAATAACGCACCGATAAAATCAATCGACCGATACACCAGTGTGGCAGAGGCGTAACCTTTCGACGACCAAGCGACTAAGCGACAGCCGGCTGTGTCGCTGCTATTGTCTTTCTATTGTGTCTCGAGTCACGTGTGTTTGAAGGTATAAAACATAGTTGTGAGTCACTTGCATAAGGTTTATTTTCACATGTCACTTTTCTTATTGTTGAGAACACTTGAGAGCAAACAAAACTCGCTTAGTGTGAAATAATTAGTGGAGCCGACCCCCTTTGAATTGTTCTGTGAGCCGACCTCTGATGACGTACTGTTCCGCGCCCGCGCACCCGGCCGACTCCGACCGATCTGATTGCGTCTTCTTTCGCTTTGCGACCCATTTGAAGAGAGCATAGAACCCTTCCGTTCTGGTCTGAGCGCATCCGCTCGGTTCTGAGCGCATCCGCTAGGCTTTAAGCGTATTAGCGGCGGTAAGACCCCTCTTTGAGGAGTGGCTGGAGGGGCGCCACGGCGCTCTCACGTTTCGCTTGACACAGGTCCTCACCGGACATTCAGTTCGGGAGGTTCCTGTGTTGCGACGCCTGGGTGTCATCACTGCAGCAACGGTCGCCTGGAGGACACGGTCGAGCACACGGTGTGCCGCGCATGGGTGGACCATTGACGTGTCCTCTTAGAGGCGATCGGCGGCGGTGACTTCTCACGCCCGGCGCTGGTTCAGGCTATGCTTTGGGGCAAGACGTAATGGGATGCCGTCGCCTCCTTCTGCGAAGCAGTTATGCTAGTGAAGGAAGCGGCGGCGCGCGAGAGGCAACGACGAGCCTATCGCCCCGGACTAAGGCCCAGGCGAAGACGTCGAGAGTCACAAGACTACTACCGGCCACCGTAGGCACGGTTCTGCGGATGGCGACCGATGGGTAGCTCGCCGCCCGGCTAGGACCAGGACCGCGTCGACGGCGCGTTAGTGTTCCACGCGCGCCGCGCCTCGAAGAGAAGAAGTCAGCACTGGAAGGGGCCCAACATGGCCACGCCTGTTGCGTTGTTGTTGTTGGGTTGCGGAATGTTTATAATAGTTACCGTGACCCTGGAACATGAAGGGCAATCGAAGAAACATGAGTGGGTTTTAGTCAGTGAAAGTCTGACACGCCCTCCCGCCGCACCCAGGACGGGAGCAGTCATTTGATGATTTCCCACTCACAACAAAAAAGATTTTAAGCGTATTCGTTTAAAAACAGTCGTCTTCTAGCCGGTCTATGAGAAACAGCTGTCGTTTATAATTCGTTTATAAACTGGTCTGTGTGAAAAGAAGAGCGCCAGCCGATGCTCTCGGCGCCGGTCTGTGTGAATAGATCTAAGACCTGTATCTAACTCGTCTCGTATCTAGTATAAATTTCACCCTGGTTTACCTACCTATCTTGAGGAAACTGGTGGTTACACACAGACATACGGACAAGAGAGTGTTTTTTTTATCTTGGGTCTGTCCAATTAACTTATGTGCAGAGCTTAACCCAGAAACACCTAACAACAAAACCTTATTTCCATTACAGTAGAATGTAGCGGATACGCCTAAGTGTACATAACATACTATTATAATATATGTAATACATATAAAAAAATATATTAGACACCACTCCTTTCTGGAACACTTCTAGAAACGAAAGGCTATCCATGCTTGTTAGGTTTATGAAAAATTTGCAACCTGGACGCGGCCTAGTTTAGTCATAAGGAATAGAGAATCGACCGCCTCTGCTTCATCCATCACCAATGTGTTTTGGATCTGTTCTTTGATGAGATATAAGCTTAGTTTATTTTATCCTATAGCCTCGGTGCACGATTTACCTAGACAACACATAAGAAATTAATCAATACTAAATGTGAAAGTTTGTACGTGTGTGTGTGTGGATGTTTGTTACTCTCTCCCGCAAAAACTACTGAAAGGATTTTGATAAAACTTTACAGTAATAAAGCTTAGATATAAATCAGAATATGACAAAGGCTATAACCTACGGGAGCGGAGAAGTAACCAAAAATCTAACTTAACACCGGACAGCTAGTATGGACATATTTTATGTACTTAATATAATCAAAAAGATTATATCGTTATTATCATCGTTATTACCGATGATATATTTATAGTATTGGATCTCAAGGTGGCTTTTGACAGTTTTAAATTGATGTGAGCTTGTTTTTTTAAACACTTTTACACATTAATTTCTAAACCGATCATTATTAAACTTTGCATACCTACGGTATGTCTGAGGGACAGATAGTATATAGGATATGTTATAGGCAATGTGTACAATGCAGGCATTCTATACAATACCAAGGAAATGTATAGAATGGCGGGGTCGTTCAGTTTACACTTTACCTAGGAGTTTACGAGGCACGCTAGCGTATAGTGATGTAGTTACTGAAATATAATTAATTGTCCTACCCTGATCTAGGTTAAACCGAAAAAGAAATATCTATTCAGGCAAAAGTTTCATCATTCAAACTACACTCCCAATATTTGTGTTTTTTGTGTGCGGAAATAGTTATTTCAATATGATGATTATAGTTATTTCAATATTAGCGTGTATTATGCTCCGTTATTTCACAATCAATGCAAAATCTGACCTATTTAAAATAGATAGATACTTACAGAAATATGTATGGTTAAGTCTGTGTAGATATCTGCTACCTGCAATACTGCTCTTTTTTCAGACACTGGGTATAAATGGTTTATTTTTTACCAACTTAAGTTGAATGGCTTTAACTTCAACTTGACGGTACAAAAATCGGCACTTGAAACTTCCAAACATATGTGATTTTAAACACAATAGGAAGACAATAGCAGCCCGACAGCCGGCTGCCGTTTGGTCGTTGAAAAAGGTTAAGGCGCTTAGAGCTTGCTAATACTCGTAATTTACACTTGGATTGACCCGTATTAACTTAACGGTATGTATTTACCTAATCTACACTAATATTATAAAGAGGAAAACTTTGTATGTTCGTTTGTTTGATTGTAATGAATAGGCTCAAAAACTACTGGACCGATTTTAAAAATTCTTTCACCATAAATAAGCTACATTGTCCACGACTGTCCACGAGTAACATAGGCTATATAATATCACGCTATGTCCCACGGGTGCGAAGCAGTAACCAAAAACCTAATGTAACGTGGGTGAAACCGCGAGGAACAGCATCTAGTGACTAATAAATTGATGGACAAAACGAACTTAAAAAAAAACGAGCAAAAAAACTTCTGTACCCATTAAAGTTATGCTATTATATTATATAGCATACTCTGAAATGAGCTTTACTTAGATGCGGACATACTTATGACATAAGAACAAGAACCTGTCACATTGTACTTTCTGTTTTGAACATATACCATCGGTGGCCAAATTATTAGGGACAGTATTCATTGAGAAACATTTTTTTGTTCAAACACCTTTTTCAAGAAAATAAATAATGTTATATAGGTTTTTCTGGTATGGTTTTACTCCTGGTATTATTATTATTAATTTTGATATGTGATACCACCATGTGATCGAGTCATTTTCAAAAAAAGTGATATTGCTTATAATATGTAGCAATTTTGTTAACTTCAGTTGAAAATAACTTTTGTTTCATTGATGGCAAAAACTATTTTCAGTTTTAATTTTACAAGATGTTTCTGTTAAAACTAATCAAACCGCAGATATTGTTTCTGATGATGTCCTATTTTTCTTAAATTGAATACAAAATATTAAGTTTTGAGAACGATATTACGTGATACGTTTAAAATTTCGCCTTTTTAAAATGGACAAAGCTGTAGACACGTCTCTATGAAAGTTTATAAAAATAAAAACGTTGTTTCTGTATTTTACACATTCTCTGAAAGATTTTACAGCTATTATAGGTGTCTAAAAGTCTGAAGTAAACAGTATTAAAGTAAAATCTGATCAGAACAAACTTCTAAAAACACAGACTGTGAAAAAATGTGGCAAAAAACGGATCACCACTCTTTGTTCTGACCTTAAAAACAGAGATATCTGCCTAAAACATGATTAAAAGTGTATTGTTTCCCTGACTACGATTATAAACGAGAGATAAGACAAGAAAATAGAAGTATTCGATCGGGCAGTTTGACGGAGGTTGGCCGAGAAGAATTGGATAAATCGCCGGCCGATCAAAAAATCGCACCTCACCGAGACCATGAAGTAGAAACGACTGCAGTAGGCCTGGCAACTCCGAAGTATGACAGTGGCAGACTGGAATCGGTTAATAATATTACTTTTAATATTCCCATGCGTCTGAAATACACTATTCAGTAATTATTGCATTATTTTCTGTGTATGCCTCTCCAACGAATATTTTTTTCAAGTGGAGGTCGATAAGAGCTCATTTGCAGTCGTACACATCGTGGAATTGTTCGAGAACAGCTCCATGCAGTTTGCTTTTAAGGGAAAACTTAACAACCAGGTAGCATCATTGTGTGATTTAACATCTCAGCTAAAAGCATGGGGTGCCTATATTTCGTGAAAGTGACTACAAGGCAAGATCTGTACAAGTTAGTACTAGAAACTGAATTATGGCCGCAAGTCGAAGAGTGGGTGCCCAGTAGCCGGAGAGTTAAATTTTATGCACGATTCTACATCGTATATCAAGACCAAAGTGTTAAAGCATTCCTGTCTGAAAAATAAATAAATATTTTCTGCGATAACTAGATAATTCACCAGATACGAACTCTATTGTGAACATGCAGAAGCTCATCAAGAGGGCTATCGTTAAGCACTTCGTAACCACTAAACACTAGGTCATTGCAGTTCATTGAAATGAGTTTTATCATGACACAAGCCTAAACAACCTGTTATATAATGTATAGAACGTATAAAACGTCTTATACGAGCTGTTGGCGGCGGCGTCGCATAATATTAAGTTATACACAAAATATTTACTTTCAACTTATTAATGCGTTATTTTTTTAAACAAATTACCAGGTGTATTTTCACTTTCGTATTTCTTATTTTTATAATCTTAAATAATAAGGTTTTTGAATAAAAAATACCACTGAAGTCTACAACCAATTCATTTTCTGAAAAAATTAATCCAACTTCATAATACAAAAATCACGACACTGTCCCTAATAATTTGGCCAGCTACTGTACTTCGATCAACACTGATAAAGACCACTAAAGAAACTAGAAGCAACGCCAGTAGTTCCAGTAAAACGGGCCTACACTTTTATAGAATACGGCCGGTATTTTGCTGGTTTGATTGACGGGCCTGTTGGTCTTGTGGTTAGTAACACTGACTGAGAAGCCGGAGGCCGAGGGTTTGTTTCCGAACTTTGTGTGATGAGCATGATTGTCTGTTCTATGTATTTCTAATTTGTCTATTACTATCTGTCCCCTGCGGTTTTACCCGCGTAGGTCCTGTTCCCGTGGAATTTTCGGGGTAAAAACTATCCTATGTCCTTTCTCAGGCTATACTATCAGGTTAGACTATTTGTGTACCAAATTTCATTTAAATAGCTTCGGTAGTTTTGGCGTGAAAGCGAGACAGACAGACAGGCAGAGTTAAGTTACTTTCGAATTTATAATACAAGCTTTTGCCCGCGGCTTCGTTCCCGTTCCCGGGGTATTTTCGGGATGAAAACTATCCTATGTCCTTTCTCTTTATTTATAATATTAGTATGGATTAGTAAGTAAAGTATGGAAGTTTGGATGTATGGGTAGTATACTTGACTTAAGTTCCTGGTTCCTCCCTATAGATGGGGCAGAGGGCGTCCACAGTGCGTCGCCATCCCGTTCAGTCTTGAGCTTCGCGTTTAATTTCACTCCAGGTCTTCCCTAATCTTTGGCTTCTGCGATGACGGTTCGCCGCCAGGTCTGCTTAGGGCGACCACGTTTTCGCTTTCCTTGAGGATTCCAGTCCAGGGCTTGCCTTGGTATATGTTCAGAATCCCCTCGGAGCGTGTGGCCGATCCAGTTCCATTTGCGACGTTTGATCTGCTGGTCGATCGAGGTTTCACCGCAGAGTCTCCACAGATCTACATTTGAGACCTTCTCGGGCCAGTAAATACCGAGGATACGACGAAGACAGCGGTTGATAACGACCTGGAGTTTGTGCGAGATGTCTTTTGAGACCTTTCACGTCTCACACCCATACAGCAATACGGTTTTGACGTTGGACCGGAATATTTTAAGTTTGACTCTTCTGGTCAGTTTCCGTGATTGCCACAAGGGACGGAGTTGTGCGAAGGTTGCTCTTGCCTTGGCGATCCTTGAAGCGATGTCCTCTTCGGTCCTTCCAGTTTCTGACACGACACTACCGACTCCGAGGTAAGTAAATTTGTGGACCCTTTCCACTGCCTCTGTGCCGATGAGCAATGGCG
Organism: Athetis lepigone; assembly: GCA_033675125.1. Lineage (NCBI taxonomy): Eukaryota > Metazoa > Arthropoda > Insecta > Lepidoptera > Noctuidae > Athetis > Athetis lepigone. The sequence continues at coordinate 7,782,898 of CM066214.1, forward strand.
GATGTATGGGTAGTATGGAAGTATGGATATGTATGTATGTATAATTCTAAGTACGTTTATCAGTTCTCTGGTTCTAATAGTGTGTGTGTGAGTTGTTCTATATATCTTTCTGACACAGTGATATGTTGTACTGCGCCGACACTGATACATCTGGACCTCGCGGGCTCTGTCATCCTCTACCATTTTTCATCTTAGTAGTTACGCCACTTGCTGTGAGTAGTAGGTGGTAGTTAAAATATTAGTATTATTAAAATTATAAAGTGTAATGTCGTCGGCCGCGTGAAGGGCTGGCCCTCTTTACCACCGGTAATACCCCTTGAGTAATGTTTTAATGAAAATTTGCTTACTTAAAGTAGGTTCCATAGCTTTGTCTTTCAAAAGTTCGTGTATGAAAAAATGTACTCGTACTTACGAGTATTGCTAGAAACTTCATATCAATTAAAACCTACCTCAATACACGGCCTACTTGCAAAAACAGTGGCCAAAAATGTTTATTGAATAACATAGATCCTCGGATATGTCTACCGGTGGTGGTGGGTGTTGGGTAACAGTTCTCAGGCCTGTTACGACGGTAGCGGAGGCACGACCAGTGAAGTGAACGTACCTGAGAAACGCGCGCGTGCATTCACCGCTGTCGATTCTATTGACGAAATTTTAACAACACACTGTAACCTGCTATTTCGTATAAACAAAGTTTGTAAAGCAATCGACCCTGTTATTTTTAACAAGTACTCAAATTGTAATAGTGTTGTGACTCAGTGCAACTGTTTTAGCGTAATTGACGCTGAGTAAGCATATTTGGGTAGGTATTGAGTAATCTAATTGTTTTGTTAGGTGCTTACCTCTATCATACTATTTAGGGCATGTTTAATTGACAATACTGTGTTATTAAGGCCTGTCTAATGGGAGTATTTACATAAGAGACCTATCAAATTTATTGAATAGGTAGTTGCGTCCGTGAGACTGCATGCATGTAAAGTACTCTGACCGCTAAGAACAATAGGAAGACCTGTAAGTTCTTGGTGACTCTATGGTGCCATATTTTTGAAATTAAAGTATGTACATTATAAGTAACTTTCGAATCGAGAAAAGTCGAAGAAACGGCCTCTGTTTATTGAAAATTATATCACATTACATTATGTAGACCGTGAGTCTGTCCAAGTACTAAAAGCTGCGTGTCTGTTTGACGCTCAATAGATGTGGGAGAATATAAATATGTAGATACCTAGAAATAAAGGACAAACATGTCGTATTGTGTTTTGGTGGCTAAAAGTTATTTGACAACTCTTGTTTCAATTACCAAAAGACTGAAATACCCTAAAAAATTGCTTCCGGACTAAATTGGGTTTATCAAATTTAATTTTATAAAAATCCAGTTCACTGGTTCAAAATGGTATTCATTTCATATTAAAATTTATATCACTACAGGAAATAGCATTTCCGCGAAAATATGTCAATCAGTCTTAATTTGCGTTTTTGTTTTGTAATACAAATTAACATTTTCATTATCTGTTGGACATACGTTCCGTTTCCTTATTGTTTTGGTAACAGTCTCTCTATCTGTGCCTCTCTACCTTACCTGAAATAGTTAAATCAGCTTAACGTATTACCGGCTATTTTAATCATTGATCGATATTGTACCAATTCAAATCCATTTAACATAAAAAGTTCATAATAATACTTACAACAGTCAAATTAATATAATATATGTCGGGGATTGAAGATAAGAACCTATTTGCTACAACGCCATCTGTGGATGAACAAGGGCGTCTGGATGCCTGGGTGGGAGTCGGTGAAGCAGTTCTGTCCTGTGTCATAATGATGACGTTGCCGGTAAAACGGTTAGACATGTCTGCTGAAGGACGTCGAGCGGACAGAATGCTTCATGCCTTCAACCGAACCTGCCAGTTCAATCGGTGTTGTGATATTTTGTAATTTATTAATGTCTAAAGTTCATTGTATTAAACATTGTTCATGTAACTCGGTTATTATTTGACTACGAGTACTTGTCCAAGTTCCTTAAATCGCCCACGTTTCGACATCAGAAGTGGGATTCGCTTGGACAAGGGATTATTCTAGACCATTGTTCTAGATCATTCTGAGAAAACAATTGAACATCACTGGAAAATTCTGCATCTGGATATCAGAGAGATTAAACTGAAGAAGATACTAGAGATGAGATTGGATAGCAGTCTAGAGTTTTCTTCTAGAGGTCTAGAATGATCATTTTCTTCTGGGAACTGGCAGACTATTGAGTGATAAAACAGCTTCAACAGTCAGCGTACAGCGGAGCCTTGGTACAACATAGTTACAGCCAAAGTAACAGCTACCACGAGTGGATGAGGCTTTTGACAAAAGCCAATAATGGAGAGTTTATTTTAATGACTGATGCCTGAGGAAAGATACAGGATGGCTATATGTGTACCTGAACACTAGAAGAACTCTTCAAACCTTTCAACGACCAACCGACAGCTGGCTGTCGGGCTGCTATTGTCTTTCTATTGTGTCTCAAATCACGTGTGTTCAAAGGATTAAACAGATTTTGGTTAAAACGATAGATTAATCTGCAAAGCCTCGTTTTAACGATAAGTTTTCTATAGCGATGATCAAAGTACTGAAAGTAAACACATCGCTAACATAAACAGTTTGAAGATATCAAATGCATAACATGTCACGATGGACACACAACTGAAAAGATTGTTGTTTATGTTGTATGACTACTACAAAACTACAAATGGTTTACGCTATGAAGATGACTATGACTTTTGATAAGACAAGTTCATAATCAAAGGCTGCTCCAATGAATTTAAATTATTTGTGAATTGGGAAACCAATCCACCTCATATGAAAATGAGATGAGCGACAACGAGATTCAGTTTACGGAATTATTCGGTGTCGAGGATCATTAAAACGAGTCGATGATTTACCTCTTAGATTGAAGTGCCTTAACTGCGAAGAGCAAGGCTAAAAGGAGAATGACAAAGAAAATCAACGACAGCATGGCTTGAATAGCAACGTCTATTCAGCTAGCAAAGATATTAATGTTGTTTGTTATCATTTTAGAGTAAAGGACTACGTCGGTGCTGTTGCCAGAGCGAGGCGCCAAAAAGATGTGATGACCACGTTGAATACTTCAAGCGATGTGCGTTGGTCGTGCGAGGTGCCTCATGAGTTGGTGACAGACAGCAGCGCAGTGTGTTGCGAGCTCGTCGCGCACGTTGGAACTGAAGACCGTCGCGTCGTGTCATAAGCATTATTTCGAACTGAAGAAGCCTGTTATGGCACATGACTCGTGTTAGTCGTATTCATTTTGCTTTGGATGTGAGTTGAAGAAAAAAGTTTTGTTTGAAAGAGAGTGCTCATGAATGAGCAATAGTATTGGTGGTGTATGAATTGTGAATTGAAAGGTTGATTGCTGATTGTAAGTACTATACTCTGTTTGTCTCTTTTAAGAGACTTTGTTTTAATCGTCTGGTTTTAGCTTATATTGAGTCCGATTGCGATGGCGACAAAAGAGAGAAAACAGAGAAAGTAATAACAGAGTTAAATTATATTTGTGCTTGAGGCACGCTTTTTTATTTGTACTTTGACTTGGTTTGTGTGTGGTTTTGATACATTGTTGCTTTATCTTTTAAGAAGTGCAGCCTCGATGCTGTGATCATGTTTTTTTCGTTTATCGTTTTCTATTTAGTATCTTCGGCAATAATATTCTGGAGTTAGGCTGTGATCACACTAGCGTTAACGGATAATGTTCTTATTTCGATAAGTTTGTTCAAACCGTTTTTCAGATCACGAGGTCAAAAATATGTTCTTTGCGTATGAATGCGAATCTACTTAGTAGATTTTATGGGCATCAAATGGATACTTATTAGTCAATTTGTGCTGGTTCACGCACAAATCGTCAGATAGTGTAGCCCCACCCTTAGTAAGGGAAATGACAATTCAAATTCAATGAGTCAAATAGTAAAGAGATTTTATTTAAATTTTTGTAATTCCATAGCCTGTACTTGTCAATGTTAGTGACATAAAATAACAGATTTTGTGTTACTATGACTACTATGTATGTTAGGTGAGTTGTATTCTGTTTGACTGATTTTATAATAATTCACGTTTAAAGAAAGGTTAAGTAAAGCTAATTTAGAGTCGGCCTCGTATTCTACAGAAAAACACCAAATCAGATCGCTTCTTTTAGTATCTACCATGTAAATGATAAAATTGCTGTCAGGAAAGAGCTACATGGTCATGGTTAAAGTAAGAGTTTCAGTAATCTTTTAACTACTGGTGTATGACACATGAATGATAGACGTTCAGTGATTTAGTTGGTTTGTAAGAAGATTTTGTCAACCATGTCGTGTCTGTATGTGTGTATCATAATAGTTTCACTTGATATTTAGGTAGGTTGGTTGATTGGTATGATAACGATATTGTTAGCCTTTATAAATTTCAAAAGTTTAAACCTTTCATGATCACGTGTGACAAAGGCCGCTTGTGTCCACGACTCCACGTCTTTCCAAGTTTGTTTCTGTGTTCTTTATAGATTCGCATGCATCCATCGTGTTTGTTCGTTTTATAGAAGGAATATGAATCGTAAGTTACGCACTGTTGATGGCTATGCAAGGGTGATGATGAACTGGTTACATACACACGTTCTCAGTTCGATGAGTCAAAGAGATCATGGTGATCATCGATTGATTTGGCATTTTGTATTGTGTTGCAAATGTGTTTGGCTGTGTTATTGTAATAGTAGATCTTGGCTATGATGTTGACGGGAATGAGATACTTGGGCTTTTGTTTGAATGAATGAATGTTTTGCTTTTCTTTAAAGAAACCCTTAAAGCTACATAGCCCCACCAAACGGCTTACGCAGTTTAACTGTTGGTTTACTTTGTTGTTTATGAAAGTAGTCAAGATTGATTTCTTTGTAAATTTCAATGGTTAATGGTGGTTTTCAATTTGGTCTTGGTCAAGTTGAATGTTTTCAATGATAAATAATTTGATCTAAATAAATCGTAGCGTTACTGGTATATCACGAGCCGTCACTCTTTGAAGTCCATGATAAATGATTATGAGTACTGTAAATATATTCTGTACCGACCAAACTTGTAGCAGATAAGAGCTCATTCCTTACCGAGACTTGGTTATTTGTACAGATATAGATTAGGGTTACTGGTTTAATTAATACCCCTTACGAATTCAGGATTTTAGAGTGTGCTGTCAAGATTGGCCGTGGTATGTAGTAAAACTAGTGAAATATTTAGCTACATTGAATTTGTAATCTTCAAATCCTCACATTGATTGCTGTAAGCTATCATAGTTAAGTTGAGTTTGAATCTGTTGCTACAGAAGAAGTACAGTACCTACATGACATTGAGTAATTTTAGTATCATTATCACTTTGAGTTTTTGAATAATGATGTTTCTGATGTTTGATGATGTTGGTACTCGTTAGATCGAGGTATCTTTAGATGTGATGTTGTGAAGTGACCTTATAATGTATTGACCTTTCTATTGGAAACAGATCTTTCTCAGCAAATTTAGAGTTTGAACGTTTTCGAATGTGAGGTTCCCGTTGTAATGAAGCTTGAGATTTAAAGTGATATAGTGCCAGTGAGGGCGATATTGTTGTTTGTTTTACGTTGATTATTAAAACTTGATTGAGTTTGACGAATTACTGTGGAGACTTGGTGGTTGTGCCAAGAGAGTGATGTTGCTTGGCGAGAGTGCCAATGTAGAAGTAGCTTGGCGGGAGTGCCAAGGTAGAAGTAGCTTGGTGGGAGTGCCAAGGTAGAAGTAGACTTGGTGAGCGTGCCAAGTGTGGGTGTTTCACGGCAGGCAAATCAGGAATAGCTGTAGATCTCTGTACATTTACAGTTGCGCGGCGTACTGCTGATTATGTCGTGGCACCTGGGTTGATGGCTGGCACCCCTTGGTGCTTCGTCATCGCCCACCTTTAGTGACCACGATTGGGTGGTGGATTAGTGACCACGATTGGGTGGTGGATTAGTGACCACGATTGGGTGGTGGATTTAGTGACCACGATTGGGTGGTGGATTAGTGACCACATAGTGTGGTGGTGTTTGTGACCACATAGTGTGGTGGTGCTTGTGTATTATTGAGTGGCCTTGGTGGCCGGGCCATGTGGTATTGGCGGACTGTGATTATGATATTGACTATGACTATTTTGGATAACAACATTTGGAACTTCTTAAGAGTTTTGGAAATGATGAGAGCAACGGGAACGTCTCATTGTTTGGTATTTGTTTGTTATTGTTGTGTGTTGCTTTGAGTATTGTTTTGAGGTCAGGAAGGCCGAACGGCCTAGTGTGAGCTGTGGTACCTCAAATTGTTCCTTGTCTACAGGTATACACGAGGACGTGTATAATGTCAGTTCTGGCCGTGTCGGGGATTGAAGATAAGAACCTATTTGCTACAACGCCATCTGTGGATGAACAAGGGCGTCTGGATGCCTGGGTGGGAGTCGGTGAAGCAGTTCTGTCCTGTGTCATAATGATGACGTTGCCGGTAAAACGGTTAGACATGTCTGCTGAAGGACGTCGAGCGGACAGAATGCTTCATGCCTTCAACCGAACCTGCCAGTTCAATCGGTGTTGTGATATTTTGTAATTTATTAATGTCTAAAGTTCATTGTATTAAACATTGTTCATGTAACTCGGTTATTATTTGACTACGAGTACTTGTCCAAGTTCCTTAAATCGCCCACGTTTCGACATATATATTTTCATTTTAGTTTAATTATTTACAGTTGGGCATTAGAGTCTATCGATCCGATCTTCCTAGAGGAATCTTGTTCCTCATATCAGTGTAACCTTTTTAGGAGAGCTGGAGTGAACACTGATGAGAGTCAGGGGTGCCACCTTTCTTTTGCCTTTGCTTATCTGTATATTAGTTTAAACACTCACAAATACAAAAGTGAAAGGAAATATTACAGTAAAATGCTGGAGGATCTTGATTATGCATCCAGGACAGTTCTGACCCTTGCAGCACCTAGCACCTCATGTTGCTCCATTCGTGTGTTGTATACCTCACCGATATGTTGCCCCTTTGTGCAACTATGTGCTCGTACCCAGTTTTGGGGGCCAATTTATTGAGTGTATGTACCATTTTATCTAAGGATAAAAACATTGGTCAAACAGGTGGCATAAAAAATTCCGTAGAGGTAACCAATTCATCCTAATAAAGACACAGTCTCCATGTCCAACATCATATGTGCGTGCTCTTGCATAATGCAGACGCAGGGATATTTCCCGGTTGGTGACTCATTTCATCTAGAGACTGGGTCTCTGCGCGTTGGCACCACCTCGTGAGGCTTCGTAAAGCTGTCCCCAGGTTTCGAAATGTTAAGAAATATATACCTAAATTAATAACAACACTCTGTTTTCAGACAAGTACCTACTCCATAAAGAAATAATAGACAGAACCATAGACAATCCTAATATAATTGGTATGCATTATGTTACAATTGTCTAGAATAACCATACAAACCGACAATACCTACCTACTTAATATTACGCTCGATTTATTTTATATAGAAAAAAATTAGCTGTTCATTACTTTTATGTTTGCCTAATGTACTGAACAGCTGATACTTTTTTGGCGATTTCGGCTTTGATATAAATATTTGATTTAAATATTTGATTTTATAAAAATATAAAAGTAATTATAGTGACTAGCATGAAATTCAAACTTCATATTTGTATGGCTATATCTAAACGAATCTTCTGTAACATCTCAAATGTAAGTATCTTCATTTTGTCAAATAAAATGATTTGATTTGATACCATATAAAAATAGTTTGTTATCATGAGCACAATCACGTGTTTAAGTTTCGTACACTAATTACCAGTCACCCTATATACACACATCAAAAGTGTCTAGGGATATTTCAATTAAACCTAAATTACTAAAATTCTATTAACTTTTTGTTAAAACATGTACACATTAAAATAAACCTTGTTTAATAGACTATTTAATCTGATAATAAACTTTTAGATAAAGTTAAATTTAAAAAAAAACTTAGAAGAAGAGGAAAAACTCAAACAAAATTTCAATCTTAACTTTATTTTTGAAACATCAAAACTTAAACAAAACAACAATTTTTTTTGTAAAAGTTCTTGAAAACTTAAAATTAATATTCCGTGGATCCACCTAAGACTCTCCTGACACATCTGCAGCGGTTCTGCATACTCAAAACAAGGGTGTCAATATCCTGTTGTGGAATACTGTCCCATAATTGCCGTTTCTGAAGCCATGAAGACCAGTCAGAGCGTTATATCCAGGCTTTGGTCATGTTATCGTGTCACGGAGGAAGTGGTGGAACGGCACCGAGGACCTCAACGCATTACAACACATGTACAGGACCGATTCATAGTAAATGCTGCACGAAGTCAACTAAATGCAGCGGCGATGCAATTGGTTCAAAGGCTACAGAGAGAGTATGGTTTGCTGGTAAGCGGTCAAACTTTGAGAAGGCGACTGCATGAAGTCAATCTACGTGCTCGTAGGCCATTTTGGGTATCAGCACTAAGGAGAGGTAATCGAGGAAGAAGATTACAATGGGCTATTGCACACGAAAACTGGAACCATTCTCAATGGTCACTTGTGCTTTTCACTGATGAATCTAGGTTTGGATTTCATCCTGATTTGCGAAGAGTACGCATTTGGAGAAAACCTGGACGTTGGAATCGACTGCAGCACCCACAACAAGTTCATGCATATTAAGGTGGCACGATTATGGTTTGGGCAGGAATTCGTCTCGGCGGTAGAACGGACCTCGTTTGGATACAAGGCAATATGACTGCTCGAAAATACCGAGATGAGGTGCTAGAGCCTGTAATCTTGCCCCACAAACGGCAAATGGGACAAAATTTCCAGCTAATGCACGACAATGCCCGTCCACATACGGCGCGTACCGTTACAAGTTGGTTACAACAGCATGTTATCCAAGCTTTAGACCGGCCTGCACAATCCCCTGACTTAAATCCTATTGAGCATGCCTGGAATATGCTTCAGAGAAGAACTCGTAGGAATTTCCCTGTTGATATTGTGCATCAAAACCAGCTTTTCTTGCATCTTAGCAGGATTTGGGACAGTACTCCACAACAGGATATTGACACCCTTGTTTTGAGTATGCAGAACCACTCCAGATGTGTCAGGAGAGTCTTAGGTGGATCCACGAATTATTAATTTTAAGTTTTCAACAATTTTTATATAAAAAAAATTGTTTTGTTGTTTAGGTTTTGAAATTTCAAAAATAAAGTTAAATTGAAATTTTGTTGAGTTTTTCCTCTTCTTCTAAGTTTTTTTTTTATTAAACTTTATCTAAAAGTTTATTATCAGATTAGATAGGCAATTAAACAAGGTTTATTTTAAAGTGTAGGTGTCTTAACAAAAAGTTAATAGAATTTTAGTTATTTAGGTTTAATTAAAATATCCCTAGACACTTTTGATGTGTGTATTTGAATGATGAATGATCATTTACTGCCCCAATATTAGTTACGTAGTAACTATTTATTAATCTGTGATATTAGGCTGACCATTTTTTGTCTGCCTCTGTTGGGGCTGCTGCGCTCTCGCCACGATTTGCTTACGCAATTATGCATGAGCGCGTACTTTGACACGCTTTACGGTGAAAATTTCCGGTATCCTGCAAACAACAATACCATAATTATAAGCCACATCACTGTTCACAAAAATTAAAATTAACTCGAGTCAAGACCGATTTTCTTTTCTGAGAAATGGACTCTTTACGTGTTCCCTACGGCCATGAAACCGTAAAAACCAATCTTCAATGTCGAACTTAGCCCATATATACGTGCCGCATATTTTGACACCTGTTAACAATTCATAAAAAAGGTAGGGGCTTCCCGTTGACCTAGAACCGCGAAAGGCAAGAAACAAGGTAAATATTCGATGGTTTAAACTTATATTTGGAATTTCGATGTCATGTAAACTAGGTAAAACCACAGAACAGTTGTAATAGGTTTCCATTGTGCAAACATGATTTTCAACAGAAAAAATAAAATTTGGTCACCATTTAGGGAGACAGCTGGACACAAAGGGAAACCCTCGGCCTCAGTCCACAAGTCCTTGTCGCACTATGCAGTTAATTCTATCTAACCAACATGTAACTAGATGATTATCAAGTACTTACCTACATAGCTATGCGTGCGCTGACATAACGTTGTATTTCCGGAAAAGTTTGGTTTAAGATAAGATATTGTTAAATCGTTTATGTAAGTAGGAATTTGATTACTTTTAAGCCTTCAATTTTTTTATGTCATGTATTCCCTGCAACAGTATGCTATCATATTCGATTGCGACATAAGAGCGAGTGTAAACGGATTAAGTCGAGTACGCCCGAATTCGAACCGTTTTCAACTACAACTCTTTATTAATGGCATTTGTGGAAAAGACACCACAATTGAGGACCTTGCAGCTAAAGGGAGGCAAGTCCAAATTTCAAAACTGTTGGGTATTTAAAAAAAAGGTTTTTAAAAATTGATTGATGTACTTATGTTTTATCGATAAATGGCATTATATAATACGATCATATATACGCATTTTATTCAAGATTTAAGGCAATTGAAGAAGTAATAGAATTACTACGATTTTTTAAAGTTTGGATCTGCCTCCGTTTTGCACCAAGATTGAAGAAAAATACTACCTTATTATGTATTAAGGATAATAAAACCGGTAAACACGGTTATTTTTTTATTTCAAGAATTAGTAATCAGTCCACAAAGAATTAAACAATCAAAAAAAATACAAAAACGAATGAATGCTGAACAAAAAAGAAAATTAAAGGTTAACTTCAGCTTGATCATCGTCGTCTTCGCTAGAAATATCATCTGTTGGTCCGACAGCTTCACTTTTAAGGGCCCTATAGAAATATAGTTTATTTGGTGGAACATAGTTCTTTACCAACTGCATAAAATCGTTGTATTAATACCGAGCACAAAACGTGCACTGACTAGTTTACAAACGAGGTAATAATTTCATTTGTTGCAAAAAGGAGGCAGGTCCGGACCTGCTCCCTTCTTGCACCAAACAGAATAAGGTAGCAGATCCAAATTTTGTTACAGCGCGCTTGTTTGTCGTCGGATTTGCCTCTTAAATGCACCAAACCATAGCTAATTTTTTTGTTTAAAATGTAGGTGAAAAAAAACGTAACGGTTAAAATTTGGATCTGCCCCTCTTTTGCTGCAAGGTCCTCAATTCTGCCACGACCATGTTTATTTATTTTACAATATCTCAATCCAAGAAAGATTTATAACATTATTATATAGAGTATGACTGCGACTTCAGGGTGCACCACGTGCAGGTGAGGTTGGCTTTGCGTCATAGTATGGCCACTTACACCCCCGAACAGCTTTCATTGTGTTACTTTCCGAAGAATAAAATGGGTGCTTTCGTGCACCAGAATCGGGCTAACAAGTGTAATTGCACCATTAGTTTAAGATCCGCAATAAAACTATCTTCCCCCATCTATTTAATGGATGAAAAGTATTTTATATCTATACATTTGAATAGGTATATATTTCGAGTAGTTTGTCTTAAAAATTCTCGAGCAGGAATTTTTTGTCGATTTTGGAAGGTGAAAATTGTATGCGTGTGAAAATTGTGTCAAAGAGGTTTTAGCGAAATATACTCCGTAGGATAATAAGGGACATGCAGTACGCGACAAGACTAGTAGAAAATAACGTTAGTATGATCCATATTCTAGAGTCTCCATAGTCTTGGTTGGTACGTACCTATTGTTTTTCGTTAAACTCATATTGCAATTTTTACCAAAACAAACAGAACTCGTAAAGTTTCGTCGTATCCGTCCGTCCATCCTCAGCTTACCGCCCAAACGGTTAGTGCTATAAAAGTGAAACTTTGCATGGATATGAGTATTTACCATGTCGACAAAGTGCTAAAATAAACCTACGAAAATATTTTTTTTTGGGGTATCTCCCAACACTTTAAGTGGGGATGTTTTTTTTTTGTAACTTTATTAGTTCAGGAGTAACAGAGGCTAAAGTTGGTTCTGTAACTCCTGAACGGAAACGCAGATAATACCAAACCTCAACATAATAAGAAAACGGAATAATGCGAAATGGTTAGCTTTAATGCGAAATTATTAATTACGGAACCATATTCCATGCCTGGCTCAGATACGCTCTTGGCCAATTTTAGTGTTATAGCCAGGATTTTTATGGACAGCCCACTCCTTTTATACATATTTTATAATATCTTATTTTCATCCATTAAAGAGATGGGAAACGGTCGTCCTTAAGCGGATCCTCTACTAACTGGGGACTCTGTTTATCTAAGCACCTTAACGAATTTCAGTTGGTTGTTATGTATAAATCGGAATATACGGTGTGAATCGCTAAAATATACGGCGATTTTTGATTAACTAGATATCATGTGATTGTCAGATAGCTCAGGAGGTATCATGATAATATCACAGCGTTACACCAGTTACACACACTTATCACAGGGAAGCAAAACCTCAAATGCGGAACGAACTAGCTACTAAGCACGCACGTCGCTGCAGGCGGATTTATGATACTAGGAGAGCATGACATAACTTTACCTTACTATACAAACTAACAAAGCTAGAACGTAATACTACGGAAGAGTTTTTTATTTTATCTTAATAAATTGTATTAAAAGTAAATGCAAAACGATGATCATAATGATTTCAAATAATATAAAACGGCAAGAGAAATATCTCGAGATTTAGATTTAGATTCTTAACAAAGTTACCAGAGTTAGCTAGTCGTAGTAATAAACTTCAGAAGCCTATACAGGGTGTCCCACGGCTATGCCACATGGAGGGAAAGTATCTTACATCTTGTAGATAGAACATTTTACTAAAAGAAGACATTATTTGAATTTTTAAAACAATTTGAATTGCATTCATAGATTTTTAAATATTTAAATGGTTGGGCCGGGAATCGAACTTGTTCCACGAGAAAAAATAATCACCCTATAGTTTTATCATACCGATCGAAAGGTTTCATCATAAGGATTATTTTTTGCTAAATAACATAGTGTCACAAATAAAAGGAAGACCGTGAATTTTAACATTTGATGTAAAATTTTGTTCTGAAAAGTTAAAAGCTTACATTGCCGTAAGGAAGAACATACAATTGACAATCATAACTACTTATTACTAATTAATCTACCCACTTAAGTAGTATTCATTCATCATTTAAATAAATAAATATCCACCACAACAAGACCAAAAAATCGTCAGGGAACGAAATAATCAAAAGGTATCACTTTGTATTCAAGAAGAAGGGACTAGTTTTGAGCGTTTGAAAAATTGACAATTTTTTTATTAAAAATGTTAAATTTCATGGTCTTTCTTTTATTTTTGACACTATGTTATTTAGCCAAAAATAATTCTTGTGATAAAGCCTTTCGATCGATAGGATAAAACTACAGGCTGATTAATTTTCTCGAGTAACAGGTTCGATTCCCGGTTCAACTATGTAATTATTTAAATATCTATGAATGCAGTTTAAAATGTTTTCAAAATTCAAATAATGTCTTCTTTCAGTAAAATGTTCTATCTACAATATTTAAGGTACTTTCCCTCCATGTGGCATTGCCGTGGGACACCCTGTATAGTCGGTAGTCCCCAAGCTTCAGAACTTCATACGGATTAATAAAGATTCTCTGTTAAGAAAGTTACGTCACCATGCACATGCTTATGCTCTCACTCTCTCAAGTTATTTATTAAAAGCATTACTTACGTAATACGTCCCTTTTAAATGCCTGGTTTAAAATAAATATTATTATTACGAGTATATTATGCTTAACCGTTGCATTTTCAACCAGCTTCGAAAGTTAAAAATTAAAAAATGCATTAATATCAATGCGTTTATGTGTCGCCTAATATAAGTGAAAACAATTATAATTCACTATATTTTTACCCAATATTTTTTTACCCGACTGCTGAAAGGAGGGTTATGTTTTTTGATCGTATGTATGTATGTCTCATTTTATGGCGCGCTCTGCAGCCTAAACCGTTCGACAGATTTCGACTAATGAGGTGTCATTGAATTCGTCTCAGCTGTGGGAGTAACATAGGGTATATGAATTAGAAAAAAAACCGGCCAAGAGCGTGTCGGGCCACGCTCAATGTAGGGTTCCGTAGTTTCCCGTCCGTCACAATAAGTGTTCCCACTTATAAGTTTAAAAAAGGCTTTTGTTACGTTGACACACTAAGTACGCAGAAATTATTTTGTACAACCTTTTTGTCTTTTTTGTACAAAAACTGTTCTTTCCATCAAGTTCAAAATAATTTTCCTAAAAAGTTCTTATAAAGTTTTACTTTCCAGATTTTTTCCATATTTTTAAACCTACGGGTCAAAAGTTAGAGGGGGGGGGGGGACGCTTTGATTTTTCCTTTTGGAGCGATTATTTCCGAAATTATTGACATTATCAAAAAACGATTTTAGTAAACCCCTATTAATTTTTTAATACCTATCTAACAATGTATCACACGACAGGGTTGAAATAAAAAAAAAACACTTCTCTCTTTACATATAGGGGGGCTACCCTAATAAAACATTTTTTTCCAATTTTTATTTTACCACTTTGTCGGCGTGATTGATATACATATTGGTACCAAATTTCAGCTTTCTAGTGCTAACGGTCACAGAGATTAAGCGAGGACGGACGGACAGACAGACAGACATGGCGAAACTATAAGGGTTCCTAGTTGACTACGGAACCCTAAAAAAGGAGAAATAAAAAAATAATACCTAATTAAAACATGAAACAGAAACAAAGTCACACTTCCGATATTGCAGTTTTTTTTAAATTATTTAATTATATTTTTCAATAGGTAAATTAAATTAACAAAAATTTTAATTCAAAAAATATTAAATTATATAAAAATAATGGAAGTCGTGATGGCCCAGTGGATAAGGCGCCCGCCTCTCGTGGAAGAGGTTGTAGTTCGAATCCGGGCAAGTACCAATGTGACTTTTTCAATTCATATTCTTTTTCTTTCTAAAATGTATCTTGGACATCACAGACATCGGTGAAGGAAAACATCGTGAGGAAACCTGGACTTGTAGTTAATATAAGTCTGAAATCGCCAATCCCCCTTGAGCGCGCGAGGTGATCAATGCTTGTGCCTTCTCTGTATGAGAAGATGCCTTTGCCCTGCAGTGGGTCATTAATGGGCTGGTATTAACTATATTAAATTATATAAAAATAATAAAATAGGATAAATAAGCATTATCATCAGTTTATTTAAATTTATAAAACACTAGCTTTTACCCGCGACATCGTCCGCGTGGAATAATAGTTCCCGTTCCCGGAGGATTTCCGGGATGAAAACTATCCTTTGTCCTTTCCCGGGTCCCAGACTATATCTGTACCAAATTTCATACAAATCGCTTCAGTGGTTTAGGCGTGAAGAAGAGACAGACAGACAGACAGAGTTACTTTCGCATTTATAATATTTGTACGGATTAGTACGGATTCGAATACTTTCTTTAACAGTGTTTGTGGGGCTGCTTTGTGGCTATAAGCATAATGTAGATGACATGGGTCCACAGCACCTGTGCAGTTTGAAGTTTGAAATATGGGATTTGGGCCATTTTCACAAATCGTTGTCTGTGACTGCTCAAGCAGTCTTAGTTCAGTTCTTAATAAAATTGCTTAGTTTAATTTACCTTATGCATACGGGTGTTTCTTATATATTTTTGCACTATTTCGACGTAAATGGCGAATGTTACAGAAGGATGAGCATTCACTTCGTGATAAAACTTACTGTGACCAACTGTAGGTATCTAACCTTTCAAATTCCATTGTTGTTAATGGGTAGATAATTATAAAATAGTTGTAGGTACAGTAATTAAATAGGGAATACAACCACTAAAATATGAGGATAAATAAAATTAAATTATGGGAAATACACTTATATGATGATAAGTAATTAAAACCAGGAAACAATATTCAACAATACAAACAGAGCATAATAACAATATTATACTAATTGTATAGTATCATAATTTGTGTTGTTATTATTAATTTGTATGCAATAGAATAAAAGGTTTCTAAAAAAATATAAAATTGGTCACTCGATGTCGTTGATGTCTTTTCTTCGTCGAAAATGTATTTTTTTTGGAAATAGTTTTCTTTTCAAATAGATTACTTACGTTCATTGCACCATACATTTATATACAATTACTAAGCAATAAACATAAAGACAGGCTGCAATTGTTATTATTATTAAAAAAAAATACTAGACCTGGGATTCTAAGACATGATTTTGATTTTTCCCTCACGTTTTCATTATGTATTTTGCTTTTGCATAAAATTAGCAGTAATGTCTTTGTTTATAACTGACCTGTCATCGTGCATTGTATAAACGTAGGCAGTTGTGAGTGAAAGTGTAAGTTGAATAATATCGAGAGCGTCGCGCTCGGCTCGGCGTGCCAGCAAATAGGGCTCGATACCGGTGCAGGCAGTGGAGCATACAGCTCGACATAGAGATGACATGCAGCTAATACAGATACTGGACTTAAAAGGCATAAAGGGGCCATCACAGAGCTCTCTTAAAAGTGCCCGATAAAGGACATTACGTAGTTCATATCTTTCTATCAACGTTCAAAGAATTTCCACGACCACAGCGTCTACAGCCTAGGTGCCGTTTAAGTTAACTTTCCGCGGGTTGACTTTTACGGCTTTAGGTCCTTTTACGCTTCCGTGCGTCGTTGTGTAATGGTATATTTCTTGACAAACAGGTAATAAACGCAGAAGGACATTTTTAAATTGGGCAACGAATTCCTTAGAATATCAATCAAACTTTGTAATAGTGTATCGAATATTAACGAATCCTAATAATTATAATTGAGTCTTAGCACAGATTAATAAATAGTTACTACGTAACAGATACTTCACTCCAATACAAAAACGAAAAAACCTACGCTATAATAGCCTACAAAATCATAATAATAATACCAACTGTTTGCAGCGAGGAGAAATGTACCATAAGTACGCACGAAGAGAGTTGAGATTCTTTTGCCCGCCGCGCGACTAACGTGTGTGCGTGTCGTCCAACAAATCTGCTAGGGTTATACGTATGATGATAATGGTAATAAAACGAATGTTTTAGAAAAATAATATTTTTTTCATTTGTTGATCAAATATTTTTTCTTTTAATAAAATGACTGATGCATATTTTTCGTTCCTTGAATTCCCGATTATTATATTTTAGTGTCGAAAATATCCAAAACCGCGTGAATAATTATAATAAATATTCAAAAGGGAAACAGGAGAATTGGGAAACAGGGGAATTGCACAATAATCACGCAATAATTACGTGGTTTCGGCATTTTGATAGTCAGCGCTATACCCGTGACGCGCGAGCACTCAGGCGGGCGCGCGACAGCCCGGTGTTCGTTGTATCGTCGACGATACGCGAAGCGGTAGGCATAAAACGCGTGGCCTTGAGCGAGTGACGGACGCCTGGTCTTAGAGCCAGCTATGCATTCCGCTTTGCTCTAGAATCGACATCAACAACATTGATAATTTACCAATTATATCATTCAACCATAATAGATAGTATATATAGTTTTTTTGTCCATTTGTATGTCGAAATTGATAAGACTAATTCCAGTCAATTTGCCAAAAGTTACCTCAGCCTCAGTCACAACCACATCTATTGAAGCGGCAAATCATTGTTATTTCACAATCATTGTTTTGTTTTAGGCGCATATCGTTTCGTGAACTTGTGTAATAATAATTTAAGATCAATTAATTATGTGCAATTGGATTCAATGATCTTTTTTTATTTATTAATGAAATCAAAACAAAACTTGTAGCCGGTAACCAAAAAATTGTTAAACAATACAAAACTCATTTTGTTTTTTTATCCATACTAATATTATAATTGCGAAAGTAACTCTACACCAAAACTACTAAGCAATTAAAAAAAACATAGAAACAGAAATAGCCCGTAGCCTGAAAAATGACATACAGGAATGAGGATAAAAAGGATATGAGAACTAGGCGGGTAAAATCATAGATATATTAAAGGGTAAAACCGATGGGGCAGCTAGTCATAAGAAGTCCAGAAGCTAATCAATTAGATACTTTTCTTTTATTTTGTTTATGTTAACGTTGTGCTTAATGAATTGGAGCTTTACAAAGTAAAAAGATACTGGATAAATTAACTTCGATTTTAAAATCGATTTTATTATTAATAATATGATTTTTTTACCCTATTTAAACCTTCGAACACACGTTATTCGAGCCATAATAGTAAGACACTAGATAACTTCACTTTCTCTTTAACAGATACATCAAAACACGAAAATCGGAAACTAGAAGGTCTTCAAATAAGTGAAGAGACTCACGATGCCTCGATAGGCAGTGGATGAAGTGACTTAGAACTAGTGTTGGTGAACAGTGTGAGTGAATAAGAAGAGTAGTGAAGATGCGCGTGCGGTGGTGGCGCGCCGTTGTGTTGTGCGCATGCGCGCTCGTGCTGCGCAGCGACGCCTTACCGCCTGCAACCCTAGGAGATGTCGTCGCCAACGCCGCAACCAGCCTCAACTCTATGAAGGTAATCGTTTTACATTTTTGACGTTATAACGTGTTATAAATCTATAAAGGGCCCGGAACGCCCGTTGCACGCAAGAACAACTATCGCGTTCCGCCTGAGTCAAGAGTGCAAGCGAGAATGCAATGTAGAAGCACGATACGACGCGCGACGATATGATGTTACCACGTTAAGCTATGTATGCTATAAGGCAACCGATTATTTTGAGTATTTTATTTCTCTACTACCACATGTTGTTTATGTAACTGACTATTGAACCACCAAAAAAATTTTTTGTAAAATGTTGCCAAGACAACCACAAAAGGTTTGCCCTGTGAAAAATATATCAGTTCTTATGTAGAGCCAAACTTCTGAATCTACACGGACTAAATCTACCGACCTTAACTTCACAAATTCTACATACATATTTAAAGCGCCAGCCTCTTAAGCTTGGGGTTGAGTTGAGGCTACGAAACCGGGCATGCAATGATCAAAATTACTTTTTAAGTTCATCTTAAAAATTGACATCCCGTGCTTGTAAAGCACATAAACCTTTGACAGTCGGTACAATTAGTCAAAAACCACGCTTAGCCAAGGGGTATCGTGGTACCCAGTGACACTGGTATTTAGTTGAATCCGGTTACACTTCAAGCCAACCCTTACAAAGTTGGGAAAAGGCTAGAGAGAGTGGATGACAAGCAAAAAATATATGCCTAAAGTTCAATTGCACTGTTAATTGAGTAATTGTAATATAAAATGTTTTCACTTTTTACTTAAGAATCAATAAGATGAGAGGAGCCGTGGTATTTAGCAAGCTAGACATCGCGGTTGCTATTCTTAAGAATTACCTAATTGGCTTGTTGGCAATTGTTGGGCATAAAGTTTGTGTAAAATTGTGTGATGAGACTTTACGGCAGCCTTAACGCCTTGACTGCGGACAAATGCAACAAGTAAAAGTATGAAAGAGTTATTGCAATCTTATTTGAAAGGAACAAACAAAATAGAATCTAATTGTCTCAGTACGAAAGGTTGGTTCCACGTTGTTGGTTTTCGAATAGCCCTTTCAACATTCCCAAAAGCTTGTTACAACACAAGGCTCATCTTTATAATCTCCCACAAAAACTCTTGCGTTGCTTTCCGCGGCGTGCGTAACCTTGCTCTACAATAGAAAAGTGGCATTTTTCAAACTGCGCACGTGATGTTACGACAGTGCGTTGAGCTATCATCCAGGGAATGTTCCAAACAGTCAAATCAGAGTGAAGCAACGAGAAGTGTGTCGCATTCAGACGATCTACATTATGCACTTCACATTGTGATGTAATTTGGGCATTGTTGCCTATTTGAAATGTTAACCTTTTATAAGGTAATTGTTTAACATGAATGAGTTGATTTTGTGGGAACGATTTTATTTGTCATTTTAAAAATAATAATGTAATTATGCCTGAAATTGTCTGAAGTTGTGAAGTTTGTCTCCGTCATAGTGTAAGAGTGTGATACGTTGGGGTTATAGTACCTATAGTTCTAAACTTTGTAACCGCTAAATGGATTTCATGCTGTGATAAATTGATAGAGTGCAGAGATGCATATTATATTAGAGAAAAGCATAAAATTTAAATGATTTTCATCCATTCCTTCGAAGATGGGGCGGTTATAAACTAATAATAGTTAATTTATTTCAAGCATCTAAGGTTATTCGTATGGAATGAAACAAACATTTAAGTAAGAAACACAAGCTCCAAGGATACCGACGACAATCAAATTTGCTCAGTTGGTAAATATCCGGTATTTAAGTACTATGGCATTGCCGTAGACAAATGTATGTTGTATCAACAGTTTTTAACTTGAATGACAATGATGAATGGTATAATTGCGCTAAGAAGGTACTACAAAACGGTACCTTCCAGGAGAATGTGTAGACAACAACGGAGACTATCCTTGATTTCACTTTATGTGACATTAGACGTGTTCATTAGAAGTGCGAAGTTAAGAGCTGTGGGTTGCGGAATAGTTCTAATAATTACCGCGGCCCTGAAGGAGCAAGGGTTAGTTTTAGTCAGTAAAAGTCTGACACTCCCTACCGCCTCGCCCAGAACGGGAGAGGTCATTTGATGATTTCCCATCCATAAAAAAACCGGCCAAGAGCGTGTCGGGCCACGCTCAATGTAGGGTTCCGTAGTTTCCCGTCCGTCACAATAAGTGTTCCCACTTATAAGTTTAAAAAAGCTTTCGTTACGTTGACATACTAAGTACGAAGAAATTATTTTGTACAACCTTTTTGTCTTTCTTGTACAAAAACTGTTCTTTCTATCAAGTTCAAAATAATTTTCCCAGAAAGTCCTTATAAAGTTCTACTCTCCAGATTTTTTTCATATTTGTTAGAGGGGGGGGACGCTTTGATTTTTCCTTTTGGAGCGATTATTTCCGAAATTATTTACGTTATTAAAAATGATTTCAGTAAACACCTATTCATTTTTAAATACCTATCCAACAACATATCGAAATTAAAAAAGAACACTTCCCACTTTACATATAGGGGAGCTACCCTAATAAAACATTTTTTTCTAAATTTTATTTTACCATTTTGTCGGCGTGATTGATATATTGGTACCAAATTGCAGCTTTCTAGTGCTAACGGTCACAGAGATTAAGCGAGGACGGACGGACAGACAGACAGACATGGCGAAACTATAAGGGTTCCTAGTTGACTACGGAACCCTAAAAAGAGCTGTATAAAAATCATATTTGTTCACTGAACCGCCCTCGCAATAACCTTACACTTTTCAGCATTTACCTGAAAAATTTACATAAAACACCAACTGTACAGTTCATCTTAACTTCAACTCTTCAAGCGTTCGAATGTCTACGTTGCTATTGCAAGATTTGATGACTTATACGAGTACATTATTGTATTTACTTAAGATCTGTTGCCTGGTTTTACCCGGATACCATTAGCTTCACAGAATTATAGAAGTTTGTCAGGCTATTTCAAAATAGATTAACCGCAATTTCCACATCAGCGTGTTTTCTTGAGTTTTCTGTAATATCTGTAATAATATAGCGTGCATACCACGCGGTGATTGCAATATAGTTGAAATTAATCTCCTTGCAGCATATACTGAGCTCACACAGTTGAGGTATTATTGCATGTAATATTGGACGTTCTGTCACATACTATTAATGCTTTAAACAAAACAGTAGGTTTGGTAGGTGTAACAGATATATAAACTGTGCTAGGTAAGTGAAGGGACATATCTATTTAAGGACGCGTAAATATATAAAACAATATAAAATTGTAAAGAAAACCGCAGTTGAGTTATCGCAGTAAGGCAAGTAACGCACCCTAGCGTTCGTGATGCATCGGGTCAAGAACCAATGATAAGAGTGAAGTATGTAAGATCAGTTCCTCTTTCGATCTATCTAGCACGCGTGTCAACAATTAATTAATTTTATGACGCATTTGGTAAAAAAATTAGATATTAATTTTATTTTACATATATGTAATGAGAATCGAATTCTGAATAGCCTCCTTCATTATGTCCCTCGTCTTACCTAACACGATGTATACCCAGAGTTGATATCGTTTCCTGAGGCAGTGGAATCATTCCGTTGTATTCGTAGTACATTGTTTACACAATTTTTTAAATAAACCTAAACCTTTCGCCACTTCTTGTCACCCCTACTGTGGGTCTGCTGGCTTTAAATATAATATAAGAACCCTAAGCGTGACTCACATTGTCTAGGGCTTTTATAATGGTCATTATATACTTATTGGATTAGTCTATCTTTTCTGTTAATTACTCTATGCCTTTAACGGTTTTTGTGCTGAAAAGCAAGATACGAATGCTACGTACTTACATAGTCGCGGCCGGTATGCTAATTACATTTTTAAGTCATCGAATGTTCTCCGTCACTCAGCGCGCCGGCAACTGATTGCTAATTACATAACTTAGATAAATTTTACCCGCACGAATTATGTAATTGACTTATGGCTATTTAAGAGCATTTGTGCTCTCATACAAACTGTCAAAATATATTCTGATTTAATTAAGCGATTAAGGCCCGTATTAATAGACGTCACTCAACTCCGAGACGCTCTGAATCTCTTGCTGTCCTTGTCATTCTAAAGGGAAAAAATAAGGACAGCAATGAACTTGAGAGCGTCTCAGAATTGAGTGACGTCTATTAATACGGGCCTAAGAAAACGCTATTCGAATATAAACCTATTAACCCAATTTTAAGATACGGGAGAGGGCACTAGTTCCTGTAACACACACCTAGCATGGGAGCCAGGGACTTCATTTTATTGCACCTATTTTTATTCAATAAAGATTATTATTATTATTATTAGCTAGGTATACTTTATTTTTATTTAAGCCATCGCGCTCTGTGCATTACATATAAGAAAAAAGACGCATTCATTTACACCTTAAAAAAAACTTTTAATTCTTAAGACTTTGTGTCTTGCGATAGGATTTATTAATCTCGGATATTTTCGATTTAAAGTTTGTATGATTTACTTGCAGCATTCTTTTCGATTTTTATAGATCAAATATCAATTTTAACTTTACTAGCAAACGATAACAAGAGGACTAAACGTGAATACCGTCACGAGTTGATTTATCTGGAAATGATAACTTTACGGAGTTCAAAGGGCACTGTTTAATTTTTTATTATGACTTTAGATAAGTGCTAAGTAAATATTAAAGTAGGATAAGAACGATATTTATCAACCTTGCAAAAAAAACTGTTTAATTGATGCCATTGATTTAAGTAGGTACTCTATCTCAATGACTCCTCCATACATGTGTCGTATCTTCATTGCGTAATATGTATTAACATATAAATCACCCCATACAAATAAGGTATAGCATGATTATTCGACAGCTGTTAAAAACAGCTGTTATGCCACAAGAACATTTATCAAGTACCCAACCTACTGGGATGAATAATGCCTTGACACTAAAAATAATCAACTTCGGCACTTTCATCTAGTCCCCATAAGCAATAAAAAAGAAATTATGTATTTAAAAAATAAATATACAACATAATTCGATCGATTTAAAATTTTATCACCCCAAATACTATTCCCCATACCCGTGTATTATCAATCTAAAAATTTACATGGTTACTCGTACTAGGAACGTAGGTTCGATTTCAAAGTAATACTTATCAAGTTCCTCTACAATCAAAATTTTTCGATAGTAGAGGAAGTTGTAGTACTTATTAAACAGCAGATTTTTTATCAATGTAAATGTTTTTAATGTGTACCTATACGTGTCATCCTCAGAATGTATACAATGACGAATGACGGAGACGTACTTAAATAAATGTGAAAATGTCAAGGTGCACTTTTAACTTAGTGGTTACTTGCTATTATTGGAGAAGGCAGTTTAACGAGACCCGGCTTTATTGCCCAACACTATTTGTTTGTTTAAAGGCCATCTTTAGATTTGATATTGCGCAAAATTATGTCTACGAGATCTTTGATGAAGCCTCTATTTAATTTCAAAATTCACAGATTGACCAACAGATTAAGCCTCTGCTTAATGTACCCTTAGGTACAAAACATTATTAAGTAACATTCTAAGTAATGTTTCGAGTACTTAAATTTGTCCGAATCGGAGAACAAATTGTGAGCGTTGATCATTAGTGCAATGGTGTTGCAGTTTTTTCTAATTATTTAAAGGTTATGAGGGAGAAGGTTCTGGGCCTTTAATGTACTCTACTACATGAAATGGTTAAAGTTTTGAAATTTACGGATAAGTATCTCTCCATCATAAATGAAATGAGTGAAATAGTTTGTTTTTCAAACATTTCTTTTGGTTTGTTAAAATGCCATAATCTTAGACAAGTAGCTTCCGTTGCCATAGTTGAAGTAGAATTAGGAGCGTGGTTAGAGTTACTTAGTGACCAATGCGCTCCCTGGATGCCCTTGTAATCCCTTGTCAATCCTACCATCTTATTTTTTTTGTTATTGCACTTTAGCATTATGTAGATGGAATATAAATTAAATAGGTAGAATGTAAACTCATAAATCTCTAAATATAAAATAACGTAATTAAATTAAATTCGACAAATAACTAAGTCTTAAATAAGGTACGTGTAACCTACGAGCAAAATGTACTTGTTGTAATAGAACTATACTTTCCTAATTTTGACCTTTGCAAACAGTAAGTACCGTGTGTACTAACGATATGACCGATGCAATCGTCTGTTAACATTTAACAAACCGATGATGAGTACTGACGGATTGTGGGATGATAGATGGCGTTTGATCCGAAGGGAAAGTAGGAAGGCATAAGACATGGAAATAAGTTTCCGCTTCCTTACCTAAGAATGGGTCCGCGATTATCGCCAAAGACCACCGGCTGACTTCCGTGGTCGCCGTCGTGACTAGGGAGAAAGGAGAAAGGCAAGAAACTCACGCAAAAATTAGGATAGTAGCAGCGTCCAAGAAGCTAGTTACAGCATATAAATGTTACATAGAATGGAATAGAGATCGCTTCAATGCGCTAAGAGTTAGCAGTTGTAAATTACATCATATGAATATGAATAAGATCGTCAGAGCAACGTCTATGATTAGCAAAGTTTTCTAGCAACAGTTATTAGCTCATCTCACTAGTGTCAATGCCATACATTTCAATGTCAGTTCATGCATAATACCACCTAATACTAGTAGAGAATAATTTTAGGAAAGTATGTTTTACCGATTGCATAGAAACACCAAGGTACGCGTCGGATGATAATAATTGAATAGACCTACCTATTTAGAATTCATATATCCCTTGGGGTTCATAACATTTTTTTTTAATCTGCTAATTAATACTTACGACATTGCTGACCCCGACAAAAAAAGTAGGTTACCATTTTATCGGTGTTCACAAGGTAAAAAACATCGGAAGTCCGTGTTTATGCTTATCACTTACTTGTTTGCATAACGTCAGTCACGATTATTTTACATGTGAACAGTCATTTCGGGGCTTTGCGTGAGGTCCGTGGGTGGAGCGCGCAATGATCACAGCAACCACTTAACCCTTGCTGAAATTGATTTAATAAGTTAACGGTTATATTTAAACACACGCGACGCGCGGCGGTGTGAAAATTATTTAAATTATAGTTATTTCGTTTAACAGATGTCTCTTTACCGACAGACATCTGCTGTACGACCTTTGAAAGTCTTTAACTTGATTCCAAATATGGCCAGTGACAGGTAATTGCCACAGGCTAAAGGAACTTCTTGGGAATAAGCAGCACTGTGCCACCCAACCATCTTGTTGCATGAGGGGTAATAGCATTTTGTCTGTAATGCATGGAATTTCGATTGTTTTCGTGGAAATATGAGATACAGATTTTGATTCCGGGCTGTTATCTTTCGAGTAGTTCCTTCGTCATCTCCCTAGCCTTTTCCCAACTAGATATAGCTGAACACCAGTGTTTTATATGAAGCAACTGCCTATCAGACCTCCACAACCCTGTAACTGAGGGACACGATAGACCTTTTTTAGACTGGTGCTTCCTGACTTTCTAGCTTCTGATTACCCGTAACGAGTGTCAAAGTTCTACGGATGACAACTGGGAGCAACGACTTTACGGGCTTCCGAGGCACGAGATATCAGTGATGTCCAAGATATTGGAGGTAGGTACCTATGAACTGAAAATGTCACATTGATACTTGCCTGGATTCGAACCTTCCACGAGAGGCGGGTGCTTTATCCACTGGTCCATCACGTACGACATTCTTTCCAGTAGTTCCTAATGAAGAAATTGATGGCTTATGTTTAACTTACCACCAAATATAGTAACATAATGACATGACACTGGCAGACAAACATAGTAAATGATCACCTAATTATGTTTCATAAAGTATTCTAGAAATAACCTATTTTCCTTTCCGCCGCCGCGGCACGCTCGCTGCGCTCGCTCGCCTTCGCGCTTGTCGTGGTCACAGTTCTAACCTAACCAAACCTAACACAATTTGGTGATCATTTACTATTTTTGGTACGCAAAAATATTATTTTGGTGAGCGTTTAATTTGTTCCCGAAAAAATAATTAATTAATATGATGAAAAAAACCAGCCAAGAGCGTGTCGGGCCACGCTCAATGTAGGGTCCCGTAGTTTCCCGTCCGTCACAATAAGTGTTCCCACTTATAAGTTTAAAAAAAGGCTATTTGTTACGTTGACATACTACTTGTACGCAGAAATTATTTTGTACAACCTTTTTGTCTTTTTTTGTACAAAAACTGTTCTTTCTATCAAGTTCAAAATAATTTTCCTAGAAAGTTCTTATAAAGTTCTTTTTTCCAGATTTTTTCCATATTTTTTAAACCTACGGGTCAAAAGTTAGAGGGGGGGACGCTTTGATTTTTCCTTTTGGAGCGATTATTTCCGAAGTTATTGACATTATCAAAAAATGAAATTAGTAAACCCCTATTCATTTTTAAATACCTATCCAACGATATATCACACGTTAGTGTTCGTTAGTGTTAAAATTAAAAAAAAATCACTTCCTACTTTGCATATACCCTAAAAAAAAATTTTTTTCCAATTTTTATTTTACCACTTTGTTGGCGTGATTGATATACATATTGGTACCAAATTTCAGCTTTCTAGTGCTAACGGTCATAGAGATTAAGCGAGGACGGACAGACAGACAGACAGACGGACGGACAGACATGGCGAAACTATAAGGGTTCCTAGTTGACTACGGAACCCTAAAAATGATGTATTACTGTGTGTCCAATAAACATTTTTTACTACCAGGTGACGGGAGCATGGCGGCGCCTGTCGAGCACGGTCAGCGAGTCAGTGGGTCTGAAGCACGCGTTGCGACGGCTGCAGGCGGTGCCGGCGCGTGCAGCGAGACTGGTGCACGCGCTCGTGGACCGCATGCGCGTGGGCGGCGGACCGCTCGTCTACACGCAGAGCGGAGCGTTGCGCGGCCGCAAGCTCGTCACCAGGACCACCGCGCAGACTCCCTACTACAGCTTTAAGGGGATTCGGTAATCATACTGTAATTTATAGAATAAACGTATCTTCTTTGTGTCCATGGCAAGGTTTCGTATTCTTCGCCACTTCTACGACTCTTTGTTCACAAGAACTAGAAGAGGATGAAATCGGGGTTGCGTAATAGTTTTAATAGTTACCGCGGCCCCGGAACATAAAAAGCAATAAAACTCCCTGAACCAACGATAAAAAATGACTGACTTTGTTAAAAAATATTCTTGCGTTTAAATACAGTTTGCAGTAAAACAAAGATTGATTTATTCATTTGTAGTAAGTAAGTAATACTTATGTTAAAGATACGCCCAGCCACCCCGCGGATCGCTTCGGTTCCGGCCGCCAGCACCCCTGGAGCCATGGTCCGGAGTACGAGACGCGCTGGAGGAGGGCGCCGTCTGCCCACATCGGTTCATGCTCTTCGACACCTACAAGGGGGATGAGGATTGTCTCTTCCTCAATGTATACACTCCGGCACTTCCTGATAAAATGACCGGGTAAGACAACTCTGAAATTCTCAACTGAATGCAATAATTAAATCGGGGTTTCAGCACTTTTCAAGGCAAAAGATGTGACGTATCCTATTTTTATTCTAATTTCAATATTACCAACTTCAATTGCCTCAAACGTCGACTATCCCACAATGCACCGATTCAGCAGACATACTAACTAATGACGAAAGAGACAGATGAAAGAGTGACGTTAGTTGAGTCATCTTACTTGCTACCGGATGCAAAAGGCCACAAAACGTTATCAGCGCAGTAACGTCACTAGCGGGCTGTTTGTGGTCATCAATTACGTCCGCTTACGTTACGCAGGGATAGCGTGGTGACTAAGGGAAAGCCAGACCCCAAAATGCTTGGCGTCATTTCTCTAGAGTCAAGATATTCTCGGAAGAGCTCAAGTTCATTGTAAAATTTTATTGTCAGGTACAATCCAAAGCTGGCGGTGATGGTATGGATCCACGGTGGTGCGTTTGCCATGGGCTCTGGTAATGCATTCCTCTACGGTCCCGATCACCTCGTCAGCGCTGGAGTGGTGCTAGTTACGCTCAACTACAGACTCGGCGCGCTGGGCTTCTTGAGCCTCGAGAATGATGAAGTTTCAGGAAATATGGGTCTTAAGGTAGCCCTTTTTAGCATTGTAAAAATTAAATGTTTTAAGAAATCTCTTATTTATTCAGGGTGATCGGTAGTTCTTAACATTCCTGGAAATGGATGCAATTTCCTGTAGTTGCAGGAGGTGGCTTGAAATTCCATTATTTTTTTCACAACGTCTTTACTTAATAACTTCAGAGTTTGTTCTGTAATTTTTGCGCAAGCATTCATTAAGTGGTTTTAGGTTTCTAACGAGTACGATAGTAATAATATTAATTTAGCATGCTTTAAAATAGATACACTTGATGTGACTGCGATAATATTTAATGTAACTAATAATGGACAGGTACGCATGGTTTTGTAATTCTCGGTCATGGTTTACACATTCTGGTCAAGTTCGCAATCTTGACGCAAGATACACAAAAAATGAATGTATAATAATGAAAATAGAATATTTGTCATTCTAGGCATCACTATTGATATCATTATTGTAAAAAATTTCGTTACTTAAATATGTGTCTGATAAATAATCTTGTACTTAACTGACCGCAAACTAGCGCGACGTAGATTTAAACGATTTCGGTCAATTTTAAGTTCGCTTATTGTTTACGACACAAACTCGTTCTTAGGTAACGTGAATGAATACGATTTAACCCCTATTGCACTGGCATTCTGCGGACGGTGACGTGAATATGGTCGGCACACATGTTCGAATATCGTGCACGTGGCTAGTTCGCATATGTATGCATACATCCTTGTATTGCTATCATAATACACAGTTAGTGCAACTGGAGGGCGTGGGGTTCTAAGTTGGATTTCCACGTTGGGAAAGCGTTATTAGGTTTTTCCTATACCAATTTCTCAGTACCAACCCGGATTTTGAAAGTTGATATCGTGAAAACCCGGGGCCTTGGAATCACTTAGCGCCATTGGTTGCCTCTCAACAAACTATGATAATAAGAGCAAATAGATTGCACTGAATGTATTTTATGCACCCTTTCATAACCTCTGCGAACTTCGCTAAAATTGACTGAAATTCGGTGTGAAGAATTGGAGTCTATAAAAGAAATGTTGTGTAAAGGACCAGGTGATGGCCCTGAAGTGGGTGCGGGACAACATCGAGGCTTTCGGCGGCGACCCCGGCCGCGTCACCATCTTCGGCGAGTCGGCCGGCGCCGCCTCCGTGCATCTGCATATGCTGTCGCCTGTCTCTCAGGTTTGTTCATACCAAATATAAGTAATTTCACGGGCAAAATCAATAGCAACGTATTTTAGTAGCCCAACGTCTGTCTCTCTAGTGTGTATCAGTACGATTCACTGCCTTCTTCAATACAATGCAAAATACGGTGCCACTGCATTTTTTTATGCCATGTAGAATAAATATATTGGGTTTCATAATTGGGTGGTTGTAATGTACCCACACTCACACCATTACCAGAAAGTCTTGTGCAAGTAGCCGTATATAAGTGCACTTCGTGGCACTCAAATAAAAAAAGAACACATTTAAATTATATGTTATGAATCATCTTAATGCACAGCCTGTACAAGAGCATGTCTGATAAAGTTGTGGGAGGTGCAAACATAAAGTTACATAAGAGGTTTTCGAAGATTACAAAACGTTCGGACAACACCCCAGATGACATACTTTTGTAAATAATGTGATGACGATGACTTATTTATTACATATTGAATTATTGAAGTAACCAGGAGATGACATACTTATTTTTCGTTGTAAATAAAAGCTTCAAGAGTTTATGTTATTGTTTATCCTGCCTCTTAGCGTGAGTACGTAGGTAGAAGTAATTAAACGTCACTGTATTTATCCCCGGTAAGTATTTTATTATGGGATGTTCTTTAAGGATATTATTATAATATATTATGACCAATCGTTGAGTACTAGTATTTACTAGTTAGGTATGTTATGTATTCACGAATCGTTACGGTAATCCTACAAAATAAACAATGCATGAGTAATTTGATGTTTGTTTGAAGATGTAGGAGTTTTTTAATTTCTTCGAATACCTTTTTTTATACCACCATGGTGGCAAAAAAGCATACGGTGGACCTGTTGATAAGCGGTCACAATATATTAATAAAAATACGTTTATGAATACATAAAAAAAAATTGCAACACGATATATAGCATACTATACATAGCATTACCATAGCCTATGGAAGCTTGTAACTCCAGTAGTATCTATCACACGCGCTTCGCAAACCCTTGAAATACCTGTTCATTCACAGAGTTTTTGAAAACTGCGGAAGGCAGCTTATTTCATAACTCAAGAATCAGGGGAAACCTTGGGAATCATAATGAATCGAAATCCTTAGAATAGCCTATTGATGCTGGCACGACCTTTTCTGAGACTTAAGGGGTGAAGAAAATTTTTACTACAATAGGGATGAGGACAACAAAAAAACCGGCCTTCTGTTTATTTTCCGCCGTCCGTCCGTTACACCTTCCCTACCCTATTTTTGCTTGATCAAATTAATACAAAGATAAAGAGCATCAACGATCCGTAGTAGGGGCTTGTGACATTGCTATTCAGTAATAGTACATTATGATACAAGAGCGCTGTGTTGGTCATTACATACGAGGCGTTATTTGTGCGTGAGCCGCAGGCGAGCGCAACAAGAAAGCCGAGTACGTAATGACAATAGCGCGCGAGTATCATACGACGTTTTTCAACACACTTGTGAGTAAAATAAACACATTTTCTGAAAATGACTGCGCTTTTTCACTGCATGAAACTATCGTACGCATCCTTTGACTTTGGCGGCAACAAATTACTACTCGCGTTTTGCGCCTCCATAATTATTTTCCGGCGGAGTTAAAAATACAGTTTCTTCTTAACTCGACATATTTAAATACTTATATAATCAATTTGGAATATCATCAATTAGAAAAGCAATAAAAATGTAGAATGCCGCGCAAGGCGTAACTTTTTTTTTCACGCTCTGCCAATACCCGGGCATGACCACAGATAATAAGTATACTAAACTCTCAATACAGACAAAATTCAAAACTAAATGTATTTTAGCTTTAAAAAATCGGGTTTGGGTGAATTTTTAACAATTTGTTTTAGTTATAGTTATTTATTATTGTTTTATTTAAATTCCTTTGTTATTTTAATATTTAAGTAATAGGCTGTTTGGCAGTGTCATAGAGTCGTGTTAAAAAAAAAGTTGTTGCGTAGCAACGAAACGTTTTAAAAAAAAATGTGTATTAAGCGACAAATTTAAGAATGCGTACTGGCCGGTACTGGACATACTTTTACTTTGAAATCTTGAATAAATTAGAATTGGTCGTGTTAAGATTACCGCACGCGTGCGATAATGTAAAGTGAAACGCACGCGTGCGTAATATACTCAATAACGGGTCTAAATGCAAGGTAATAAGACCCACTTTACGAGCAAGTGTGTTGAAAAAAATATAACTAGGCGTGACGTCATGCGATACGTTCAAACATATCTTTCATCACACTGTACCGTCGTAATTTTTCGTTTACTAGAAAAGAGAAAATACACGTATCCAATGTTTTTTGATAATCTAACTGACAGATTCATTACTTCTTTTTCGTCCACTCGCCTATTTATTGCGACTAGGACGCTTTCAGTAACCTACCTGAATTCACAATTTTTTCATCAAGCGAGAAACTAACTTTTTAGTGAGCATACAAGCAAATCCTAACCACGTGTACCATATGGCAGGGTTTGTTCCACGCCGCCATTGCTCAGAGCGGCGTGGCAGTGGCTCCGTGGGCGTTAGCGCAGGACCCTCGAGAACGGGCCTTCGAGCTGGGCAGGGAGCTCGGCATCGACACCAACAACACTGCTGAACTGATGGGCAAGTATCTAGGCTTTATATGATTCTACATTCTACCCATGAAAACAAACAACTTTTATAATGGAACCAACTCTGAAATCTCGAAAAAAATATCAGCTGTTTCATATATTACGGTCGGAGGGCATTGAACTTTTATTAGGAACAGCTGATATTTTTTCGCGATTTCAAAGTTGGTTCCATAATAAAAGTTGTTTGTTATCATGGGTAGAATCATCTCCTAGCGGGTAGTGCAGGACCAAAAATTCACCTTGTATATGGACAAGTATCGGTTTATATGGACAAGTATCAGTTTATATGGACAAGTATCGGTTTATATGGACAAGTATCGGTTTATATGGGCAAACAACAAGAATCATTCTGTTGTTTTCTGTTTATATGTGCAACTATTTGACTGTTACTCTGTCAGCAGACCATAACTGTAAGTAATATAGTAAAAATAGGCAGAGTGTTTATAAAATCTCTTTGGTCTATTGAAATCAATTGTATACTGTCGATAGGCATGTAAAATTGCGTTGTCCCACCCGGTTAACTATGTATACGATGCATTATTTATTCGTTTTTGCCTTGGTTCATAAATCAAATACAAAGGTGCTTGATATGTGATACGCATCGAAAGTATTCCATTCTTGAGTGATGATACTGATCTAGGTATTTATTAAAATAATTTTCTAACCTCACAGGGAAAACTGACAGCTTAAAAAATAAGAAAATCTAATTTACCTAACATTTTTGTGCCGGTGGATTAGATAAATATTATTATTTTTGTCATGCCATCAATATAGTCACTAAATTAAAAAAGCGGAAAAGTTTTTATTTTGTTTTTAGTAATGTTTGTGACAGTCTAATGAACCAAATTAGATTTCATTTTCACTGTAGAAAGCTGCTTTTGCCTGTTAGCTTTTTTTAATCTTTCTACGACCAAGCAACACTGGGGGCCTACCACAAGCCCTTATTAGCAGCTTAGTATTACTTACTTTGATATTACTTTCAGTGGGAAAGAGACGGCGCTAGACAACGTGTCTAACGCTGTCACTTGCACACTTCTGAACAGGAATTAAACAATCTTACTTTAAACGTCATGGTACGGGGGCTGATCGCGCTGCTATTGTCTTTCTATTGCATCACGAATCACGTGTGTTCGAAGGTTTAAAAATTCGTATTCCAAAACTATGCTTCATAACTTTATGGTTTCTTATAATGTTGCGATGGTCCTTATAATGTTACTATGGTAACAGGTTACCTTCGCGCAACGCCAAGCGAGTTGCTAGTGAAGGCTGGAGCGCGGCTGTCAGGCGACCCGAGCAAGCCGGCTGACTTACAGAGCACGGTGGCGCTCCCCTTCCTACCTACGCTGGAGCCTGACTCGCCTGACGCCTTCCTCACCCGTCCCCCCGCGGAGACCCTGCCCGGGGCTGACGTGCCCTTCCTCACTGGCTACAACGCGCAGGAAGGCATCATACTGTTCCGACGTAAGTTATCAAATATTATAACACCTTTATTTTTTAAGAGTAAACTAAGTAGGGAGAAGCAGTCACCGACATAGCTCACCGATTTGCAAAGCTGAAGTGGCAGTGGGCTGGGCGCATAGCTCGAAGAACGATGGTCGACGGGGGAACAAGTTCTCGAATGACGAGACGCACTGGTAAGCGCAGCTTAGTACGGCCTCACGCAAGATGGATGGATGACCTTATTAAGGTCCTGAAGCGTGCGCTGGAAAAAGTTGGGTGACGCCTATGTCCAGCAGTGGACTCTCAGAGACTAAGTATGAAGTTTCACGTAACAATAAGCCGTTTAATGGTCTAATGTAAAAAAAAAAAAATTTGACTTGAAAACGATTACGATAATAAATTGTAATTAAAAATGAATGAGGAAAATTTTTAAGTTAAAGTAAGAAATACAGTGTTTAAAATACAAATTAAGATAACGAAGGTGAAATATATTAATTATTTGGTATAATTATTTGCGGATATATACGGTAACAATAGCAAATTGTCATAAGTATTACATACTAGCTTCTGCCCGCGGCTTCGCTCGCGTTAGAAAGAGACAAGAAGTAGCCTATGTTACTCTCCATCCCTTCAACAATCTCCACTTAAAAAATCACGTCAATACGTCGCTCCGTTTTGCCGTGAAAGAAAGACAAACAGACAGACAGACAGACAGACAGACACACTTTCCCATTTATAATATTAGTATGGATTTATTTTCAATAGGTATATTCAGACCAACTGTGTTCTAAAAAGAGAACTTACACTATATACGGCAGTTTCTCTAAATACCGTTACACTATAACTAACCTATCGCAACTATCTTTAATGTGATAGCAGATATACGAATTTCAAGATCGCAATCCGTCTTTGATAATCCGCCACTTACTCCATAAGATTGGCTTCTAAAGGGGTATAAGTGGTTCCTCTGTCCTTGTTGGGTGATGCAATATATATTTATTGATGAAATGGAATACTTTACATTGAATGTACACCTCTTGAAGCGTCACATAATGTCACACTCGTTGACCCGTAATGTGTGAAGTAATTTATGGATGGCTCCTTACGGCTCCTAATTGTTTGATATTTTTGTTGCTTATAGTGCTAATTCAATAAAGTAGTTACAGTAATAAGTGTGAAATAAATGTAATCAGTTGCACACAAATTTACGAAACGTCGCCTTCTTGTGTGTCTTTTATACGGAAAGATTTAAATCTCAATCTGGTTAAAAATTAACGCGAAGTGTCCACCTATCTAGAGAAATACCGTTTCGAAATGTTACACCTAACTGGCCATTAAAATGTGAACTATGCTATTCTAAAAAGGTGTCTACCTTAATACACATACGTTGACCACAGAATCCAATTTAACCCGCTAACAGCTGTGAAGGCGATTGGCAATCCGGATCTGGCAATAAACATGATGCAATTTGGGTAAACGGAACTTAGCCCACGCACACCTTGCTCTAACGCCCTTTACTAAGACAAACTTTCGCCTTGCCAACATCAAGAAATGTAAGAATACAGTAACCTACGTATTTATACACCTTTATAGTAAGCATTTACGACAACATTAAAAAAAATAGCCGTCCCTTCGACCGTCTATAAATACTGTACACGTATACACGTATTATTTCCGCGATCATATTAATAAAAATACAAAGCTAAAGAGCATCAAAGTTCCCGAGTGGGGGCTTATGACGTCACTATTCAATAAAAATTGTAAATGCCCCCTGCTCCATGATAAAATCTTAACAAGCACTAACACAATATGAGTCATGCACGCTTGATGGTAATAGAAGCAGAAAAATATTTCCAAATGGCTTATGTATGTCACGTCATCTCTAAACGGTTTACTTAAAGATATAGTGAAACGGTTTGCGTCTTTAGTTTTCCACAAACCCAATTTCACTGACTCACACATTAGCAACGTTATGGGTTTCACAAGCTGAGGTTACTTAATGTTTACCAAAGTCAGACGATTTTCTAGAAAATTTACGACTCATAGAGTAAATTGATGGTTGCTTTCCTTCCTTTTCGTCACATCTTATTTGGATCATGAATTAATGACATTCTGCTAAGCTACCTACCAGTAACCAAACAATACAAATGTAGATTTGCCTAAGTTCACCATGATAATCCACGTGACCATGATACTCTAAAGCCCACAGCTTTACACAAGACACACAACAAGACACTTTTAAAAAGTCATGTTGATACAGTAAAAAGTAGAACGAGTCGGTAATATTGTCAAAAATCATTTAACATAGGTGGTAAGTAATAATTGAGTGAAAATACATATGACGTAACTGTTACATAATGTTCTAACTGTGCTCAAAGAAACCGCCAATAACAAGCGGCTGACCGCGGTTGGACCGGGTCGTTACTCGTATTTACATAATAAATAACACATGCGATCATATCCAGTCTGTGCCACTTTCCCACTCGCTTGACAATACTTTAACAATATCATTTTTCATTTCACTTACCTACTTCGGGCTGTGTCTCACCACTCTCACCGGGTTTCGCCTTTGTCTGCCTTCGCCTTTGCTATAGCGACACGCCATTGTTTGGACTGCCAATAAGCATAGGTACCTATATATTTTATAATTTGCGGTTTTATGTAATATCCTTATTATGTAAAACCGAGTTATACTATTAGTTAGCTATAATATTCAAAGCATATTGTCAGGGTATAAAGTTTGCCCTAATTATAATGGTGATGGGAGATACTTGTACAAAATCGAACTTTTATACGTTCATAAAATTGTAACACCAGTAATTAAAACGCGAACCAGTTCTATAAACAACACAATTACTTAGCGGTATTTTGTGGACAGGATGATCGAGTAAAATAAGTTATTCCTTACTGTGTTTTCTATAGTAATTATAACAACAACCGATTTCAAGGAAACATTTATTTCAAATCGGAGAATCCGTTAAAGAAGTTCCTATGGAAACGTTTTAAATCTGATTTCGTTTAAATTATCAGAAGAATTTAAAATTGTGCCTTGACAAGAAACCATGTTATATAAATTATAGCCCTATTTCAGATAACAAGTCCGATAGAATATTTTTATCGTTAAAGTAATGCATTAGGAACTTTTTTTTAAAATCTTTATTTAATTACAGGGCCTTAGAAGAATATGTCACCCCGATGATTGCATACAAAATGTATATTATTATACTAAATTAATCTACCCGCAACCTAACACATAACATAAACTAATGATAAAGCGTTCTAGCCTCACTTGACAATGGTGAGGCTAGAACACTATTAAAGAAACCTACATTATAGCCGCTAGAGAAAGTTCAGCAATTAGCACATCTTCAGCAATTCCACAGGCAGCACAGTTAGGTGAATTGACTTTGCGCATCATAAATCCAAAGTTATTGAGCGGAATGTATCCGGAACGGAGTCTTAAAGCCGTCACAACTTCTTGTCTACTCAAGCTCCCTTCACTGAACCAAAGCATACGTGAAAGAGACGGCTGAACCGTACGATACCAGATACCCTTAGATAAAGATCTTTCATTAGAATATTCAGCCCATGATTGAAAACATCTACCTCTAACTAAGGGAATTAGCTCAATGTACCACGGATGACAAGAATATGTTTCTCCATCACATCCCGCTTCATTAGCCAAACGATCAGCCATCTTATTTCCTTCCAGTCCAACATGAGATGGAATCCACTGAAAAACTATTCTTATACGCTTGGCAACAAAATCAGAAATAATCCTTAATATAGTATACGCCACTGGGAGACCCCTAAAAGAAGAAGTACTCGTACATTTTGTAAGATGTAAAAGAGCGCTTTTTGAGTCAGTGAAAATAACAAACCGATTACCGGCCAAAGATTCGACATAAGCCAGCGCTTCAGATATATAATGCATGACTGAAATATTGGATACAATCATTAGGAGCTCTACTGTAATGAAGATACGGCACCGTGTTGCGACACGAGGTGTCACGCAGAATTCCGCAAAATCTCTTCTATCGAAGGGTTTCAAAATGTTGAGTCATATAACCTGCTTATGTCATGTTTGTTTTACGGTCTTTGCATTATTTTTTAAATAAATGTCAGACCAAACCATCATCAGCCGAGCTTTCTCGTATACCATAGTACAAGCTCTGCTTAGTTTGGGATCAGATGACTGTGTGTGAGTTGTCCAAGGATATTTATTTATTTATTTATTATATGTTGTTTATTATCTTTGCATAATTAAATACCATCTGGGTTACTTATTTTCAGCACCATGGCATTGTCGACATGGCCCTAATGTGGTCTGTTTAAGACATGCGTATTTAAGTTAATCAACGGTTAACTTATGCGAGTTTAAAATTTATTCCAATGCTCAAAGGGTTATTGTACAATTGCAGGTCTCCAGCGATACCCGAAGTTGTTAAGCGAGCTGGAGCACGAGTTCCGGCGCGTGGTGCCGCCTGCACTCCTCGGTCACAACGACACGCTCATCGACAAGATATCAGACGCCATCAGAGCGTTCTACTTCCAGCAGAAACCTATCGAGAACAGGAATATTGACAGCCTTATTGATGTAAGATAGCCCTAGTTTAGTGCTTCTGCCTTTGCTGATGTTCCAATTTTAGAGACAACTTATGTAAATTAAATAAGAAATAGGTTTCTATCTATTTCTTAAAATAAAAAGAAAGAAATTTTGATCTTAGCCCGGGTACCCTATTTATCATGTTCAAATCATAGTTATCTATAACCTTGACAAAACGTAAAGTTGTCATAAAGCTTGAAACTGGTAAACAACACATATGTTATCCGAATTTTTGAAATAATTTCTTATTAGGTACTAGCTTTTGCCCGCGACTTCGTCCGCGTTCCCAGGGGATTTCCGGGATGAAAACATTCCTATGTCTTTTCTCGGACTACATCTGTACCAAATTTCAATCAAATCGGTTCCGTGGTTCAGTCGTTAAGAAGAGACAGACAGACCGACATACAGACTGACAGACAGACAAACAGAGATACTTTCGCATTTATAATATTAGTACGGAATTACGGATTTACTGTAAACATCGCTCGTCATTAGTTATTCACAGATGTGATGTTCCTGCGGCCAGTGTTGGAGACTGTACGGCAGCAAGTTGACAGCAATCGGACCAGTCCTACCTACATGTACCGGTTCGCGTTCGACGGAGCCCTAGGGCTCTTCAAGCGGATGCTGGGCATCACGCACCCTGGAGCCTGTCACGGCGATGAGATGGGATACCTCTTTTATTTCTCAAGGTTAAACTACAGGTTGGATGATGACTCTCCGGAGCTAGCGGTGTCGCGGCGCATGGTCCAGATGTGGACGAACTTTGCTAAGACTGGGTGAGTACGCTGTTTCAAAGAATCAGAAAAGTCAGTTAAATTCCCTCATTTTTTTGTCTCCTACAGCACATTATCGCGTAATACAAAATGAACTTCAGTTTCACATACATAAGATATGGTTTAAGTTACCCATGTACCGCAAATCAGCGTTCAGCGATAGTGTAGCTGAGGCATAAGCGAAAATGCGAAATTTTCTGATAAACCTTGATTAGGTCATGATTGTCGATAAGTCCGATTACCTACTGCTAACACCTGATTGATTTATACTTATCCTAGAGATTTAAATCTGTTTGTTATCATGAATCGATCTATAGGTATTGATGAATTATTTGAATCTATGCACTGTGCAATGATACCGATATTGATCTCAGGGAAAAAATGTAAACGGTAGAGGAAGAAAATTGTGATAATATTAATAAAGAGCTTTTACCTTTCTAACGAGACAATTTTTAAGAAGAATATAACAATAATAGGTAGCACAGTACAAAATAAAAATACTTTCTTAGCCTAGGCGAGTTCCAATCTTAACCCAATCGCACCTATTTTCAGGAATCCAACACCAACAGTAGACTACGAGTCTGTGGTCGACTTCAACTGGCCTCAGGTCAACGACACAGAGCACATCACCTACCTCGACATCGACGGGAAATTTACCGTCCAAACCGATCCTGAGGCCAAGAGGATCGCATTTTGGACTTGGTTGTACGACAACTATGCCAAAAAACACGCAGATGTTACCAATACAACTGCAGTTAATAAGTGACCAAGTACAATGTGTGTTAAGTGTAAAGTGAAGCGGTTTCTGCCAGTGTGACTATGTTAAGAAACTGCCAATCACCGAATGCCAAAATATGAGAACAAAACTTTTAGTGTTGACGGCATGATCTCAGAAGCTGGCAGCAAAGTAACTCAAGTTTTCATTGAATTGGTGGACTATATTTTTTGGAGGCTTATTCCAATTCCGATGAGGGAAATGGAAAATTAGCTTATAGGCACTTAGAAATTCTTTGCGATGTAAATAATAAATGTTAAGGAATTTTATATCGTCTGTTTTGTATTTTTAAGATGGTCTAACTTGTGCTAAGTTACTGTATTATTTACATTAATAAACTATTTTAAAGTAACAAC
Source organism: Athetis lepigone (assembly GCA_033675125.1). Classification (NCBI taxonomy): domain Eukaryota; kingdom Metazoa; phylum Arthropoda; class Insecta; order Lepidoptera; family Noctuidae; genus Athetis; species Athetis lepigone. Next base: position 7,823,378 of record CM066214.1, read on the forward strand.
ATTGTTTGAATAAATTGAATTTCCGAATCCTTACCATTCAGAAATTCAATTTAGGTGAAATCTTAAATATCATACATATACATCTATGGCATCCCCAGATCTGCTGAAAAACTGCTGCCCGGAATAAATAAAAAGCAAATGATTTAGGTCAATAAAGCAACATTGTAAAATTATTTAACAAAGTGGGCTACAGTAGTTATTCGTAAATAGTTTAGACTGCTCTGTTTGACTCTGTTAGTATAGCACAGTGGTTATAGTGACCTGACTTGACTGCTAAGCTTGAGTTCGTGGGTACGATTAAAGAGCAGTCCAAATAACCGCTTTATAGCACTATGACTGTGGCTCTCTCACAAACAGACTAACTGATAAGGCGGACTTTTCTTGTAGATTACCATACCTTAAAAAAATTGTCAAGTGCGTTGTCAGGCCACGCATAGAATAGGGTTTCGTAATAGGAAACCATTTCGTATTATATAGTTTTACAACCATTTCGCATTTCACATTAGGTCGGGATTTTGCATTATTAATTTAGCTTTATTAGAATTTTGTCGGTGTGGTAAATACGGACTCATGGATGAACATGACAAAACTATGAGGGTTCCGAGACGCGAACTATAGAACCTAAAAAATGGTAATAAACTCAAAATAGAAAAACCGCCTCAGATTCCCAATGTTCCATTTGGTTCACACACAGTTCAAACCTACTAGGTAAGCTAAACTATTCATATTTCAAGTAGGAGTAATCTATTTTTCTTGTACACCTTTAAGTCTTGGTTGTCCTTTAGTAAGCCTTTTATTTTTCTAACCACTAAGCCCAAGGCAAGAAAATATCTTCCAATTGTATACGTATTAACCATATGGGGAAAATCGAATTCGAAAATGATTCAGTCATAGTTTCAATGACAATGATTTCCCTGTACGTCATAGAATCCTTTACTTTGAGGTATATAAGAGCAGTTGGGTCTGAAAAGGGTCAGTCTGAGTACACCCGTCCCGTACCAAAACGCCTTTGCGTCAGCTTTGCAATAAAGTTTAATTACTGTACTGCATCAAAATGTTTAAGAAGGCAAGCAACTTGGTGAGCATCAGGAGGCGTTGCGAACCTAAGGAACCACTTTATGACTTTAAGTCTAGGTAAGTTTCAACCTTATTTAACACATTAAATAGATTTCAGATCTAGCGTTTTTGAAAAAAATTAACAGTACAGTCAGAATTAGCAAAATAGCAAAATATTTGCTGCAGAGGGCACAATATTTTAATGTACGTGCACCTGTAGAATAAGGCATAAGGCACCTAGTCTAAAGGTGCTCCTAAACGGGCAACATAATTGCTGCAATTTTATTGCAGCAATTTTTTGAGCATGGCCTGGCAACTCCAGCAATATTGCCGGCGCTGCTCGGCAATATTTTTGTCATACAAAAAGTGTTGCCCGACAATACCGGCAATATTGCAGAGAGTTCAGAAACATTGCCGGGCAATGCCGGCAATGTATTGCAGCAACACAATTGCAGTAAAAAATTGCCCGTTTAGGAGCACCTTAACTGTACTAGGAAAGGAAAACCAAGCAAGTGCAAATCGGACTTGTACACTAGAGTTTCCGTACTGGGACCGCCAAACCAATGATCGGGTACGGAGCCCTAACCAGGGTATGAACATATTTAAATTTTGCCGTTGCACCACTAACTTTATTCACTGAAAATATATAAACTCCTGGGTTTCACCCGTATTAAAATAATATTATTTTTCCAGATCATTATCCATCTTTGGTTTGTAACAGAAACAAAACACTCACAAAAATTAACATAGCATCATGTGCTAGTTTGGTTTGAAAACAAGGTCCGTAAATTATGAAACTAATTTATCTTTCAGTGGAAAAGCTGACTGCAAGGTGTACAACAGCGTTTTGGAATTAGTGGGTAACACGCCCCTTGTCAAACTGAACAAGTTGCCGAAGGACCATGGACTACAGTGTGAAGTCTGTAAGTACCGAGTGATTTTAAACATTTTATTTAATTAGTAACACCGGTCAAAGACCAAAAGAACCTCTCATAAACAAACACATAACAAACTGACTCGGATCTAACTAACCAAAATGCAAATTCTTAAGTTACAAACAAAACTACGAAAACTACGAAAAATTATTAGGTACAGTATGTTTTAAAACTGTCTGTTCTTTTTTTCAGACGCCAAGTGTGAATTCATGAATCCTGGTGGCTCTATAAAGGATAGAATTTCCTTAGCTATGATCCAGGATGCAAGAAAAAGGGGGCTTGTAGATGATAACACTGGGTTTGTGGAAGCTACCTCAGGAAATACCGGCATCGGGATTGCGTTAGATGCAGCCCTTATGGGTAAATACAATTTTCAACTATTTTAAGATGTCCAAATCGTTATATCATAAATTGAGTCAAACAGGATCTGACGACGATGTGCATATTAAATACTATCTTAACCATTCATATTCATGGAGATATCATACAAATTACAAGACGATATATAATCGACACACGAATCTAATAATCTAATCAAATCATTTTAAAACTTGTTAATCAAGATAATATATTATTTCCAGGAAACAAATGCATTATTGTAACGCAAGATAAGAACTCATCAGAAAAAGTTAACACCATGCGTTTATTGGGAGCCGAAGTCATTCAAACCAAAAATGGTGATCTTGAAATTTCGATTGCTCGCCAGTTGAAGAACGAAAACCCTGACACCATGGTGATGTTGAATCAGGTAAGGATATACGTACACTGCTTCATTTTTGTCCAAACTACGACTACTTTAAACAAGGTCGGGTAAATGTTTGGTCAAATCCACTTCTTACATTGATCCTACTTTAAGGAGTTGGCGCAACACATTTTTGTCCTCCGAATCATCCTGTTTTCCGTCTCACTACCTTCTCTTTCATGTCATTCTTCAAACAAACAATTCATCATCTTTTTTTCGGTTGTTCTCTCCCCTTCATCTCTCTATATTAATGTTAATGATTTTCTTAGCTAAATGCTTTTAATTCTTTACATACCAAAGCAAGACAAACGATTTCCTTTCACCTTTTCTGTAATTGGTACTGCTTTGCTTACTAATGTTTCACATTCTATTCCAGTTTAACAATGAAGTTAACCCAAGGACTCACTTCGAGAAGACTGGTGCAGAGATTGTATCAGCTTTGGGTACCGTGGACGTGGTGGTACTCGGTGCCGGCACTGGCGGCACCATGACTGGAGTCGGCAAGAAGTTGAAGGAAGTGAATCCCAACTGCATACTAGTGGCGGCAGAGCCCGACGGTTCTATCATGATCAACAAGAATGGGAAACCTCATTCGTTTTTGGTAAGAATTCTCTTCACTTTGAAACAATCATAAAAGCTTTTCATAGGCATTTTGAGTTATGAGAAATCGTACATTTCGTAAGTACTTGTAGTGTTGGTTATCTAAGCTATTTCTGGTGTTTTTTTCCATTTTTTATTGACAGATGCAGAATTTTATTACCCAATTCTATTTTTAGGTAGAGGGAATCGGAGGAACCTGGGCACCAATCGTCCTGGATAAGTCAGTGGTTGACCACGTCGAGGTGGTCACCGATCAAGAAGCCTTTTTGATGTCCAGGGAGCTCTCAAGAAAGGAGGGACTGTTATGTGGTGATTATCCATAAATGATAACATTAATTAAAGCACATTTAACCGACTCACTAATGAGGTCAAACGATAATTTTGGTATTTACTTCCCATAGCCGTTATTCATACGTGAATATTATCAACGCGTGATACTGATAATCTATAAGGTCATAAAAATAAGACGATTATTTGAAACAAGCATGACGGAGTGGCCGTCTCGATAGTTGACCATGATTACATTTATTACTAGCTGTCCCCCGCGATTTTACTCCCGTTTTTGGTTACTGCTGTACTCCGGTCCAGTAGAATTTATCGTGATGTTTAGCCTTTAGTCGTCCTTTATGATTGGGCTATCCAACACTGAAAGGAAAATTCAAACCAGTAGGTCCTGAAATTAGCGCGTTCAACCGAACATTCAAACAAACAAATTCTTAAACTTTAAAATGTAAGAATTTGATTTATTTTATTTCATATGAACAATAGGATGTTGGTTTTAACGACGTTGGTTTATATTATTTCTATTGAAAATAATGAAGAAATAATAAAGTTCTTGTCAAGCAAAATAAACTATTAGATAGGCCGTAAATAGCATCACCAATCACTTCAGTGTCACCCAGCTATGGGCTAAATAATCCCAAAAACGTTGCTAAAACTTATCGAACACAATTAGGTGGAAGCAGTGGATCAGCCATGTCTGCAGCTATCAAAGCTGTGAAGGCTCTCAACATCGGCGCAGGAAAGCGCGTGGTGGTCATCCTTCCCGACGGAATCCGCAACTATATGTCCAAGTTCGTCAGCGACCAGTGGATGGAAGCACATCGCTTCATGGAGCCACCAGCACATACCATGAAGTAAGTTATAGTAGTTTAGAAAGAACAAATTAAAATTCTATAATGGTTTGAGTATCGTCTCCAAGAAATGTAAGATTTCTTGGTTCATTACCCATCGTAACTAAGTCGTTGTTGACGACTTTGAATACATTGAGTTATACTGCTTGCCTTTTTTATTTTTCTTTATATATTTTTTACATTTCTTGTTCTATACATATATCTTTAATGTAATTGTTTTTAGATGGTGGACACATTCGATTACCGAATTATGTTTGGAGCGTACGTATCCTAAGTTGAATAAATCCTGCACCTGCCAGCAGGCCCTCGAAGCTATGAAGGCCAACAATGTGAACATTGCTGTCATCGTCGACAACATCGGGTAAATAATTTTTCTTTCTCTCCTTTTTGTTACATTTTGAGTGGATGCTTCTGGAATGCACGTTCAAATCGATGAATCAGAGTGAAACGGTGAACCAATGAATAATATCAAAAACATGTCATTGCAGGCACTTCATTGGCGCTGTTTCTAAGGACAGTCTCCGCAACAGAGCCACGAACCCCACCAAGTTGCCCGGCGAGGACTGCGTGGAGTATGACTTCGAAGATGTGGTCACTGACCACCTCGATAAGCACGTCTACAAGCTGGCAGATAACACAGAGAAAGGAAAGCCTACTATCGGCCTCTTGTCACGCATATTGGACATCGCTCCCTACGTGATCATCGGAAAAGAGGGCTATGACATTAGTGGTAAGCATAGTTATTTTAGCTGATGGGGACTTTGTACTAGAGAACCACTAGTTTTTGTCCTAGTTTGTCCGAGTCATCCCAAGTTTAACAAGGCGGTTTGACCAGAAGGCGCCATATTTTCCGTTTTCACACATCCTGAAAACTCAGTCTGTTTCGCCTTTCAATTCTTATAATTAAGCAAAATGATTGTTTCAGCCTTCTTCGTTGCAAGTGGAGTGGTGACGGGAGATGACGTCCTCGACTACATCCATGAACACAGCCAACCTTGCAAATGATACTCACGTCAATTTTACCTCAACTTGACAAAATTACGAGTAATAGGATTATATTAACTAACAGACTGCTTTGCATTGAAATTTTTTAGTTTTTTTTTAAAATAACACTTTTATTTTTACAACTATTAAACGGCTTTTATTTGCATTTGAATCTTTTTACTTCCATTCCCTCACATCCATCATCATGTTGTGCGTATAAAAGATATACTTGAACATCATAAGGGTCGCGAGTGCTCATACAAGTCAAATATAGGATCTATAATTCTCGGAACTTGGAGAAAGCTAAAGTTTTATCATATTATTGGTCTTGTTTCTACGAAACCCCTAAACTTTTTTTTTTAATTGGGAACAATCCCGCCACACTATCTTAACCACTCTGCAACTCCTGAATGCCAGAATCAACAGTAGAGTCCACCAAAAAAGCTTAGACTTATATGCCCTTACTAATCACTGTGTAAAGTTGATGAGATGTCATGAAAAAAAGCCTGTGTAACCATACATTTTTTTACCGTATAAACCTGTCATAACTTTATGCTGCGATTATTAGTAAGCCGCATAGTGTATATATGTATAGCGTGTGTAATAGTGTACTGACTAATACTTTTGAGGTTGTGCAAGAATATTAATTTATCTTGGCCAAACTGTTTAACCGCGTCGGCACTACTTCGAGATGGAGGCAAATAGAAAGTTACGAAAATAAATGGGCTGTGTAGCATTTGGGCAATTGCGTCAAATGTTTGAATCACCCATCCCATAATCTCCTAAAGCTACTCTAACCAGTGCGTCTTGAACCGAAACTTCGCCCACTGTCGCCCAGCGTACGATAGCAAGGACAATGGTCGGAGTCTCTCTAATGGACAGAATACCAAAAGGAGTCTACTGTAAGAGAACTAAAGTCATCGGCATGGCTTGCAGGAAAGTGCAAGATGGAAGGGTTGGTAGAGCAGACGCAGATAATGACACGGAGAGTTAATTTACTTAAGTGATACCAAAATTAAACACCTATGCACTGACGATTTCCAAAATTGTGAGGGAGGATAAAGGCAGTTCGACTATCAGTCCTTTTTTTAAGGTGAAAAGAGAAATGGTTTGATCTAATACGACTCTAAACACCAAGCTTGACAATGCCCTTTCAGTAGCAAAAAACAGCAGGCTGCATACATCGCCAATAAATGCGATCTTTAAAAAAGTCATGACAAGGTCATAAAATAGTCACAACAAGGTCATTTGTACAGCATCATAATCATAAAAAGATCGTTTGTATAGCTATACATACTACATTAAGTAAATATTAGGTACTATATTATTATATTAGGTAAATCTGTGGTTGACCGCTTTGAAGTTGTGTCTGAATAAGACGCCTTCAGGAACTACTGAATGATATTTATCAACATTTCCTTTGTTTTGCGATGATTATCTATTAAATACTCGTTTATTTGGTTAACATTTAAATCAAATCTTATCAATATATGAATTTTGATATTATCTCTCACTTCCTTTAGGTAACTATTTTGGTCAATATTATTATCTCCTCGTGTTTAAATCCTTCTTGGCATGAATGTAGCATACGTAAATTATTCTGTAATCCTCCATAATTAATGAATGAGTTATTAAAGGTTAAGAGAAATTGAAATGCTTCTTTGCAGTTATAACTTGACGTTTCGATTAAAGTAGTCTTTTCTTTTCACAACAAGGATGGACGAGCTAAACAATTCTGAAGGATTGAGTCAGATCATTAGAAAACGGGAATTTCTGAAAGAAGCTCTTTGCCCTGTGGGACATATAATATAACTCAAAATCATATGGGTTCAATATGTCTGCATGATTACTCTAACGCGTTTGTTATTTATAAAACTTACATCTATTCTTTAGAGATTATTTTCCCAACTGAAGAAAAAAACTATGAATAAAATAGCCGCAAGTCATTAAATATGGCGGATTGACTTCCACTAGTCTTCTTAGGGGATTCACATTCTTTAAATCAAAGGCTCCAATATTAAAGCAATAAAATAAAAACACATTGTTATGCTGCACTAGTTTGGAACTCGTATTCAAAACTTGGGCCCACTGTCCGAACCCAAACCTCCATCAAAAATTATATGATCGTGGTTCTGGTGCCGAAAGTCTCCCGAATCAATTTTCAATGCCAGATCCATTAAAGAAAATTGAATTAAATATTGAATCTGTTAGAAATACTGTTAATAATCATTATTTAATTAAGTAAGTACCGGACGCATTTTATAAGTTCCTAACAGAAACTTAAAGATAATTTCAAAAAATGAGAGTAATAAGAAAAAAACACTTGCCCCCAACCTTCAGAAAAATTCGGATACTCTTACCATCCGCAATAGGAATGTATTTTTTTTTTGGGCATTATATGAAACAATCCACCCAAACACACTAATCAGGGTAGCACTAACAGGTCCTTTGAAAACATTGTATAGCCTGCAACCAATTAAACATGCCTGGAAACAACGCAAAACAAAATGTTTTAAATTCTAAGCTAGTCTTCTGAAATCTGATTGTCATACCTTAACTCGGTAGGTACATTATTTTGCTGTCTGCTAAACTGTCTACCTACCGTAGATAAGTAGTTAAATACATAAACAACCTTATCTTACATTGCTGCTAATCTGTGTAAATAGTTATTCAGTTACTGATAACTTGGAAATAACAATCTAACCTCCAATTTTTTACTTTGATGTTAGGTAAGGTACGCACGTGGCGTTTTGTTAGTTAAGTACAAGGGCATTGTCAGCCCACGACCTACGATAAGGGGGAGGAAATTGATACATTGCAGAACGTAAAAAAAGTATGAATTGTAAATACAGCCAAGAGCAGATGAAGTTTTTCTTTTCACTTGTGTGTGTTGTTCCAAATCCAATAAGTAAAGCTCCAAAACTCTTGACTCTTGGTTCGGGGGGCAGCTGTTTCCGTCAACCCTTTTCACAACTATCGTATCTGTCCAAACGGGCGGTGGCTTAGCTTACCTTTTCCATGACCACAGAACCAATGAAAATGGGTTTTCCTGATCTGTCGTCATCATCGCCCCAGGTTTTTTTATCAGTATCTCCTTGTTTATTTGTTCACTTTATAACTTACTTCTGAAGCCTTTATTATTTTAGAAAAAAATTTGGTTGCGTTCTTGACCTCCGTCCGACAGCAAATCTTCAAAAGGAAGTACCAATTCAAGACCGGCTTTTTCTTTCCGATCATAGTAGTACACCCAGGTTTAGTCCAGTCACGACATTTCAACTTTTTTATCATTTACGTTTTTTAACATTAATATTGTAAGCTAACGAAGGTATAAAAAAAAAATCCAAATGCGTATTCAATTGGAATTTTTCTCTAGATTATCATATGATATTGACGTGAAAAAATGTACAATATAAAATTGGTTCATTACTTTCGGAGATTACCCGCTACATACGAACAAATTTTACCTCTTTATAATATAAGTATAGATATTCTACCTCGTACAATATTTCAGCTATGAAAAACACGCTAACAGACAAGAACAGAACACACGCATTAGTATCGTAATTTCTAGCGATAATGTTCTATATAGCATGCGCTAATTTCAAATTAATCATTCCTTGGAAAAATTAATGTAACATGTCAATAAATCAGAGTTAATAATTGTAGTAGCGACACTAAAGTATACATTGATCTCCGTGATAAGAAATACATTATCGGCATTTTGATTTGTGATAAAAAACACATTATCGAACGTAAATAATGCTATAAAATGAAACGTGCATGTTTGTATATATAAGTCCCAACGTATCCTTGCACTTAGTTACTCGGCACTATAGTGTTCGTTCGGTTTTGAACAGTATCAAACACGAATTCCCACAATGAACGGCGTGAAACCAAATGAACCGTGAGTAGATACTAAGTTATGAGTATTACTTTTTAAACATTTTGGTAACTAAAATTATTTTTTAAATTTATACGTAAATATGCACAAATAAAATAAAAAATAACGTATATTGCAACCAGCACCGCCTTAATATTATAGCGTTTTAGCTATCCCTAGCTGTTTCAACCGCGCTAAATATTGTGCTAAGTTTTTATCTTTGGTAACTGCCCCGTTCCCGTGGTCGTGTAGGTCCTAGCATGTTTAATAGTCTATGTATTACTCAGATGTGATAAGCTGGTTAACTCTAAAATTTCATAAAGAACCATCCAGCAGTTTTTCGTGAAAGAGAGTACAAACATCCATCCGTCCTGCCTGGGTTGCGGAATGGTTAATAGTAACCCTGACCCCGGAACATTAAGGGCAACCGAAGGAACATGAGTGGGTTTTAGTCAGTAAGAGTCTGACACGCCCTCCCGCCCCGCCCAGGACGTGAGAAGTGATTTGATGACTGGGCACTCCCAAAAAAAAACATCCATCCGTACTCGTAAACTTACATTTATAGTAAACTAGCGACCCGCCCCAGCTTCGCACTGGTGTTACAAATCTTTAAAAATTCCGGCTTTTCTCTACTATAATAAAAGCATGTATTATGTACATATAAACCTTCCTTAAGAACCACTCTATCCATTAAAAAAACCGTCATCATCATCATCAAAATCCGTTGCGTAGTTTTAAAGATCTAAGCATACAAAGGGACAGACAGAGGATAGCGACTTTGTTTTATACTATGTAGTGATAGTGATATTATTTGCAAAGAAGCCCTTTTCCAACTTTGTTTTTCAAGTATTTCTGTTTCAAGTCTAATCGGATTCAGATAAAAACTAGTGTTTTACGTGGAGCAACGGCATACCAGACCTCCATAACCCTTCTGACTTTCTAGCTTCTGACATTGTTGAAAGTCTACGAATGACAGCCGGGACTAGCAGCTGTTACTATGCTAAAGTATTATTCCAATATCGTATAGATTTAAACTCCATTGAACCATTTAAACTCTATCCCACCAAAAACATTTCATGTAAAATGTTGCCAAGACAACTACATAAGGTTTGCCCTGTGAAAAATATATCAGATCTCATGTAGAGCCAAGCTTCTGAATCTACACGACCTAAATCTACCGACCCTAACTTTACAATATCTAAATATCTTGGCGTGCCCCCAGATACAAAAATACAGTTACAGTCTATACAAATAGAGTTCACAAATCAATTATGTGCATCTACATTTTCACAAAGTTTATCCTTACACATTTTACAGCCCCCTTACCATGACGTTTAAAGTAAGATTGTTTTAGTCCTGTTGCAGGAGTGTGCAAGTGACAGCGTTAGACACGTTGTCTAGCGCCGTCTCTTTCCCACTGAAAGTAATGTCAAAGTAATACTGCTATGAGGGCTTGTGGTACGCCCCCAGGTACCTAACTACGAAATCTGCCACGCTGATTTTCCACAAAATCTGCTGCAATCTATGCTAATATAATAATAATATCTGAAGATACGTATCAACCTATGGAAATACTAGTGCGATAAGAAAAAAAAATGTATTAAATAACATAACGCTGTGATCCACAAAAGTAAACCAATAATAAAAAAAAACTTAGAAGCGCCACTGAAACCACGGACCACAGCGATCTGCAATAAAAATAGTCACATAATATTTAATTTTGTATTGTTTTACAGAAAAAAAGTATACAACAATATACTCGAGGTAATAGGCCATTCGCCTCTGGTTAAATTAAACCGTGTACCCCAAGATCATGGAGTGAAATGTCAGATGTGTAAGTAGTTATACTATTATAACTTTTAAAATCATAGATTAAGACAACTCTCTCAAATAATTTTGAGCGTTTAAAAAATACACACACACTCTTGAAAATGTAGGAAACTTTTTCTTGATATATTAATTTATTTGATGTATTTACGGAATTATAATTATTATAATTATTTAATTCCATATTTAAAATATCATTAAAGATTATGAAAGAATTAGCCCTATCCCATCAAAGTCTATCATCTCTATTCCTTCAAAAACACTGTTTACAAGACAATTTTAGATTTAGCTTAACATCGATTTTATTATTTTGCCTAAGACTAATAATTATTCTAAGTATTTTGCCGATAAAATGATTTTACTTGTGATAGCAATATTTAATGACCTCCTACGCTGACTTGACAAGTTTATCTGCACATCTGTAGGTATAATATTATTTATATTTATTTATCTACATAAACGAACCTAACCTGCTCAAGAAAGTTATCTTTGTCGTAATAATTATTGTGATTTTGTGATCGATACTAACATTTTATGTGAGTAATGAATGAGTAGATAGTTTGTTATCGAGGTAGGTACCTATATTTATAACGACTGCTCAAATAGAGAGTAGAGTAAATACGTAAGTAGTCGTAAATAAGAATTCAAGGTAAAATTCATTCATATAAGAGTAATTGAATGACTAATGGGTGTGGAAAAATTTAAACACATCTGAAAACTACGTTCAAAGATTATTGGGGTAATGAATATTAAATGGAACACAGACAAAAGACACATTAAGTCTCTGCTGTTTGTCGGTTCATTCGCTTTGGCACCCATTGGGTTCGACCCAAAAAAAAATATAAAAACTGAAAATATTTCTTTCGATCAGATCATCCTAACATCCTTCATGTTTTCCCTAGTTGCAAAATGCGAATACTTGCACCCTGGGGGCTCTTTAAAGGATCGTATTGCATATACTATGGTCCAAGCTGCGAAAAATGCGGGCCGCGCTAAAGAAGGCCAGACCAGATTCGTTGAGCCTACTTCTGGAAACACTGGCATTGGCGTATCCCTCACATCTGCAGTTCTCGGTAACAAACACATTAACTTATTCAACACATTTACTTATAAAGTGCCTTTAGGTGTTATGCACCCATTCTTTTACTACCTATGTAGGTATTTCGGCAGTCCCGAATCACCAGATTTTTTTCATAATTTCAACTTTGCTTCTATAATATTCTTCTTAAATTCCTATGTTCTTTTATAATTTGTAAAGATAAAGATATATTTATTGCACAACTGTGCACATTAGGTTCTAAAGAGTAAACATTTCTAGTATCAACAAAAATGTATGTAAGTAATTTATGCGATAACATTTACCTCCAGCCATACTGGTACGATGGTACTAGAAGAATTTAAGAGCAACAACGATTCGAGAATGTTAAGATGACCAATGTTCTCTCTCACCTTTACATATGAAATGAGTGAGTCATTACACTCACAGGGAAAGTTATAACTTCACAGTTATTATTTTCAGGATTTGATTGCACCATCGTCACTCCAGATAAGAACTCCGACGAGAAAATGAGCACGATGCGGCTTCTCGGTTCGGAAATCATCCAGACTCCAGCTATGCTCGCTCACAATGACCCTGGCAGTTATTTGTCGGTCACACAAAAGATATTAGAATCTGATCCAAAGGCCATTTCTTTGAACCAGGTCATTTATGTTTATACTATCACTTCACCTTTTAAAGTACTACCTACTAATTTACCTACAAGTACAAAACGCAACAATTTAACCTAAATTTCTCAATTCCAGTTTTTAAATATTTAGCAAAATTAATGTAGTCTCTGTACCATTTGCAGTTTGTAATTAGGTATCAATCTAATTCAGTATTTCTTTCTCTACCCTTTAGTACACAAACGAAGTGAATCCTCTGACACATCACGAGCATACAGCAGTGGAGGTTCTCGATGCCCTCGGATCTGTGGACATGTTCGTGATGGGCGTCGGGACAGGAGGCACCGTCACCGGCATGGGCCGCATGTTCAAGGAGAAATACCCCGAATGCATCGTCGTCGCCGTGGATCCGCAAGGCTCCGTAATGTTTGATAAAGGCAAACCGTCCTTTTTCTTCGTAAGTGACATTCTTTCTACGACGCTCTATCTGCCAGTCAACTTTGCTTCTTGCAAAGCTTTGCTTCTTCTTGTAAGCTAGGTAAATGTAATAGGTCTAAATGTCATAGTAAATTTAAAATCGTTAGGGGGCTACCTTCATCGATGCGAATTATGTCTACTAGATAAATTAAATGTAGCTGCTGTTCGCCGTTAAGCGGATTGCAGACCGCAAACTAAGCTAACTTAGTTTAGCTTAGTTTGCATGGCTGACGTTGTTTTTCATAGCAAATAACTTAGCTTACATAGTTAGCGGTCTGCACACAAGTATGGAAAACTGCGTCAGCCATGAGAGCTAAGCCACAACTAACTTAGCTTAGCTCTTGGTCTGCAACTCGCATTAGACATTCGGATTGTGATAAATCTGTTTTATTGACGCAAGAGAACACTCGAGGAGACTAATGCTATTATGATTTTACAGGTGGAAGGAATTGGCGGAGACTTTGTGCCCGATGTATTGGATAAGTCTGTAATTGACGAGGTGGCAAAGACTACTGATTATCAGTCCTTTAACATGTCTAGGGAACTTATCAGAAAAGAAGGATTATTGTGCGGTAAGAAATGATTGGAGAATATAGTATACCTCCCCCAGTTCGCTACAAATCGGTTTTTCATTTAGGTACTTGATGTTACTTGGTTAGTGGGTGAATTGAGTTTGATATCAGTTATTTTATCTATCGAGAAAAAAAACGAATCCGCTACTAAGTTCCTTTTAAAGCAGAGAGATATTTGTACAAATGAGACTTTTCTTCTTACCCCTTCAAACGGACAACGCAAAATTTTCCTGTCTTCTTCCGGATTACTTGGCTTAAACTCTGGCTTAAACCGCCAGCTATGAGTTCCAACATACGTGCGTATAAAAACTCCATTTACTTAATTATTTTTCTAGGTGGTAGCAGCGGGGCAATAACGTATGCAGCAATAGAAGCCGCAAAAAAGCACAATCTTGGTCCCGATAAAAAAGTAGTGGTGATGTTACCCGACAGCATCCGCAACTACATGACGAAGTTCGTGACTGACCAGTGGATGGAGGCTCATCTGTTCAAAGAACCACCTCAACGAAATTTCCTGTACGTATTGACATTCTTTTTCTTCAGTCGCTCCACGTAAAACGCCGGTATCCAGCTGAATCCGGTTAGGCTGGCAGCCGACCCCAACACGATTGGGAAAAGGCTAGGGTGATGATGATTGACATTCTTTTTCTTGACCACGGAATTTCTAGGATTTTTTTATGCATATTGATAGCTATTTTAACACTACTGATTATAAAATAGTTCTGTATCCTTTTAACCGACTTCGAGAAAGAAGCGTCACCAATACAAAAAAAAATGAAAAAAAATATAAAAATTGAAGAAAAAAAATTTTTATAATTTAAAAGTTCTTTTTAAATACAATTTCAGCTGGTGGAATAGGAGTATTTCAAATTTGAAATTGATGAGCTCAGTGCCCACTGTTAAAGAGACTAACTCTTGCCTAGACGCCATGAAAGCAATGGGACCTCTCAACAAAGTAGCCTTCGTCGTTAATAATGATGGGTACGTACCTCTATGTTAGTCAGGTAGGACGTTAGTTATTTAGATCGTCACACAGACCTCCAAGCAATGCTACAGCGACAAGACATTTCTCTCAAGAACTTTAATACCAACACCAAAACGACTTCGTTACAAAATAATTAAGTACTTAATTGAAAATATTTAATTGAATCTGTAATGAATTTCAGGAACGATTATATTTTGAATTTCGACAAGATAGCCCATAATTTTTAATTGGATATCTTTTCCGTTCTCAATGTCGTTGTATTGCTTTACCGCATATAGACCACAATTTTACACAATGTAACCACTTAGGGCACCCAATTATGTCACGTTCTCGGGTTTTTTCAGGTTGCTTACAGGCGTTGTGACTAAACACAATTTAAGATCTGAAGCCACAAATCCGAAAAAGGAGGGTGATATCGATTTCAATGATGCAGTCGATAAATATCTCATGAAGGACGTCTACAAGATTTCTGAAAACAAAGGAAACCCTACAGTTGGGCTAGCTGCTAGAATATTAGATATAACACCTTTTGTCGTGGTCGTGGAAGAGTATCTTAATGGCGGCAGCAAACCAGGTGAATATACATTTTGTTTTACTTTAAAATCTTATGCAGTTACTGAAGGTCTAGGTTCTCTGATGATACGGCATGCTGAAACTATGCGTTGGAGAAAATATACAATACCAGCTTTTGCCCGCGACATCGCGCGCGTGGAATAACAGTTCCCGTTCCCGGAGGATTTCTGGGATGAAAACTATCCTATGTCCTTTTTCGGGTCTCAGATTATATTTTTTATTATGGTTCAGTGGTTTAGTAGTGTAGAAGAGACAGACAGACAGACGGACAGACAGAGTTACTTTCGCATTTATAATATTAGTACGGATAATATACTTATTCTGTTCATCATAATAAAGCTTACAGTTCTAAGCACAGGAGCCATGCATGCTGATATACGGTAGTTGCCTTTTATGTAATTCCTGTGTGCGCTATGTATATAATATCATAATTATCATGTACGTTCATACATATATACGCGTATGTATTGAAGATAAATTAAAGGAAAACTTTCTTAATAAATAACCTAACTAACGCAGTCGACAAGGAAAATAATACTAAATAAATAGACATAGGATAGGATTAATGATATCAATTTTATTATGCGTTCTCTTAGTTTACACAATCAATATTTGAGCAATATTACCTACCTCAGTCAATATTATTGGTCTCATAAGAATTGTGAATGATCTTTTTTACAAGTTACCAAGTTTTTTTTTTTATTTATTAATTTATTTCCAGGTTACATACCAAAAGGCATCATTACTTCTGAAATCGTTTTGGACTACATCCTCGAACATCAGCATCATATTTAAGCCGACAAGAATTATATCATTATGTGTATTATGTTAAATATATCTTATGTTACGAGAAAATAATATTAAACTCATGAAATATAGTTTTATTCGAGTTAGCCTGCAGTAAACAAACACCAAAATCCTTATGGTGACAGCTGTTTTATCCAAGTTTGATTTTTTGAATACGGATAATTTAATAATTTTACCGTTTTGAGTAAATATTTCCAAGTTTCGCTATTATTTATTATATTGCAGTGTAAATTAACCAAAATTTTATTACAAATATATTTACTTAGATTGAGCCTAGATTATTTATTTTATACCATATTTTCCTCTTAACACAGAATCTGGGCTGAAAATAAATATGACCAGGCTTTTTCAAAAACAAAATCATTTATTTGTTTCATAATAAGCAAGTAGGTAGTCGTTTTGCTGGCCTTTGAAGTAAAAATCTTGGCTTAAATTATATTTTATATAAAATAGCCTCTTGCTTCTGCCATATTGCCTTCAAGGGATTTTACAAATATTTTTCGCTAATAAAACCATACTATTTAAAAGTGTAAATAATATGCAACACTTGAAATGCTAAGTAACTAACTCGATTGTCTAATTTTATTTATTTATTTATTGTATTATTGACACACCTATCAAATTTATTAATAACTTTTGCATGTAAGTTTGCATGATTATTATTGCTTTCTATATTTTACATGCAACCGTGTTTGAACGTTTGATATCATAAAAATGCGCCTTATACCTACACTATAAGTATAGGTCAGTATACGTATAAGTACAGTTTCAGTATCTATGTATGTAACACAAATTATAAGATTATGGTTATGATGATTATGAAACAAAAGGTACCCGATAACCGACCTAATAAAATCTATTTATGAATCAAAATAATGAATTTTCTTTAATGTATGTATAACCACTTTAAATACAAGCAAGCCTTTTGATTCTCAAAAGGAAATGGATTTCGGAAGTTTAAAAATAATTGGCCAACTGCGTGTCAGGCCCTGACTCAGGCCACGCATAAAATAGGGTTCCGTAATGAACCATTTCACATTTTAACATTTCTGCGTTTCTCGAGTTAGGCCTCTATAACTCCTGAACTGACAAAGTTACCCAAGCCTAGTTTTCCTTTAAAGTTCATCTAAACCACATGATTTTTGTTTGATGTCGAATTTTAACAAAAAATATCAATTTTAGTTGAATATCTCGGAAATGGAAACCTATATCAAACAAGAGCGTGTCGGGCCACGCTCAATGTAGGGTTCCGTAGTTTCCCGTCCGTCACAATAAGTGTTCCCACATGAGTTTTAAAAAAGGCTATTTGTTACGTTGACATACTAAGTACGCAGAAATTATTTTTTACAAATGTTTTGTACAAAAACTGTTCTTTCCATCAAGTTCAAAATAATTTTCCTAGAAAGTCCTTATAAAGTTCTCCTTTTCAGATTTTTTTCATATTTTTTAAACTTATGGTTCAAAAGTTAGGGTCGGGGGGACACAATGTTTTTTACTTTTGGAGCGATTATTTCAGAAATGAGTGACATTATCAAAAAATTATTTTAGTAAACCCCTATTCATTTTTAAATACCTATCCAACAATATATCACACGTTAGGGTTGAAATTAAAAAAAAATCACTTCCCACTTTACATTATACACCCTAATAATTTTTTTTTCCAATTTTTAACCGACTTCAAAAAGGAGGAGGTTCTCAATTCGTCTGTATTTTTTTTTTGTTTTTTTTTTGTATGTTTGTTACGCGATATCTCCGTCAATTGTGAACGGATTTTGATGGTTCTTTTTTTGTTTGCTAAGTCATGATTCAGAGGTGGTCCCATATAAATTTTGTCGCGATCGGTTTAGTGCTTCTCGAAAAATTCATCAAGAACAAAAAAAATCTACGAAATATACGTCTACGATATTATAATGTACGTAACTTCAATTTCTATTTTTCGTTTTATAAGATTATATTAAGTAGTTTTATTTTGAAAATTAATTACTTTGAAAGATGTCATACACAGTCATACATAGTTAGACTCGACACTAAAAAGTAAAAAATAAAAAACTTTTTTCAAAAAAATAATAACCGCCTTCAAAAACTAAAAACCCAAAAATAACTAAAATTTCGGAAGTCGGTGGCTTCTCTTCTGCCAGTCAATTTATCTAAATTTGTGTTGCCACCGTCTTCCGAAATTTTAGTTATTTTTGGGTTTTTAGTTTTTGAAGGCGGTTATTATTTTTTTGAAAAAAGTTTTTTTTACTTTATCACTTTGTCGGCGTAATTGATATACATACATATTGATACCAAATTTCAGGTTTCTAGTGCTAATGGTCACAGAGATTAAGCGAGGACGGACAGACAGACAGACAGATGGACGGACAGACAGACATGGCGAAACTATAAGGGTTCCTAGTTGACTACGGAACCCTAAAAAGGGTTGATGAGACCTAATGCATGATACCCCATACTATGAGGTAAACGCGAGAAAATTCAGCCGTGTACCTGAATGGTGAGATTCATGAGGAATAAGGGAGATTCAGATTGATGTGTACTGTATGTGAATGTGGCGAGGCTGATTAAGTGTTGGTTGCACCCTATGCAAGAACCACATCGACGCCCCTCTAGGGCCCATTATTTTCCTAGTCCTTATTGTTTTACTGGTGGGTAGACTGACCCAATTCTTGTACGCACTTCTCCTCTCTCGTGCCTCTTGGGACCAGACCTTTTGGTACATAAAAGTCTCCTCACTAACTTTTCTTAGAATGCTTTGGTGACGTTATCCAGCGGTCTGCATACGGCTAACGTTACCCACACCGGTTAGTTTATTAAGAAAACAGGTTCGAGAGAGAAGTAGATCGTCGATTATTAAATTGTGCACTTAATAGTATTTGAAAATTACTCAAATAAATTTTAAAGTGCAAACACGCGATAGGCACAAGGACTACGCTCGCGAGAGCTGCCAGCGCCAAGCGCTCAAAACTGCATTGTGCTGTTATAGTAATTGTAATATCCACACGTTCATTTTTCATTGGTGGACAAGAATCAAATCTTTTTCATTAAATCTTTTTCTGATTCCGAACCATCTCTTTTTGGACGGTTATTGAAAGCTTACACTGTAAGTAGGTACCCATATTGATTTTCAAATTCTTGGTTTGTGAATATAACATAGTGCTTAATACACTATTTTGCAAGGGCGGGTCACATCTCCCTCCCGGCATGAGTCTAGGTCGATCACTGATATTTTTATAATCGCATTACAGACCGTTGACTTGACTGTATAGTGTGTGTGTTAACCGTTTTGACTGTATTTTGACTGATTTTGACTATGTGAACTCTCTGACTTAAAGGCTTCGAGTGATGACTATATAATATACTCTGAAAAACCGATTGTATGTTTGCTTGCTGCAGAGCGACTGTTCCTGTAGTCCCTTTAGCCTGCAGTCAGCGCTGGACGACTGGTCGTCCATGATACAAACATTACCGGTTAGGTTGTAATTCCAATAATGTACAAACCCATGTCGATAGGTAACAAAGTCCATGTCTTGAAGTCAATGCTTTTGTTTCGCATTATTTATGCAAAAAACTGGTGTTTCGGAATATCACATGATTTAAGATGGCCGCCGAATAGTGCGCCATTATACAAAAACCGGCCAAGACCGTGTCGGGCCACGCTCAGTGTAGGGTTCCGTAGATTCCCGACACAATAAGTGTTCCCACTTATGAGTTAAAAAAAGTCTATTTGTTACGTTGACATGTAGTACGCAGAAATTATTTTGTACAACCTTTTTGTTCATTTTATACAAAAACTGTTCTTTCCATCAAGTTCAAAATAATATTTCTAGAAAGTCCTATGTTCTACTTTAGAAATTTTTCACATTTTCTAAACTTATGGTTCAAAAGTTACGGGGGGGTGAATACATTGTTATTTACTTTTGGAGCGATTATTTCCGAAATTATTGACATTAATTAACAAAAAATTATTTTAGTAAACTCCTATTCATTTTTAAATACCTATCCAACAATATAACAAACGTTAGGGTTGAAATTAAAAAAAAAACATTTCCCACTTTACACATAGGGAGCCTCCCTATGTGTAAAGTGGGAAGTGTTTTTTTTTCCTCCCTAATAAAACATTTTTTCCAATTTTTATTTTACCACTTTGTCGGCGTGATATTCATATTAGTACCAAACAGCTTTCTAGTGCTAAGAGAATAAGCGAGGATGGACAGACAGACAGACAGACACACGGTGGTCCCGGTAATAGGTCATAGGGCTCCAATCACGAAGCTTGAATTAAGCCACGATACTTCCCTTAATTACCCACTACTAGACGTACTACTTAAGGGTATAAAAGAAATTACAATCAATTATTTGTTACATTTGTTCGGTCGGATTTTGTCGGAAGTGGACGCATCAGAAAGATCATCAGAAACGTGTGTTTACCAACAATTAGTTATTATGACCTGTTTTTTTGCAATGGATATTTTAGTTGAAGGTATGTATTTTCTATTTTATGTATTGTTTTTAATATACAACTGATGTTATTTTTGTAAATAAGGTGCTACGCCAAAGCGAAATATGATTTTTTTTCGCTTTGATTTTTTTTTAATCGATGCTTTTAACTATGTTCCCAACATTTCCCAATTATATAATGTACTATGAAAATATTGGTTTATTTACCTATTTTTTAAATTGACATAAATAACCGGCAGAAAGTTGCAGATGTGCGTAGTACTAAGGGTCTACGCCATACGTCCGACCGCGTAGCCACTTGCTACGAGATTTTTGTTATTTTTGAATTGATCCTAATTTGAATATTTTTGGTTTTAGGTAACAGGAATGTTTGTTCTTGATACTTGGGTATCTATTCAACAGTATAAATCTGATAGTGATAGATGTCGTCAAGTGTTTCAGTCTCTGACGCAGTTACTGACAGATGTTGAAAATATCAATACTGACGACTTGGAAAATAGGATTAATACAAGTATATAATCTAAGATTAATAGTATTTGTAAGAGATTTGTGACACTTTGGAGTCAAGTCCACCGTAAGCATTCTCAACTAGTCGCTAAATATGGTGACTGGCTGAATAAAAGAGAAATCTGCTATCTAGCGAAAACAGCCTGCGACGACATCCAGCAGCCATCAGTTAGTGACGAGTGGCCGGAATAGATAAAACAGTTCTTGATAGGTGTCATCACCTACTCCTGTGCTGAGTCTTTCATCGGGTTACCAAATTAATAAGCATGCGTTTAAAGGTTACGCTTTAGAAACCGCGCGAAGACCTGTAGCTACGTATTCTTGGTACAACTTGCCTTCTTCTGTCCATAAAGTGTTGATTCATGGGGCGGAAGTAATTGATCATTTATTATTGTCTATCGGTGAGCTCTCAGAATAGGCTGCTGAATCATGTAATAAATTAGTTAACCCGCCGGTTAAGTCATGAACAGTCGCGCGCGGGTCGAAAAGACCCAGATATTGAAGGCATTGTTTTTAATAAATTAATTAACTTTTGGGATTATTTTAAATTATTTGGAAAGAGAATAACAAAACAAGTTTAAAAATAATAAATATTTCTTATTTAGTGACAAATAGTTGTATAAATCACAAAAATCAAGAGATCACCGCTAAATCTTACTTTTTATGACATAGGAACTAAAAAATAACTTTAATCTGCTTTATTTAATTTAGAAACATAAAAAAATCTTTTTTATTATTAATAATATCAACAATCTTCGTAATAGTGGAATAATATTGAACCTAACACGTAGCATATTTTCGTAATCATACACACCATTACACGTAAAAATCTACTATTAAATAGATTGTTTTTTTTTCCTACAACAGTCATAACTTAATTTTGGCTTATTTTTTATCACAATTATTGGTACATATAAATGAAGTATAATCTCTACAAATAAAAGTATTACAAAATTGGCATTGCATTTTGGTTTTTCTGTCCTTTTTGGGAGAGCAAATCGACCATTACTGGACCCTGTCACAACCGGTCTGTTTGTATTTTCTTCTCTATCGTCGTATCAATATATGCATCAACAACAACCACTTCTAATAAACTGCCAGGAAAAAAATAAGACACCAGCAATCGAAAGGCGTCAGTGTACCTTTTGCTTCTTTGATTGGCCCTGACACTTGGCTTATGATATTCTAACTATGGGTGCGAACGTTTCTTGGGGTTTTTTTATGTTACAAAGTGTGCCATTCCTACCCAGGAATGATAATAATATTCCTTGACGGAGATATTTCAGGGTATATCATTCAAGTCAGGTCTTTGAAGCAAACTAGAACGTAAATTTTTAGGCTCAGAAACTTCATTGTGGTCAAGGAGTTCTTCTTCACCACTCTGACAGAAATCAGAATTGTAACTGTCAATCCTGACGACCTGACTTCAATTTCTGACGAACTTTCACTTTCAATGTCTTCCTCTTCTAATATATTAAATATTATCTGGTCATAGAAATGATTTGACGATAAATCTACAAATAAATAAATTCAAAATAATATTTTTGGAATATAAAATACACTAACACAATACGTCGCACAAGGGTCGAAACGACCCATACTCACTTGAAACGTTCGTACTGTCCAAATGATGCACGAGGACTTGCTGAGACGGGGTGTGCGGATAGCCAGTGCAGCTACTTGAAGGTACTTAGAGCGACGACACGAATAAACTAATACAAAAACAGTTATGGCACAATAACTGGAGTACTGGGTCTTTTCGATCCAGGCGTGTCTGTCCGCGGGTTAAGCAGTTTAGGCGTGATAACACGAGGAAAATGTCTCGAGTTTTAACGAACACTGATCTCATGAACAGACTTTTTCTTAATTCTGATCCATATATTTCAAGTTTAAGAAAATTACCAAGAAAGAAGAAGTCTGTTCTGCCAAGGGAGGTGTTGAATTTATTATGTATTTAGAAATAAGATGTGATTTTGTGTTATAAACTGTAGATTTGATTAGATGTTAATAATAATGTGTAAAAAAAAACTTGTTACAATTTAACAATAAATATAAATAAATAAATTTTGTTAATTTACAGACACAAAAGTATACAAATACTTTTGTGTCTGTAAATTGATAATAAATTAGTTAATTAGTAATAAGATAATTATATTTCAGCTAATTAGTTAGTTGATTAGCATATTTAGTTGATAATATTTAATTGATTGATTATATAGGGAATATAATTTTCCGAGCGACTAATACCACTTCAGAAATGCATTATTGTTTATTGTTAATTAAAACGGTATACACCAATTACATTAATTAATTAACATTGTAACAGATTTTATTTTATGTAATTAATTGTTAGTTTTATCTTGTGTGCGTGTGTTTTATAAATAACATAGTCGTATTTTAATTACTTTAAAGATACTAATATTTGCATGCCAATACCAATTGGCGATATGTGTATTTGGACTTTTGGACTATTTATCTTGATTTGCTGAAACACTATTTATCTAATATATAAAAATAAGTCGGGTTTTCCTTCCTGACGCTATAACTCCAGAACGCACGAACCGATTTCCACGGTTTTGCATTCGTTGGAAAGGTGTTATAGTTAATGCACATTTGACATAATATTCATTTAGTATATTATTCATTTACAGTATGCATAATCGTTAAGTAACTTTTAATATATTTAAGAAACTGGTTGCAATTTGGACTTTAGGGCACCCCGACTCGGATAGGTTAGGTTAGAAGGGGATGGCGGGGTCGTGTGAGCGAGCGAACAGATCTCGCCATCCCCTTCGCGGTTATTTTTTTATAAACCACCCAGAAGTAGGGGCCCCGCGAAGCGGGCCTCCGTCGACCAAGCCCACCCTCGACAATGCATAGAACATATTAAGGTACGTGCCATTTGAAAAATAAGGAAGCCGCGAAATGATTTTTTTTTTCATGAAGAGAGAGAGAGTTTATAATAAACTCTACTCTACTTTTAAATGAATATAGGTTTAAAAAGCTTTAAATAAACTGTTTATTTAAAGCTTTTTAAACCTATATTCATTTTACTCAGTTGCCGCGTTAAATACATGCCATTATATGTGGCCTACCATGAACTATTCAACTACCTGCCAAGTACAGGGCAGTTTAACCTGACATGTTCAACCTGACAGGTTTTGTGTTTGTACCATGAGCATTTCCGACTGACCTGCATCAATTAAACTTTTGTCCTGAGTCTCTGACCTGTACATTGGTAGCACAGATTATATAAGATTATTAGAAAACAAACGTTCTAAAATACTTCAGCGGTTTTACGGTTTTTATAAAAGTAACAAATATTTATATAAAAACAGTTTAAAATTAAAAGGTGATGAAAAATAAACATTTTTCTGTGGCATAAAAAGAGTTTGACACTGATTTGTAAAAGCGAAGGCCTTTACACCAGCTTGTGAAACTTAAAACGAAAAGTTACCATTTTAACACTTCATGATTATTTTCGAACGAATATTTATTTGACAAATGACAAATAGTAGTACATTAATTTACGAGGTAATTTTGAAACTCAAGTGGATTTATTATTAAAATTAAATATTTGTGGCCGTGGTTATGTGTAAGAGTGTCTTATTTGTGACGAATGGATTATTCCCGAAGAGTTTCGTATTTTATTTTATTGCTGGGATATTGCTATGGGCTGTGATAAAAGTGCCCAATCTCGGGAAATACCTGGAAGAATGTAGACTGAGGTGGCGAAAAATCTAAATTCGGTTGTTGGTGGTGCTAACAAAGATTGGACAACTTGACCCGCTGTAAGTTTTGTTACTAAATAAATCATAAACTTAATTACCTAAATATTGAAAATCTTCTTTCTCGTGTGGTAGGAACATTGAAAAGTATAAATAATCGGTAATTAGATCCAGATTTTTATAATAAAACTTACTGTTCCTCGCGGTTTCACCCACGTAACGTTAGGTTTTTGGTTATTGCTTCGCTCCCGTGGGATATAGCGTGATATTATGTAGCCTTTATTACTCAGGGATAATGTAGCTTTCTAAAGAAAAAGGAATATTTGTAATCTGTCCAGTAGTTTTTGAGTTTATTCGTTACATACAAAAATATAAACACTTAAAATATATTTTAATATTCTAGGTTACATCCCACAAATGAGCAATGAGCTGTCTCCTAGTAAGGAGGCCCCGCTGCTGTACTTGATTCTGGGCTCTTCTGGAAGAATGCGCCTCGGAAGTGACGTCGGTCATGTTTTGGGTACTTTGAAAAACTTCTTCCGGATTCAACACATTGGCTCAATTGCAAATAAAAATGCTTATTTCGTTTTCTCACATGCAACCCAGTATAGTGAGCTTCAATTGAATTTGGAGGTGCATCAATAACTGGAGTCATCATCGACTTCTGTAATGGAAATCCAGAATCACCTACAACAATGAAAAAATATATTATTAACTGTTAGATCTAAATATATTTTTTACTTAATGTTTACCCATTTAAAACGTTTTTTTTTTGGGTTTACTGGCCGTTTTATTGCGACATGAGTTCTAAACTCTAAACTCCAGGCATACCAAACTTGTTCAAAAATCTGAAATAAGTAAAACATAGTTGTACACTCAGAGTTACACATTTAGAGTCAAATAAAATATTGAAATCAACTCAACTTAGTTCAAGTTAATTTGAAGCATAGGATATTGTCTATATTTACGTGATTTTTTATTGTGTATTTATGTGAGAGTTGTTAAAAATGTCGTGCTGACCCTTAATTTAAATAAATAAATGAATGAATAAATGAATCAATCCAATGAATTTCACTGTATTTGTCTTTGATAGGTTCCATTCGCGAAAAACGAGAGCGCAAGTAAAACCTGAAACCATGCATGCATAGTATCAAATATAGTATTAAGATGATTAGTCTGATGAATAGAAGTATATATTAGTACTAACCTTGGTCTCAGCTAACAAATCTGTTGATTTCTTTGGGCGTGGCGTGAATTCTCTTTCCTCATTACAGTTCAAGTGAACCCTTTAGTTGGGCTGTAAAGATTAACAAAAGCGCTGTCTGGCATCTCGAAAGGTTTTATTTAGATTCTTGAAATTCTTTTTTTCTTCTTTAAATATTATCCCTTTCTTTCACACTGGTGCTACGATTATCTTCTTCGAAAAAACTAAAAAATTTCGTCTTTATCACACATCTAAAATTAACAGAAAAGACACAGCTTACGGATAATTTTCTATATTTTACAATACTTTAAAATAACGTCCGAATTATTCTATATGCATATTATTATAATTACTTACGTTTTTGTATTTAAAATTCATTGGAACAGGTCAATTATATTTACTTTCACAAGCCTGCAAATAATGACGGCAGGGCAGTTCAACGGTCACATGCGAATTTGTCAAAAAATACTTTATGGTGAGTACAATAAACAGGGCAGCCCACTAGTAACCGGCGAGTGACCACGTGACAGCAGTGTAGTGGGCCACTACACTGCTGTCACGTGGTCACTCGCCGGTTTAGATCACGTGATCGCTGGCTCGCCTGCTGCTTAAGCGCGCTCATGGTACAAACTAAACACGGCAGGTTATTTATCGTCGAAAATTGACCTGCTATAAGAGTTCATGGTAGGCCTCAAAGTAATTATTAATGGATTAAAGTATTTTTGAATGGAATAAAGTATTATTATTTCAACTTCACTGTGTTATTTTATTATGCTTTTAGTTAATTATTTATAAAATAGCGTAATTACATTCAATAACACGCATTTCAATGGTCTTTAACTAACCGGAACTTCTATGACCGCCCTTCATAGAGCGCGGGAGCACCGTGAGACATTATGGCGAAACTATAAGGGTTCCTAGCTGATTACGGAGCCCTAAAAATGAACCTTAAAACTATATAATTAGTTTAGATAACATGTTCGACTAGCGTTTTCTTAACACTTGGAAAATTCGTAACTATCAAATCTAAATAAAATTTAATCTTAGATATGGTTATCTCCACACAACTTCCGGCATGTAAATTTTTAAATGATGTTATAAACTGAATTTTGATTCAGATTGAATAATTGCTCAGCAACTAATTAGCAAAATCTGAATCGCTTGCAAATCGTTACATTTTTACAGCAATGTTTGACCAAAACACAAAGGTGCGACTTCACTTAGCGTATTCGGCAATATACTTGAGTGAGGGTTTGACCGTTCGATGCAAGGATACAATGTAATGTCAACTTTATTCTTATCTTATTAGAGTATAGATAGTAAAACACTGGTATCCAGCTGCATCCATTTAGGCTGGAAGCCGACCCCTACATAGTAAAGAAAAGGCTAGGGAGATGATGATATCTAGCTAGAGTATAGATTGTATTACCCAAGTAACGCAAATAGTTTGCCAAACACGCCAGTAAAGTCGCACAAGAATCATGAAAATTAAATTGGAAAATAATGTTTGCTATTTGAAAATTTTTGAAATATTTTTTGGTCAAGGGATATAAAATATTGTGAGTGGATAAAGCGCCCGCATGTCATGTAATAGGTTGTAAGTTTTAATCCGGGCTGATTACAAATGTGATTTGTTAATTTTTTTTTTTTTGTAAATCTTTGACAGTCAGCTAAGGTAAGAAGCCAGAAAATCTGACCAGTCTAACCAAAGGATACCGTCTCCCCAAGTCACTGCTTTGTGGAGATCTGATAGGCAGTCGCTTCACGTAAAACATTAGTATCCCGATAAATCCGGTTAGGCTGGAAGCTGACCCCAACACAATTGGGAAAAGGCTAGGTAGACAGTGATGGTTTCTAGGTCATATGAACAGGATACCCGTTAAACTTAGAACACACGTGATTCCAGACACAATAGAAAAGCAATAGCAATGCGACAGCCGGCTGTCTCTCAGTAAAAGTCTGACACGCCCTCCCGCCCCACCCAGGTCGGGAGATGTAATTTGATGATCTCCCACTCCCAAAAAAAAAGCCGGCTGTCTCCTGTCTCTTGATCGTTGAAAGGTATTATTAAAATGGATGGTATGGCCAGTATTGCTTGCTAGTTGCCATTAAGGCGCGTTTCCATTATGCAACTGCTTGCATACATGTATGACGTCAGACTTGAGTGTGCAAGTGATTTGAATTGGAAACACGATTTTGTTCAACTTGCAGCTTGCATACAAGATTTTACTGGTATACAAGTTAGTTACAAAGTAATAAAGTCATAAACAAAGTAATCCTCTATGCACGACCTCATGCGCTTGCAACTTGCGTGCAAATGTGCCGACTTGATTATTGTGCGTACAAGTTAAACCTAATTGCATACAAGTTGCAACTAGTATGCAAATCACTTGCATAATGGAAACGCGCCTTTACCGCAGATACGAAATTGAGAAACTAAACAGAAAGTAAACAATCGCAGATCGCTTATTAGCGATTGGCAGTTGCAGCAACTTATAAGAATTTATTGTCATCGAAATTGTACTACGAAGGATAATTGTTCTGAGGACGCCATTTTACTACAGAACACATATAAAATTATATTCTTTGTTTACTCGCATGGGCATGTTGTACCATTGATGATAATAACTTATTATCATTTAGGTTTCTGTGGAAACCTGAAAACGATTCAAAGCAATGCTGATTTTGCTAATCGCTGCACAGCTATGACTACATTGACTACTCTGAACACGCCCATTGATAAGTCTTAGACAAGAATTTTAAATAAAGCTGGATACTGAACGTAGAAGAAATAATTGAAGCCAAGTTTATTCACCCCTCGTATGTTTTTTATCTCGCTCACACTTAAATCATAATCAAAAGTGTATGCAAGATAAAAAAGTGAGCCGTCACGGGACGCCTGGCAGATGTGAAACATCGACATTACATCATCGCCACACAGTACACAAGACTGTGACTGTATATATACACCATCATATAGCGTGGCGTCGCCACGCCAGAAATTTGTTTTACGTGCGGCTATAGACACTGGCGGACTAAGACTTTTTGAGGTCCGGGGCGATCTTTAATTTTGGGCCCCTGGCCGTAAGGACCAGTTGTTCTACATTTTGTCTGACAGCTTTAACGAAATCATGATAAGCACTCTAGCGTGTATCACACAGTCTTTTCAAAGTTTTCCCAACCTTTTGTATTAGTATTTCCCATCTGTGGGTTGAAGCGAAAAGAATGAATATATTTTTTCTAAGGTGCCGAAACAGATTACACTTGAAGGAATGCATGCAAAGGAATGTACACCACAAAGATTTAATTAATGGTTTGCACAAGGGCTAAATAATGCTTTTTATGGTTAATAACTCGGATTTTCTTTTGGACTCCTCCATGAACACCAGACATTGAGGCGGCATTATCGTAGCCCTGAGCTTCTACAAAGTTGAATGTCTAACCCATCTTTTTCTAGCTGTTTTAGGATATCACATGCCGTCTTTCCTGACATAGAAAAGAAACCCACGAAGGACTCCCGAACTTCCACAGCTCCTTATGGCTCCTTCCTCTATATAGACATATCTTATTGACGGCTGATGCGGGTGGGACCGGATCTGGCGGACGGCCAGTTTGCCTTTCGCAGAGGACGCTTCACGGTGGACGCCATCATGCGCGTGCGGGCCCTCACGACAGGAGATGCGGTGGCACAGGGCAGGGTCGTCTTGGCGGTATCTCTTGACATCGCCAACGCCTTCAATACCCTACCTTGGGGGTGCATAGGGGCGGCGCTCCGGTATCACCGGATGCCTGCCTACCTCTGTCGTGTATCCGAGGCCTATCTGACGGTCAGGGCCGTCATCTACCCCGGTCATGAGGGAGTGTGGAGTCGACGAGGGATGTCGTGCGGTGTTCCACAGGGATCGGACCTGGGGCCACTCCTGTGGGACATCGGGTACGACTGGGTGCTGCGCGCCGACCTTCCCGAAGGTGTCAGCGTAGTGTGCTGCGCTGACGACACGCAAGTCCTAGCGCAGGGAGGCTCGTTCCAGGCGGCGGCCGACTTAATATCAAGAGGTGTTGCGACAGTCGTGGACAGGATCCGCCAGCTGGGACTCGAGGTGGCCCTGCACAAGTCCTAGGCCATGTGTTTTCATGGCCCTCGGCACCGGCCACCTCCGGGGTCTCAGATAACGGTGGGAGGGGTTCACATCGGTTCGGTGTCGAGTCGACGATAAAGTACCAGGGACTTGTCCTCGACAACCGATGGAATTTCAAGAAGCATTTCCGACGTTTGCCCAATCTCGGTGGCCGAAACGCCTCCTACCGGAGGCTCTACGCGGGGATCGTGCGATCCCTGGCCCTCTACGGGGCTCCGGTGTGGGCGCCCAACCTAGCCACGGCTCCGGCGCGGCTTCTGAGGGCGTCCCAGAGGGTCATGGCAATTCGCATGGTGCGGGGATACCGTACGGTCCCCTGCGAGGCGGCGTGCCTCCTTGCCGGCGTCCCGCCGTGGGATCTGAAGGCAACAGACCTTGCACACATGACGCCGGGGCGAAGTCCCACTGCCGCGGGTTATCGCGGCGCGGCTCACGGAGCTCCGGCGAGATCTCATGGCGGAGTGGAAACAGCGACTGTCGCAACCCAGTGCTGGGCACGCCGTAATAGCGGCGGTAAGACCCCTCTTTAAGGAGTGGCTGGAGAGGCGCCACGGCGCTCTCACGTTTCGCTTGACATAGGTCCTCACCGAACATGGTCAGTTCGGGGTTTCCTGTGTCGCCTGGGTGTCACCACTGCAGCAACGGCCGCCTGAAGGAGACGGTCGAGCACACGGTGGAGGTGTGCCGCGCATAGGCGGACCATCGACGTGTCCTCGTAGAGGCGATCGGCGGTGGTGACCTCTCGCGCCCGGCGCTGGTTCAGGCCACATGCTTCGGGGCTAGACGGAATGGGATGCCGTCGCCTGCTTCTGCGAAGCAGTTATGCTAGTGAAGGAAGCGGCGGCGCGCGAGAGGCAACAACGAGCCTCTCGCCCCGGACTAAGACCCAGGCGAAGACGTCAAGAGTCGCAAGACGACTACCGGCCACCGTAGGCGCGGTTCTGCGGACGGCGAGTGATAGGTAGCTCGCCGCCCAGCTAGGACCAGGCCCGCGTCAACGGCGCGTTAGTGTTCCACGCGCGCCTCAAAGAGAAGTCAGCACAGGAAGGGGCCCAACAGGGCTAACGCCTGCCGGGGTTGCGGAATGTGGGGTGTGAATCATCCCTTAATCTGTTACATACATTTTGTATGAATCAATTTATATTACACAGTGCATTATCCGTGTCCCGTCCGGGCCCTCTCGACACACTTCAATACCACGTTTGTTGCACGGACCCGGCCCGTTCCATACATTCGGTGTAATATAAATTGCGTAGCATGGACGGGCCCCGGCCCGTCCACGCCCCGGCCCTGGCACGGCCTGCTCTAATGAGAACCATCCCTAAAACCGTGCCCCGTCCGGGCCCCGGCCCGGGCACGGCCCGCTCTAATGAGAATCATCCCTAAGTGGTACACCCGCCGAGGCGCGCTACTAGAATTAAAGTCTCGCAGACGAGGCGCTACAGTCGCAAAATACGTTTCAGAACTTTAGTTTTCACAACTCTAAGCTTTACGAATTTAGATGAATTAGGTACCTACACCGTTTATTTATTATGGTAAATGATCTGAAAAATGGTTTAAAATAACATAATCTGAGTTGACAAGGAATATTTTTTTAAAATGCCAAACCGAGGCCCCCCTTAGTTGTGGGGCCCGGGGCGGACCGCCCCCACCGCCCCCCTGTTAGTCCGCCAGTGGCTATAGATGTTCCACATCAAAAACATTTTTTTCGTATGTTTTTATCTTGCTCACACTTATATCATAATTTAAGTGTGAGCGAGATAAAAAACATACGAGGGGTGAATAAACTTGGCTTCAATTATTTCTTTTATGTGCAGTATCCAGGTTTTATATAAAATTCTTGGTCTTAGAGTAACACTTTACACTGTCACTTGGGGTGCGTTCCAAAACGTGCGAGGAATTCACTCGAAAATTAAAAAGAGATAGAAACAACGAAAGAAAGAGAACGGCTATACTGTATTTGAACCCTACAGAGCGATTTTATGTTTTGGAACGGGTTAGGATCAAGATGGTTAGAATCGTATGATGACACTGTCAACATAAACTTTTTTCTCTATTGCAAAGAAGGAAAATCGTGTTTTTAAGTATATTTTGCAAATAAATAAGTACTACCTGTTCGTTCATACTTTAGTAAATCCATTCTTCAACATCAAACTTCAACATTGGCTCATATATGACTTTGACATAATATGTCAGGTAATTTTTAACGACGCTCAGACAAGAAAGAGAAATCGCACTTGTCAGTGCGAAAATTACTCTACCGAAAGCGTTCCTAAATACTGCTCGGGTAGCTGTCGAGTAAATGTTCGGTTACCCTCGGTTTCACTCGGCTCATTTCGGAACGCTCTAGAGTAATCGCACTACTCCGTGTAATACTTACCCTTTTTGGAACGCACCCTAAATGAAGTAAATGTCACTGTCAGTGTCAAAAATGTTCTCACTTTCTCTCTCTCTCGCAGTCATACATCTTATCATACTTTTTTTTATTTTATTTATAATTTCTTGACAGACACAGTGTGCGAGCCGGACTAGTTTGCACCCAGCACGTGAGAGTCACAAAAAACTTTTATTTTTATTAGGTAAACGGAACTTAATAATTAAACAGGTTAAGCGTTAGAGTTATGTTTCAACTATTTTGTTTTTAACCTAAGCTGTGTGGCTGAAAAAAAATTGTCTTGATTGTTAACTTTTTTTTATTATTAATATTTATAACTTAAACTCATAACTACTAGCCAAGATAATATCTTTAACCTGTATTACCACCGGTTTTAGTCATCGTTGGGTTCTGTGCAGTTATATGAGAACAAAGTTTTAATACACAGAAATACCTGTAAAATGTCTAACCATGAGGAAGTGAATAACACTACAGAAAATGTAGTTAGAAAGTTTTTTAACCTTAAGGAAATGCCACACATTGTCAGACCTCTGTAAGTATACCAATACACCTATCAACTAAAATATTTATGCACACCTATAAATAACCCAAAACTGGTTTTAATGCTCCTTTAAACTTTTAGTGACAGAAATCTGAAAACTCATCCCAACATACTAAATGTGATTGGTAATACTCCATTGGTAAAGCTCTCCAAAATACCTAAAGAAGAAGGTATAAAATGTGACATGTGTAAGTAATTTTATATTTTATTATTATCAATAAAGTGTTATTTTATTTATCAATAGATCAAAAGAAATAGTTTTTCCAAACTTTTTTATTTTTATTTTCAGGTATCCCCCACATTGTATTTTCAACTTTAACTTTTTATTACATTAACTTTATTTTATGCTGTATCTGTTATAAAATATAAATTATTTATAATTTTCTTCTTTTGTTACTAGATGCAAAATGTGAATTTTTAAACCCTGGAGGATCTGTAAAGGACCGCATTGCTTACCGGATGGTTCTTGACGCGGAACAGAAAGGTATTCTAAAGCCAGGCAAATCTGTTATTGTAGAGCCTACTTCTGGAAATACAGGCATTGGGCTGGCCCTTGCTTCTGCTGTCAGAGGTAAATATAAATAATTATGTGAAAACTGTTTTTTATGCACTTTATGAAACCTTAATATATTCTTTAAGTGTATTTACTAAAACATGAATTATCTTGCAGGTTACAGATGCATTATAGTATTACCAGAAAAAATGTCAGATGAGAAAGTAAACACATTATTAGCTCTGGGGTCTGAAATAATTAGAACTCCGACAGAAGCGGCGTCAAGTGACCCAGACAGTAACATTATGGTGGCCAAAAGACTAGCCCAGGAAATTCCTGATGCTGTCCTCTTGGACCAGGTAAGCTGCTTTATCCATAAAATTATTAATTAAAAATGTTAATTAAGAAAACACTTATGAATTGCAATAAACAGTTTGATATTTGCGAATTGCAAGAGTATAGTGTTCATAAATACAAAAAAAAATTGAAATCTATGTCTGGACTTTAAAAAAAACGATAATCCTTTGAGTTTGTTTCGGCATTTCTTCTCAAAAGTAGTCAGCTAGGAAATGCCGACTCCATCTAGTTTAAAAAAATGACATGTAAAAGTGATTTAATATCCTACTTGCATAATAAACAATTTCATTAATATCTTGTATGTTTTATAAAAAAATATCTTTGCTAATACAATTGCAGTACTTCTATAGCTAACATACTAGCTCACCTCTAGATCAACTGCTTTGTTTAAGTGACACCACAATTTGACAATATTATGAATTACTATGTAAACTATGTTGACTATCAAACACTACAAAGAATTTAAACAATGAATGGAAGGTAAAAATGTATAAGCAGTGCCAGGAAATTGCAGTACATATTGCCAAATAATAATTTTAAAAAAGAAAAAGTTTCACTGCTATATCTACAACTTAATTTTACGAGTACTAAGACACTCCATTATACAGTAATTTAAAAAAGGAACATGCGTATCAAAACTCGTACAATTCTAGACTTTAATTGATAAGTATAGGACAACAATCTAACAACAACTTATCGCAGTACAACAACGTGTGCAACCCGCTGGCGCACTACGATGGCACGGCTGAAGAGATTCTATGGTCCCTGGACGACGACGTGGACATGGTGGTGATCGGCACCGGCACCTGCGGCACCATATCGGGCGTTGGCCACAAGATCAAGGAGCGCTGCCCACAGTGCGTAGTCGTTGGCGTCGACCCCTACGGCTCCATACTCGCGGAACCCGAGGAGCTCAACAAATCCGATGTGCAATTATACGAGGTAAATATGACACGTCACACAACTACTAATATTTCTTTTAAGTCTTGGAGGTAATAAGAAATGCTTGTTAATATGCGAATGATTAATATGCAACTATTTTCATGGCATACTAATCAAATGCAGATTATCACGAAAGCAAACTAGGTAGGTACGTGCTTAAGGTCGCAAATCAAAATGGCGCTTTACGGTGTTAATACTATTGCAGGTACTAAAAGAAAATTTGTAATATCTAGGGAGATAGAGAGGCGCCGAAACTTTTTGATGAGATGCTAGCCTAGGACGCTCTATACACTTAATCCGACCCTGATACTGATAGTTTCGATGTGTGGTAACATAAAACAAGTAGATAGAAGAGCAGCCAATTTATGATTTATGGATCGTTACACCAGCATGCTGACCATTGTTAAACTAGCTGACATGACAGAATTCATCCTATCCAAGATATTGAGTTCAATACGCAAATCCCACATTCAGGGCCGTCTTAAGCCTATTCTGCGCCGGGGTGCGGGACTCAGCCTGCGCCCTCGTTTTTTTAGGATACAATTTATATCATCACCTCCCTAGCCTTTTCCCAACTATGTTGGGGTCATATCAGTGTTTTATGTGGAGCAACTGCTTATCAGACCTCCATTACCCAGTTACTGGGTGACACGAATACCCCTTGGTTAGACTGGCTACGTAACAGACTGTCAAAGTTCTAGGAATGACAACCGCGACCAACGGCTTAACGTGCTTTCCGAGGCACGGGATGTCAGTGATGTCCAAGATAAACTTTAGAAAGTACATTATATGAATTGAAAAAGCCGGATTCGAACCCGCAACGTGCAACCTCTTTAACGAAAGGCGGGCGCCTTATCCACGGGGCCATCATGACATCCTGGACATAATTTAAATGATCACCAAAAAAATATTTCTGACTACCAAAATGGATTAATGATCACTAAATTTTGCTAGGTTACATTAGGTTAGAACTGTGACGTTAGGTGCCGTCGTGAACCGCCACCACCCTCGTCCGGTGCTGTTACTTGGGGACCTCAACGCTAAGTCTGCCGCGTGGGGGTCTCCGGTCACCGACGCCAAGGGCGAGATGTTGGAGGAGTGGGTGCTCACGACCGGCTTGACCGTCCTGAATCGGGGCTCCGAATACACGTGCGTTCGGCAGCGAGGAGGTTTTATAGTGGACATCTCGTTCGCTAGTCGCGCTGTCGCGGGCCGAGTCCACGACTGGCGTGTCGCCGTGGAGGTGAAGACATTGTCGGATCACAGATATATCCGTTTCGATGTCTCCCCCCTGACCACTAGCGGCCGCAGTCCAGTGACCCCACGAACGGACGGTCCGCGCTGGGCACGCAAGCATATCGAATCGACCCGACGACGTCGAAGGGAGGCGCAGTGGTTCCGCGGGGCAATGATGCAAATTTCCGACGCGTCCATGCCTCGGGTCCTCGGATGTAGGGGTAAGCGCCAGGTGTACTGGTGGTCCGCCGAAATCGCGCAATTGCGCGTCTCGTGCGTTGAGGTCAGGCGCCAGCATACCCGATACCGGAGAAGACGTCGTCGGATCCCTGACGAGGAAGCCGCGCTGTATGAGGTGAACCGCGCGGCGAAGAGGGCTCTGTGGCTGGCCATTGGCAACGCGAAGACGCGAGCCAGGGAAGAGAGGTTGGAGACACTACATAGGAAACCGTGAGGGCGTCCGTATCGGTCGGTACGAGGAAAACTCGGTCCTTGGGCGCCCCCACTTACGGAGAGTCGACACCCGAGCTGTTGGATGAGGTGGTTGCAGCCCGCTTCCCAGCGCGAGCCGATGTCTCTGCCCACAGCCACAGAGCCTGATGTAGAAGAGGACGCCGGCGTACCAGAGGTAACACAGGCAGAGATGAATGCAGCCGAGAAGCGGCCCCGGGCTAAGAACGTTGCCCCGGGGCCCGATAGGATCCACGGCTGTGTGTTGGCCCTTGCTCTGAAGGAGCTTGAGCCTCAACTGAGAGGACTCTACACTGCGTGACTTGAGCAGGGCAAGTTTCCTGTTCAGTGGAAGTCTGGTCGTATGGTCCTGCTCAGAAAGGTGGGACGCCCTGCGGACTCACCGTCCGCGTACCGGCCCATAGTGTTGCTGGACGAGGTGGGGAAGTTCTTAGAGCGGACTATCGCAGCCTGCCTCGTCAGTCACTTATGCGGAGAAGGGCCGGACCTAGCCGAATATCAGTTCGGGTTTCGGCACGGGCGCTCCACCATCACCGCAATATCGCGGGTAAGAGTCCTGGCGGAAGACGCGGTGTCTCAGGGCGGGGTGCTGTTGGCGGTGTCCTTGGACATCTCCAACGCCTTCAACACCCTGCCGTGGAGTTGTATTCAGGAGGCACTGCGATATCATCGAGTGCCCCCTTACCGCTTACCGCCTCGTTGGGGCTTACTTGAGGGCGTACGCTGCCCTCCTCCGGCCCTCCTTAATGGGTCCAGGGGCGATGGACTTGGGGACGTCCGTCGCCCGTATTCAACTGGACCCGAGGTGGCGGCGCGTAGTGTTCCCGCGCGCCCTTCTTCGTGTGTTGTTGTGGGGGAGTCATACATATTCTATATCAACATACACCCAGACAATGAGCTGCAAATTGCAAAAATACGAATGATAATTTGAATTTCGCGGGCTACCTTTAACATCCACCTTAAGTGCGAGCGCCCGGACGGCTATATCAAGTCAATAACAAGCGCCAAAAGTGTAATAGAAGAAAAAAATATTTTTGTTGATGACTATTTTTTCTTGCTTGCTTGCTTTCAAATTTGTCGTAAGTAACAAGTACAATAAGTTCAATTAAATATCCAAAAATTCAGCGCTCAACAGGCACCCCCGGGCGCTCCGCGCCCCCGGGCGCTCCGCGCCCGGGTGCACCGCACCCCTTGCACCCCCTGGTAAAGACGGCCCTGCCCACATTCTATTGAATTTTTCAACTGCTAATTTTTCTCGTCATCCATACTAATATTATAAATGCGAAAGTAACTCTGTCTGTCTGTCTCTTCTTCACGCCTAAACCACTGAACCGATTTGAATGTTTGATACAGATATAGTCTGGGACCCGAGAAAGGATGTAGGATAGTTTTCATCCCGGAAATCCACCGGGAACGGGAACTATTATTCCTCGCGGACGAAGTCGCGGGCCTAGTTGAAATATAATCTCTGACCTTTTTATTCATTTATATAGATTAGTAAACCATATACCTATCACTATCATGTGTGGCATGTTCATAATCTAACTGGGCGATAATGGAACTGCGACACACTTTATGGTGTGATGTGAGTCGCAGTTTGCCATATGCGTGTTCGAGCTAAACGTAATAACTTATATCTGCCAGTATCCATACTAATATTATAAATGGGAAAGTGTGCCTTTCTGTCTGTCTGTATGTTTGTCTTTCTTTCACGGCAAAACGGAGCGACCAATTGACGTGATTTTTTAAGTGGAGATAGTTGAAGGGATGGAGAAATATAGGCTTATTTTTGTCTCTTTTTAACGCGAGCGAAGCCGCGGGCGAAAGCTAGTTCCGTTATAAAGCAACTAAGTATACACAGCTAATATTGTTAGCTGAATAACTTTGTTCTTCAATTAATACTACTTAGTACTAGCCACCAAACATAGCAATGGTTGTGATGATTTCCTTAACATTTACAAATATCCGACACTACATGAATACATACGTTAATCATAACAATGTTCACTAGAGCTCCAATACGACAATACATTATTGATGCGTATCACATTCTATTGTTGTTATATTTAGCAAACTGCCTCCGCGGGGTTAACATTACAATATCAACATTATCAACTGATCAAGCACAGCCGTTCAAAACAAATTTGATTACCATGCATCAGCCGTGACCCGCCACGCTACATTGCATAGAGATCAAACCAAACACTACTGATAAAAGTCAATGTTTTCGTCATACCATATGACGATAGAACTAGTTTCGATTAATCTATTAAAAATATTTTTCATTTAACAAGTTTAATGCTCTCTTACATCACCAGGTCGTGGTCCAAATGCTCAGCATTCGCTGTAAACAGAGTTATCAATATTTTATTATAAATGTTAAGATTTGCATGTTTATAAACTACATAATATCATGTTCATATTATATAAGTTACAAATAATAATTCGTACATGGTAATAATGTGTCTTTAGTAAATATGATTCTGAAAAATTGAGATTTAATGTGCATAAAAAATAAAATATCTTATTAAAAAACGCATGGGCATTTGTCAGCGAATGCGCGTCACTGGCGTCACTCTATTGATACTCAAAAAAGTTAACACTAGGTTCCCACACAAGCTAACACTAGGTTTTTATTGTCCCATTTGCGAAGGTTCTAACCCTTCTGAAGTGCGTTATCGTGAGATATTGGAAAATCACGTACGATAACGCACACCAGAGGTATATAGCAACAGTTATCCTCGTTATCGTGAAAGGATCATTAAACCTGCATACTTTACTATTTTTAGATAGCTACTTAATTATTATTTTTTCAATCTAGTATGCGGGAGGTTTGGCTAAAATAGGTCAGGCATTGAATCCGTTTGACCTTGTTTTTTTTTTGGGGTATTTTTTTAAACCAGTTTAGTCTTTGGGTTCTTATAACAACAGCATGTTATTGTTTTATTGCTGAATAAAGCCACGAATTGATAGGTTTTCCTTAACCAATGTCAGTGAATACCGGGAAAGTGCCAATGTACGATATATAAAATTACTAACTGCCTCCCGTGGTTTTACCCGCGTTAAAAATCTTAAGGGTGAACCACCCTTATCACTTAGTGGTATGAAAAATAGATAGTAGCCGATGCTCAGACCTACTGAATATGCATATAAAGATTGGTAAAAATCGGCAAAGCCGTTTCAGAGGAGTACTAGGTTACTAACATTGTGACACGTGAATTTTATATATAAGATTTACAAACATGTCCTGTTTTATTTTAATGCCCTAAGGACACGTCCGCACAGACAGGCGGCTTGCTTAGCGCCTAGTGTCTAGCGAGTCATCTAGCTAGTAGCTTAGTAAAACAAACGTTCTAAAATGAACGCGACCGGCTGCACTGCGCGCTTAGCGCCTAGCTAGTAGCTTGGCGTGCATCCATGTAAACAAACGTGTTGGTTTTTTGTTGCGAGGCGCCAGGTTGAAAAGTAGCCACTGGGTTAAAACTAACTCGGATTTTTGTAATATTATAGGAGGTTAGAAGAAAACAATGGATGAAATATTGATTGCTTTAGTTTTCAAAAGAGAACCTTTGTGGAACCTTTTTCTAAGATGAGTATCCAAATGAGTTAGTTTTCCTTTAACTTTACTGAGAAGTAGATCAAATGTTTCCCTGGTCATACGCAAATATTCATAAAATTTATCGTCAAAATTATGCAATTGTTTATATAGAATTATAGAACATTAAACTCCCCATAACTTGACGGTGATTTATTTATATCATGAACCCAACATGACAGATAAGGCCCTGAATATTTTAAAGATGAATTTTCTGTGAGTAGTAGTTTTAGAGCTATTTTTGAAAGTGACCTCTCGTCAACATGCCAACAAGCAAATGCCCAAGGCACCTAGCGACCTACCACACAAACCACCTCATGTGCGGCCACTCTGTATCCAAGCGAATAGCCAGGATGCAAGCTGCTAGACTCTAGGCGCTAAGCAAGCCACCTGTCTGTGCTGACGTGGCCATACTAATAATCACTGTGTCAAGTTATGTCATGAATAAAGCCTGTGTAACCATACATTTATTGACGTATAAACCTGTCATAACTTTATGCAGCGACTAGCTTTTGCCCGCGGCTCCGCTCGCGTTAGAAAGAGACAAAAAGTAGCCTATGTTACTCTCCATCCCTTCAACTATCTCCACTTAAAAAATCACGTTAATTTCTCGCTCCGTTTTGCCGTGAAAGAAAGACAAACATACAGACAGACAGACACACTTTCCCATTTATAATATTAGTATGGATTATTAGTAAGACGCTAATTATATAAATAGTATTTTAGACTGTAATTATTTATTTATAGGTAGAGGGCATCGGTTACGACTTCCTTCCCGGTTCTCTCGACAGAACTGTCATTGACAAATGGATTAAGACGGAAGACCACACCTCTTTGGAAATGGCGCGAAGACTTATCAGAGATGAGGGCTTACTGTGTGGTGAGCAATTTTTTTATAAGTGAATTGTTTGAAAGTAATCTGAAGGAGATTTGAAAAACCGACCGTATGTGGTTTCAATTGGTAAAAAGTTCAAAAAGAACGATAAAAATAAATTGGTCAAAGGATCAAAACCAGTTCTAATGTGGCAGGTGCCAGCAGTGGTTCAGCCTTGTGGGGTGCCATCCAAGCAGCAAAGTCATTGAAAGAAGGCCAGAAGTGTGTTGTACTACTACCAGACAACATTCGCAACTACATGACTAAGTTCATATCAGACCAGTGGATGGAGGCGCGGGATTTCCAACCATTAGTTAAGAAGGAGAACCTTCCGTGAGTATTATTATTTAGAATTATTTTCCCTTTACACCGTCGTTAAATGAGTTATTTGGTCATGAGTAAATAGTTGTGGTTTTAATAGTTACTTAGATAAAAAAACGCCTTAGAACTATAAGAAAGACTAGCTTTTGCCCGCGGCTTCGCCCGCGTGGATGTCGAACTTCTAACCACTATTTTAACCCTGTTGGGGGTGAATAAAAAAAAAACCTTTGTAAGTGACTTAGGCTTACTCTTGTAAGCCTAAGCCACTTACAAAGGTTTTTTTTTTTCACAAAGAATAACCCCTCCAAGATACATGTCTCTAGTTAGTTATTGTTAAATATCAACAAACGCGTTGATATCATTTAGTGAGTTTACAAACGACTTTTTCCACCCCTAAGTGTCAGACTAATTGCCCTTTATGTTTCGGAGCAGCGGTAACTATTAAAATTAATCCGCAACCCCGGCAGGCATTGGCCCTAAAGGGCCCCGTCACGTGCTGACTGCTCTTTGAGGCGCGAGTGGAACAAACGCGCCGTTGACACGGACCTAGTCCTTATCGGACGGCGAGCTACCCATCGCTCGCCGTTCGTGCAGTCCCGCGCCTACGGTGGCCGATAGTCGTTTCGCGACTCTCGACGCCTACGCCTTGGTCACTGTCCGACCCGTGAGGCGTGACGGTGTCACACGCCGCTTCCTCCTTCTCCAGCATGACTGCTTCGTAGAAGAAGGTGTCAGCTTCCCATTGAGTCACCCCCGCCGATTGCATCTGCAAGAACGCGGCGGTGGCCCGCCCGAGCGGGGCATACCACCACCGTATGCTCCACCGTGTCTTCTAGGCGACCGTTGCTGCAGTGGTGACACCCAGACGTCGCTTCCGCCCGAATCCGACACAGGGACCTCCCGAAATGTCCGTGTCTGGTAAGGACCTGTTTCCGACGATAAGTTGTTTGAGAGCCGTAGCGCCTCTCCAGCCACTTCACAAAGAGGCGTGCCCAGCACTGGGTTGCGACAGTCGCTGTGTCCATTCCGCCATAAGATCCCGCCGGAGCTGAGGTGCATCGAGATTAGCCGCGGCAGCGTAGTTATTTTTGGTTACCTATCGGCTCCCGTGGCTCATGGTGCAATGTTATGTAGCACAATATTACGTGTTATTCTGATGTATAAGGTACGAATATCTTGCAAAACCATCGGCCAGCCTTGCTACTGCCCGTAAGTATCATGAGTAATTTTAAGACTCTGTGATATCTTCCTAAAATCTCTTCAGTAGTTTTAAACCTATGTGTGCACAGACAGGCAGACAGAGAGACAAAAAATTTCCTGATTGCATTTTTGGCATCAGTATTGATCACCTAACATCATATAATTCTATCAATATTAATTTTAAATAATATTCAATGTACAGAATTGACTCTACAGTTTGTGGACACTTACAGGCTGAGGATGTGGTTATAGCGGCAACAGATAACTATCCGACTATCATGGTGCATGAGATACAGCCTGGTGACAGAAAACAAAAATCCTCTCTTAGTGCTCTTTTGCTTCAGTGGTAGAACCTACATACAAAGTTTTAAGTGAATCCATAGAGAAATAAAAAAAAAT
The DNA here is from genome assembly GCA_033675125.1 of Athetis lepigone. Taxonomy (NCBI): domain Eukaryota; kingdom Metazoa; phylum Arthropoda; class Insecta; order Lepidoptera; family Noctuidae; genus Athetis; species Athetis lepigone. The sequence goes on from CM066214.1 coordinate 7,866,474, forward strand.
CAATTTACCCCCTTTTTTCCCCTATGGAGGGGAATTTCCAAAGATCCTCTCTTAGTGGGCGCCTACACCCTCCAACAAACACACATGCCAAATTTCAGCTCTCTACGACCAGTAGTTTCGGCTGTGCGTTGTCTGTCAGTCAGTCAATCACTCAGTAACGGAAGCGTTTTATATAAGCCTATAGAAGATAAATAAATCTTGATCCACTATTTATTTTTAAATACATACCAACTGCAGTGGAGGACAACCAACCACCTTTATTATAGGGACACATAGGGGCCGGGCCCAGGGGTCTACATAGTTTCATAAGGGCCGAATCGCTGCTATATTTACTTATAAGTGCTGTTTTTATGGTTCCGTACCTCAAGAGGAAAAAGCAGAATCCCTTATGGGATCACTTTGTTGTCCGTCTGTCTGTTGGGACTCTTCATCTCGAGAACACGTGGTGATGTCAGTCCCTTGAAGCTGCAAAAAAAACAAGTTTCAGTTTAGGCTAAAAAGGTTACGGCCGTAAATCTTGACACTCTTAAGGAAATCAAACTCATAGGGGGGTGCCGTTAATCTAGAACTATACAAATTGGCGCAAAGCAATGTCATAAAGCACCAGTAAAGGAAAAATCTAAATACCGAGAATATGTAGACAGGTCTTCAAAAAAAAATGAATTACTGTAAGGTGTTGTCCTAATAGAACGCGAATACGCGATTATCGCGCGAGTAAGCGATGCGACCATCGCGTATTCGCCGCGATTCAAAGAACTAGGTGTCCCAATAAACCGTGAATGTGCGATCATCGCGCGGTGAGTTATTATATTATAGTGGCGCGATCAGATCGCGCGAATGTCAATTAGGACACGTATTCGAAACCTATATGTTTGATCGCGCGATCGTACGAACAGAGTTCGTGCGAACCGCGTAGTCGCGTTCTAATAAGACAACGCCTAACAAGATTTATTTATTTAAGTAAGGCCGGTTTTTTTTATCGATAGTCTGCCTTTAATATTCTTAATCTTGAGGGTAGATAACGAAAAACCCAGTAATTTAATGATATGGACGTTTGCTATCTTAGATTAACCATATAGGGAACTTTTAGCTTGACAAGTCGTACGACTTTTTATCTCAAAAACAAATAATATCTTACTATCGAAATGATGTAATAGGTACCAGAAATACATTCTCATAAGATTAGAAGAAATTAATTACCTTGTTCTAAAATAGGTATAGTATACGTGATTTAACCCAGTAATTCAAAGATAGTTATAAAAGTTTGCTATCTCCGTATAACTTAGTAAAAAACATTTTTGTCACTATAGGTCATAAGTACTACTTTTTATCGCGACATAAATAAAACTTTATAAAAAAACCTGATAAGATCGGAAGAAATTATTACCTTATACCAGGCGTCCGTCACACGCTCAAGGCCACGCGTTTTATGCCTACCACTTCGCGTACCGTCGACGGTACAACGAACACCGGGCTGTCGCTCGCCCGCCAGAGTGCTCGCGCGTCACGGGCACAGCGCTGACTATCAAAATGCCGAAACCACGTAATTATTGCGGGATTATTGTGCAATTCCCCTGTTTCCCTTTTGATTATTTATTAGTGATGGGCCGAATGTGGTTTGTACCGAATACGAACTTCGGCCGAACATTCGGTAAAATTTTAAAATTCGGCCGAACTTCGGTTATTTTTGGCGCGCTTTCTAGGGAGCGATAGGTCGCAGGACAAGTCGCAACTCGTTAGCCCGTCGTAAAAATATAGTTATTAGACCTTAATTATTTCAATGTACATGTCAAGAGATCCGTTTGTTAATAATAATTATTATATTTTCGCTAATAATAATTAAAAGTTTATTTGATAGATTGTGGAGTGGTAACTAATTACAAAGGTTAACAAATGACTGATTTGATTATTAATTTTACTGGTTTTTTTTTTTGTAAAAATAGATGAGTTAATTAAACTTTATTTGGACCGAATGTTCGGCATTTGAAACGAAAGTCGGCCGAATGTCGAAGTTCGGTTCAAGCCACCGAAATTCGGTTAAGCCGAATGTGAAACGAATTTCGGCCCATCCCTATTATTTATTAAAATTATTCACGCGGTTTTGGATATTTTCGACACTAAAATATAATAATCGGGAATTCAAGGAACGAAAAATATGCATCAGTCATTTTATTAAACTAAAAAATATTTGATCAACAAATAAAAAAACAATTGTTTTTCTAAAACATTCGTTTTATTACCATTATCATTATACGTATAACCCTAGCACATTTGCTGGATCACACGCACACACGTTAGTCGCGCGGCGGGCAAAAGAATCTCAACTCTCTTGGTGCGTACTTATGGCACATTTCTCCTTGCTGCAAACAGCTGGTATTATTATTATGATTTTGTAGGCTATTATAGCGTAGGTATTTTCGTTTTTGTATTGGAGTGAAGTATCTGTTACGTAGTAACTATTTATTAATCTGTGCTTATACTCAGTATACGTGATGTAACTTATCTTAAACACGCTAAAACGGAGGTGAATAAACAGTTTTTAGCAATTGCTTAGCTAAACAACATGAAAATTATCTGTCACCTTCGCACAACCACAAAGTAAATACTGTGACTGTCTAACTATGATATCCGCAAAAATAAAATAGCTAAGCCACAGTACGAGCTATACTTGTAGTAATGTCTATTTGCGTCAATATTGGACATCGCAGAAACAAAAGAAGTCGCAGTTATCCATACTTATACTTATATCCATACTAATATTATAAATGGTAAAGTGTGTCTGTCTGTCTGTATGTTTGTCTTTCTTTCACGGAAAAACGGAGCGACGAATTGACGTGATTTTTTAAGTGGAGATAGTTGAAGGGATAGAGAGTAACATAGGCTACTTTTTGTCTCTTTCTAACGCAAGCGAAGCCGCGGGCAAAAGCTAGTAATAGTATAAGTAGCCTATGATGGGCCTCTGTAGGCCTTTTTTATTGTTATGCGTTTTTGTCGCATTCGCACCGCACGCATCTGTGCCCGGCCAGATCAGTGGTGCAAACTGGCCCGTATTAGCGCCTAGAGGCCCAAAAGGGGTCTTACCCATTACCCAGCTAACTGGACCAGTTGCTTGCCTACCTAATTAATGGCAGGCGCAAATAAAATGATTTCACTGTATAGTGCAAAGCGAAAAGAGATGTTTTGGAAATATTGGTCCGTATCTCCGCGTTAAAAGTTGTAATAAGTATTACTCTGCTTTTTTATATATTTTTGGGGTCATTTATCAAATTATCAGAAACATGTGAGCCCCGTCGCCAGTCGCGCACTACTTTATTAGTCAACTGTCAAGAATTTAACTCTACAACGCGAATGTCGAACTGCCTAGCGCCACGGGTCTCTTATTCCGGGCCTGGGTGTAAACACGCATAGGCACGCTCACATACGGCTTTTACATCTGCTATTTCTTTCTTCCTTGAGAGTAAACCGTACTTTGAACATCCATCAGCTATGTTTATCTGTGAAACCGTAACAGTCAGCCAAAGTTACTTTCGCTTTTGTAATATTAGTTTCAGCAAAAGCACATTTTAAGAAGGCAAATTATTTATTTACAAAACTGTATCTGCAGATCACCCGTAATTATATCGATATTGACCTTCCTTAAGATAAACCTTAATTAATTTTGTTAAAATTACGTCATATTTTGTTAATCTCCATAATAACTGCAAAATTATCGACGTAATGTCAAGAAGTTATCGCGCTATTAAGAATTTTAGCACATGTTTGTGATAATACAGATATCGTTAGTAATAACAGCAAGAAAAACCGGTTAAGGGCAATTCGCACTCATAAACTAAGGGTTCCCTACCTAAACCACCATATTAAGATCGAGAGAAAAACACGACAATGTCACATTTAGTACACTCACTTTAAATTTTATTTGGTTGTGACGACAATAGAAATATACATAACTCTTTGAAGTTTTAACTCTACTTATTTTTGGCCGGCTGGAATACCGGCCAAAAATAAGTAATAATATAATCAATTTACGAAAATGTGGACGTAAAATATTACAATTTATCTCCCGTTTAGAATCTTACGAAAGCTTATAAACTTCCTAGTAGATTGATAAACTTACGGATCTTGTTATTTTCCGGTGACATATATACATCTGTCAAACAGTACAGTTGCTATTTCATCTGATCCAATCACAGCTCTTCTTTATTCTAATTCGTTTTGTGAACTTATTAGGTGGTGGAGCAAACCAGTGACGCAGGACATGGCAGCTCCCGTCAAGAGCGTACCCCACAGCAGCACGGCGGCCAAAGCACTCGCCGTTCTAAACGATAGCCAGGCACCAGTGCTGACAGTCGTCAATGAAAAAGGGTAAGATACAATGATATTTTAACTAAAAAAGGCGGTAAGATACAAAAGAATCATAATCTCACCAGCCTTTTTCCCCACTATTTTAGAGTCGACTTCCAGTCTACCTTCAGCTGAATACCAGTGCTTTACATAAACTACCTATCAGACCTCCACAACTCAGTAGATAGGCTACACGATTCCACAAACGATACCCCTAGGTTAGACTAATCGTCAGATTTTTTGGCTTCTGTCTTTCTGTAACTATCAAAGATTTACAAATGGACGACCGAGGCGGCTTTACGAATTTGCGATAGGCAATAATTTACCCCATTTACCATTTTGACAAGGAATAAAAATATTGGAGGTTTATAAAGGTATTGATAGTTCCAAACAGATTAACCTAAAATGAATGTAGCTCAAAATTATCTGTAGTAAATCGTTAGCATAGTGTAGCTGTAACTGTAGTTTATAGGAACCGGGCTTTAATAATTCCCCCTTCCCCTTGGATCGCGAAAGCGCTTAGACGTGTCCTCTGTACAAGTTTACTTATATTTCTTATTTAAATCATTAAATAAAATACCAAAAAATTAGTTTGAGTACCAGGAGTACATAAATTGTTGAGAGAACCCCTTACGAGGCAGTGACAGTTGTAGGCGCAAGGACAGTGAACTAAACGCACACACACGACCCTGCGGAGCAAGCGGGCGAAGTCAAGCCACCACACATAGCCGCTTACGCACGGTCAGTATCTACCCACACCAAGAAATCGCGCCTTGCGACATATTGTCTACACACCAGGGTTCACCTTATACTGGACGGCCAAGATATTGCTCAAGATTGTCGATCGTCGACCAGATAACTAGACCTCTCAAGTTAAAAGCATTTGCACACCTCCTAATAGATCTGCTTCCCTGGTAATTAGCTAGTAGTTTTTGACTGTTTTAAAATGAAACGCACGCCTCCTCCCTCTGCCCGCGCCCCCCTGCAGAAAGAAACTACGCCAGGAGCCTCGAGCGAAAAGCCAGCACCCACCAATAAAACAGTCAAGTCACCTATACAGCACTATGAATCCGAACCTGATCTGCACACACTGGTCAACGTCACTGAGCGGAAGAAAAGGAAATACAATGAAGAAAGCACGGATTTCCTCGTAATCATAAAAGATATGTTCACATCCTTCTCCACCGAACAAGATAAACGATTCCATGAGCTAAAGGCAAGTATTGAACTAATGTCTAATAAATATGATGATTTCTTAGTTAAACTATCTTCGCTAGAAAGAGAAAAACAAGCTGACAAAGCTAAAATTCAAGAGTTGGAGGAGAAACTGGAAAATCTGGAAAGGAAAACCCGCGGAGTTGGCATCGAAGTGCGAAATTTACCTATTCAAACGGGAGAAACGAAAGATTCTCTGCACAACGAAATCGTTAATCTGGGAAAAACACTTAGTGTGAACATAGACCACAACTCAATTAAAGACATTTATAGAATTAAGTCTAAGGATCCTTCTAGCCCCGTCATTGTAGACTTTACCACTGTTTTATTGAAGGAAAAATTTCTTAAGGCGGTCAAAAATTTTAATAAATCGAAGGACAAGGGCAGCAAACTGAACACGACTCATCTTAATCGCGACTACCAACTAAAACCGCTCTATATATCGGAGACATTAACAACCAAAAATCAAAAACTATTCTACATGGCGAGGCAATTCCAAAAGAGTCATGGTTATCGCTTTTGTTGGACTGCCAATGGAATTGTGTACCTCAAGCAACAGGGCTCCTTGTTCGTAAGAATAAACGATCTCAACGAGCTAGACAATCTACGAAAAACTGTAACACCATGACTGTATTATAAGTATGTTGATATTGGTGCACCCGGAGTCTTTAGTACTTATTACCTTTACTTAATTATTGTTTTTATGCATGCCCTAATCTTAATCTTTTTTGTGTCTTACTGTTACACAAACAAAGCCCATTACATATACACATTTTTTTTATTCTATTCAACTACATCTCTAAACCATACTATAAGCCATACTTCTCGACCACCACACTCAATTACACTAGAAACAACATTACCACTTAACACTTACAAAAACATAACCACATCTATCTACAGAACATTAAACCTAAAACACACAAGTGCTTTCTATAATCTGAGTTTTAACCAAGTATACTATTCACGTAAATATGTATTATTTTTATTTTATCATTCGGTGACTTAATAACTTTATCAAATGACATAGATCAGTTGAGTCTCTCACCGCTAACTTAGAAGACTGTCATACTATTATTACTTCCGCGTCTGATCGCTTACTTATTATGACACAAAATGTACGAAGTATAAGCTGTAATATGACAGGGTTAGAAGTATTGCTTCATAGACTAAAATTAAAATGTGATATACTGATCCTGACTGAATGTTGGCTCCAAAAAGCGTCAGTTATCCCTCACCTAACTGGCTACTCTCATGTTGAAACTAAAACTAATCTCAAACAAAACGATGGAGTGGTTATTTACTACAAAGAAAGCCTAACCTTATCTATCATCGAACCTGAATTTAATAACAGTAATTGCTTGGTTGCTATTATAGAAGATCGTGTTGCGGTAATTGCACTGTACAGATCTCCATCGTATACAAATCTCGACCCCTTCATCTCTTCTTTGGACGATACATTGCGAAAGGTTTCATCATATAAATATATCGTGGTGATGGGAGACATAAATATAGCAATTAACCCTAGTAAAATTAACATAGAAGGAGAACGCTACCTGACCTTAGCGGCTTCATACGGCCTGTTACCTTCTCATACTCTCGTCACGCGAAGTGCTAGCCAAACATGCTTAGACCATATCCTATTAAAGACAATAGGCCCCTCTATCACAGTAGTCCCCCATGCAACCCTTACCGACCACCATCCAGTTTTGCTTAGTATGAATTTGAAGAGATCTAGACAACATGCAATTACAACAAAGACTAAAATAAATGAAAAAAGCTTGGCAAAAGATCTTTCAGAAATCAATTTCGACCCAATTTATCAAACAACAGACCCAAATATTAACATAAATTACCTTACAACATGCCTTCAAAGTGCAATATCAGCAAACACCCAAGTATTAAAATTATCTAGACGTAAAAAAATTATTAAACCTTGGATAACCCCAGGGCTACTGCGCTGTATTCAAAATAGGGACCAACTACACTTGCAATCAAACTCAGCACCGGATAACGAAGTCCTAAAGGTCACTTATAAACGCTACAGAAATTTTTGTAATGATCTATTGAGAAAAGTAAAGATAGCACACGATAAAAAACAAATTAGTGATGCTCAAAACAATAATAAAAAGCTATGGAAAGTAATTAAAAATATAACTAACACACAAACTCAACCCAACACCCAAAAGAAATTCTGTCTTTATCATCCTCTCCTCAACAATCTCTCAATGATACAAACAGTTACTTCATAAATGTTGGGAGCTCCCTGGCGGAAAAAATTCGACAGTCTGATACTCATCTACAAAACATACACTTACAAAATCATCTTGATCAAACTAACACTCTAAATTCATTTGCCCTAATTGAAACGAGTGAAATTGAAGTGGATCAACTCATCATGAGCTTAAAGACCGACAGTGCACCTGGATGTGATAATATTAGCAGTAGACTTTTAAAACAATTCAAATCAATTCTTGCTCCCCCTTTAACTAAAATCTTTAACGACAGCTTAACGTTGGGTGTGTTCCCAGATTTATTGAAGAGGTCCATTGTGTGCCCAATCTACAAAAGTGGGGATAGAAGTCGTATTAATAACTACAGGCCAATATCCATACTACCCGCGATATCTAAAATTCTGGAAAAAAATTATGAATTCTCGACTTATTGATTATCTTGAAAAAAATAACCTTCTTTCAGCTAATCAATACGGTTTCAGACAAGGCAAATCCACCGAACAGGCAGTAAACAATCTTGCTGACTTTGTCAGTTCCAATCTAGATAGTGGAAAAAAGTGTCTTTCCATTTTCCTGGACCTGGCAAAGGCATTCGATACGATTTCTGTTCCCCTACTACTCAGTAAGCTAGAAAGACTTGGAATTAGGGCCACGCAACTTCAACTTTTTAATAGTTACCTGTCGGGACGTACCCAGTGTGTTCGAGTGGGTGAATACACGAGTGCTTACTTCCCTGTCACACACGGCGTTCCGCAGGGTAGTATATTGGGACCGACATTATTTCTCGTATATATAAACGAGCTTACGAATCTCTACCTTGCTTCGGGTAAAATCATCTCTTTTGCCGATGACACAGCCCTGGTATTCGCCGGCGAAACTTGGGATGAGGTTTTCGGGATCGCATAAGATGGTTTTGATAGGACGAAAAGCTGGCTACAGAATAATATCCTGACCCTAAATATAGACAAAACCAAATGTGTCTGTTTTAGTATAAAGCAGGTGGCACAAATCCCACGTGGGCTAAATATTAAATCACACGATTGCTCCTCAGGATTTGACTGTGATTGCCCAATAATTGAACGCGTGAACTCTATCAAGTACTTAGGTGTTACCATTGACAAGAACCTAAACTTCAAGGAACACGTAAAACTTCTCAGCTCTAGAGTGCGCAAATTAATTTTTATTTTTAGGAGCTTGCGTCATGTTGCTGATGCTGTACTATTGAAACAGATATATTACGCTCTCTGCCAGTCGCTCCTTACGTATTGTGTCACGACCTGGGGTGGTATCTATAAATCTACGCTAAAGGCATTGGAGATAGCCCAGCGAGCTGTTTTGAAGGTTAGCACCTTTAATCCGATCGACTTCCCAACATTTAAGCTTTACAAATTATGTGATGTTTTAACTGTTAGGCAACTATTTATTCTTAAAGTTATTCTTCAACAGCACACTAAACAGCCGTATAACCCACTACTACCTCAGAGGCGTCGTAAACATGATATATGTAATAGACCACCTACAGGTAAGACAAGATTTTGTCAAAGATTTATCGGTTTTCTTGGTCCTTTTCTATATAATAAGATTAACAAAATAATAAATATATATCCGTTGACGTTAAAGCAATGTAAATTAAAAACTCGTTGTTTCTTGCAGAATCTTAGTTATGAAGAGACTGAACAGCTATTAGAAAAATCACAGTAAACATATATAACATAGATAGCACTTAGACTCCCACTCACTCACTCACATACACACACACACACACACACACACACACACACACACACACACACTTACCTACTTACACACATTAATAATTATTTTACAGCAAATAAAAACCACACAAAATTTACAAATTACTTACCTACCTACTTGCAAAAAGGATAGCAAAACCAATCATACCTTGTACTTGGACATATTGATGATTTACTGTTTTTAATAACTTAGGGGGGAAAGGCGCTGATAACCGAAATACAGGCTCTGCCTAGTTCGGTTACAGATGCTCAACTCTTTTCGTTATAATAATATTGTTGCCAAGTTGTTATGTAACTTAGTATTAAGTTGTTTGAAATAAACATTATTATTATTCCATTCATTTATTTTTTAACATATTAATTACATTTTTAAATATTAATATAAAAAAGAAACATAACATTTAAAAATATAAAAAATAGTATCCCACCGGCATCGGGAACAGGATCCAAGCTACCGGTGGTCAGGGCTCCAGAGAGAGGAACCTCCGGACAATACGCGCCGTGTCCAGGAGTACCGCTTTCTGCACCAGACCCTTGACCCAGCTGCCTAGCGAGAGCTTCCTTAGATGTTGGTCGAAGCTCTTCGCTATTATGCCATTGGCCGTCACGACTATCGGCACAATAACTGCTGAATCCACATCCCACATGTCGACAACCTCGCGAGCCAAGTCGAGATATTTGGTCTGTTTATCTTTCTCAGCTTTCACGAGGTTCTCGTCATGCGGGACAGCAATATCAACAATCACTGCACGACGCTCTAATCGATCTATCACCACTATGTCGGGCTTGTTAGCAACAACAGTCCTATCAGTAATGATAGATCGATCCCAGTACATTGTGACATGGTCATTCTCAAGAACTGGGTCGGGCACATACCTATAGTACGGTACTTCTGCTTCCACAAGATTGTATTTCAGAGCAAGTTGCTGATGAATAATCCTGGCTACAAGGTTGTGTCTGTGCAAATAGTCTCCGTTAGCCAGACTAGAACACCCAGAAATAATGTGTCGGATTGATTCCCCGGGACGGTGGCATGCCCGACATATGTCAACCGTGCCGTCCTTCACAATGTATTTCCGGTAGTTGTTCGTCATCATAACTTCGTCCATTATCGCACAGACAAAACCTTCGGTTTCCCCAAAGAGGTCACCGAAACGCAGCCAGGATACGGACGCCAGGAAATCTACATCTGGTCCATGTAGGACTCGATGAAAGCGTCCGTGGAGCTCCTTGCTCTGCCATACCATCCTGCGGTCATCAGTATCCATTACTATAGGTTTGCGCCAGTTCTCGTTCGCTAAGGAGAGCGGGGTGAGGTCCTTGTCTACCGAAACTACATCTCGATGCATCCCCACGTCGGCATTCAGGAAATACTCTCTGAGACTGCATATCTCACGATTGTGCATGGTCTTGGCGTTGAGAAAGCCTCGACCACCACACTTCCGCGGGATATACAGTCTCATTACCGACGATCGTGGGTGATGCATGCGATTTGCGGTCAGCAGACTACGGATCCTTCTATCCAGGGCGTCCAGTTCTGTCTGAGTCCATTTGAGTACGCCGAAAGAGTACATCAACACCGGCATGACCCAACCGTTGAAGGCGCGCACCTTGTTCCCGCCTGATAAAAGACTATTTAAAACTTTATTCAGGCGGCCAAAGAAGCGCTCCCTCAACGCTTGTTTCATGTCGGCGATATTGATGCCTAACGCTTCCGACATACCCAAATATTTGTAGGTTTCGGTTGAAGAGAGGGACCTAAGGTGTATGGAATCCGAAAGTTGGGTCCCCCCGGATTCCATAATCTCCCCTCGCTTTACATGCATGACTGCACATTTGTCCACACCAAATTCCATCCTGATGGCACTACTGAAAGTTTCTGTTACCTTCAGTAGCCTCATCAGATGCAATTCAGTGGAGGCAAAGAGTTTCAGATCATCCATGTACAGGAGATGAGATATAACCTGACCGCCTCTGCGCAACCGATAGCCTAGTCCTGAACCCTCCAACAATGTGCTAAGAGGATTCAGGGCTAAACAGAACCACAATGGACTCAGACTATCGCCCTGAAATATGCCTCGCTCAATCCTTATTGGTTCGCTGTTCTCTCGGATGTGCCGACACCCTGGATAGTGAAGGACCGTACTCCACTGCCCCATACACGACATCAAGAAGGTGCGCAGAGTTGCATCTACTTTATACAATTCCAGCACCCTCATGAGCCATGTATGTGGCACCGAGTCATAGGCCTTCTTGTAATCTATCCAGGCTGTCGACAAATTCTTCCGAGAACGGCGAACCTGCTGACTAATGGCCATGTCAATGAGGAGCAGCTCCTTAGTACCACGGGACCCATTCCTACATCCATTCTGAGAAGCAGACATTATAGAATTATTATTATTATTATTATTAATTTATTCGCCTATTGACGGCGGAGTCAGATGCAAGAAATCAACACACAAATCGCTCCAGTCGTTTTCTTCTGTAGCAATGTTTTAAAACTTTACGTAATAAACCTCAGAGTTTAAAAATACATTCTACTTGTAAACCATAAATTATTATGCATAATTGTATTAAATACTCCACCAGAAAAATAATATTTGACATCTTCTGTCATAGAAAATCAATCAAAATCAGCTACAAACGAACAACAACAAAAAGCTAAAATTATTTCTCCAAAACACTTTACTATAGTATAGTATAGTATTCATAGTAGTGAATGCTCAATAATTAAAGAAGCATGATTAACATCCACAATTGTTGTTAACTTCTCCGTTATGTTCACAATACACTATGCTCTGCTATAAAAAAGAAACATGTTAAAATATTCTGATTTGGCTTTAAAGTTTAGATGCCTCTAGCAGCTATTTTTCTCGTATTTGTGGGGATAATTTTATTTACATTCGTAGTGGGCCAGTTCGTAACACAACAGTCGGGGGCGAATACCCGGCCTAGCCCTTCGCGCAGCCGCCCAGTACCGCCCCCAAAACGAGATTCTAACCCGTGTGCAACCGGTAGATGCACGCAGTGAAGTCAAGTCTAAATCATTTATATGAGTGACGTCACTAAGATATTGGCCTGGATTTTATTACCATTCATATAAGGAAAATATTAAATGAAGTGGTAAGGTCCTACAAAAGCAGGTACATCGTCTAAACGTCGTTTATTTAGCAATACAGAAGATACTGCAATACAACAGTGATAGTCGAGAGATTATACTTGACCTAAAGTTAGTACCTATATTATTAAATTTCATTCAATATGTAATACTAGCTGTTCTCCGCAGTTTCACCGACGTTAGCGTCAATTCACACGTACCACAACCACACCACGTCGCAGCAACAAAATGTGGTCAAGCTGTGGTTACGTGTGAATAGTGTCGCAGCGGCTTTTTGCAGTTGCGTTGTGGTAGCGACAAAATGTCGATGTGGTTGCGTTGTCGCTGTCGTTGCTATGTGGTAACCACGTGGTCATGTGCAGTTATACATGGCCAGCTGGGCGCGCGCTGTTGATGACGTCATGTCGTGGCGATGTGGCCGCGTTGCCGCCGCCGGTGGTGGCGTTGCCGTCGCGATGTGGTTGCGATGTAGTCGTATTACACAGGTGGTCGATAATAACCGCAAAATGTGGTACGTGTGAATTGTAATATTCATTTTCAATACAAAATTTACGCCCGACCACATCGCGTCGTTGTGGTGTGGTTGTGGTACGTGTGAATTGAGCCTTAGTTGGACTGTGTGTGATTTGCTCCCGTGGGACATAGCGTAATTAGACGAATATTAATTTAAACCGACTTTCATATTTAAGTTTTACTTACTACGCTGAGTGTACTGCTAATAGGGCCACGAAATTGATGATAGAACTAAATTATCTCGTTTCAACAATAACGGGATTGTAGAGTAATTATAAAGATTATTGCTCCACGCAAAATATCTGGCTTCGGTCTCGTGTCTCCCCTGACGGCTCCCCTCGGGGAGACATCAGGATTTTTTAAATCTTATTGTCTCCCCTAGGCGGGGGAGACATCAGAACTTGCTAATAAATTATAATTGGAGTACTCGTATATCCCCTGTCAAGCATTACATAATAACGTAAGTCTAAGTAGGGTAGGTACCTATATTCGTAAAAGCTCATATCATCAATTAATCTTTTACGCAGCTTTTCCAAAAAATGTCCAACACTTGTTTTTTCGTGAATTAATTGTAATTGTGCGTTTAATATAAATGTGTCTCTTTCGATCTGAACTTTCCTCCTTTTACTGGAATATAGTACCTACTGCTAAAAAAAGCTATCTCACTTGGGTAGCTTCGTTTGAGGAGACAAAAGTGACATAGTAGTAGTACACATAGTAGTAGGTACGTTATGCTTGACGGGTTTTTTTCTTTTATGGTTATTATGTAATGTTTGACAGGGGATATACAAGTACTCAAAATATAATTTATTAGCAAGTTCTGATGTCTCCCCCGCCTAGGGGAGACAATGGGATTTAAAAAATCCTGATGTCTCCCCGAGGGGAGCCGTCAGGGGAGACACGAGATCGTAACCAAATATCTACTGATGTTCAGCTGCGACCAGTTGGAATGGAAGCCGAAAAGGCGAGTAAGATGACACGATTTATCGACGTTGCTTGTTGTTTTAGATCTGTGATCGGTGTGTTCACGGCAGACAACGTGCGTCGACGACTCGCCAACCTGTCGGGATCATTGTCGGAGCCTCTTGAAAAATTCATCATCAAAAAGTTTTATAAAGTAGACCTTGCGGCCAAATCAACACTAGGACTAGTCTCACGCATGCTTGACATCGCCCCATACGTTGTTGTTGTAAAATCAGGTATGTACAATTGTATATTCTTTGTGTTGTTAAAGCACCTATTTTAGTGTTACATGTTTTTTGTTTCTCATATTTAAATTCAACAAGGAACAAAAATCGATGTGCTTGAAATTCCTAGAATCAAAAATGCCAAAGCAACGTTCTCTTATAAAATAAAAGTTAAAAAAGTAACGTTCTCTTATAAAAGGAAAAATATTAATGCTGTTAATTGTAATTCACCCCTTACAAGCCAATACAATGTTTTAATTATAAAGGCCACCTCATCATGTTAAGGGAGATGCTTCATAGTAGCCCACGAAATTCAATTTTTTTAACGTTTTTTGCAATTTGCCGCTTAGTATCAGGATGTGTGTTGATATAGAATGATGAATGATGAAGTGCATAATAATTCGATTGATTGTCTTTTTCATGGAAAAGTCATTCAATCGAGTTATATGCACTTGGAGGGCTGTTTTGATGATTTCAATGATTATAATTCTGTAACAAATGGCATATTACAGTCGTAAATCATTCTATATCAACATCCACTTTAAAAGTAACAGTTTTGTACAAAAGCATTTTGTGAACCTTGATCATTATCATAAAATAAATTATGATTGCATACTTTTTTTTCTTCAACTGTAGCTAAAACTGAATAAAATTCAAATTAAAAATTATGATTAATTATGATAAGTAATTGTGATTATGATAGATAAAGACGTTGTGATTATGATAATTATTTTGTTTTACAGATCAATCAGCTGACATTCAAAGCTCAATTGGAGTATTGACTTCGGAAAACTTATTGACGATTATCTCTACGGAAACTAAATACGTGAACGGAAGTAAAAACTCGTAACCTGTGTAATATTTTTGCTAAAAAACTATGTATTAATATCATTAATTTTTATATGAAGCATATGAAAATATAAATAAATTCCTCTTTCAAGACGATAAATTTTATCGTCTTGAAAGAGGAATTTATTTATCATTGTAAATTAGTTTTGCCCAAGATTTAGCTTAAAAATCAAAATATAATTTACATGATCATTAAGTGGGCAACTAAACGACAATACTCATTGGTATAAGGAACAATTTATTATAAAATGATACATCATGAAACTTCCAAATTCACAATATATACCTGTTATTAGGTACTTATCTACCTAGCTTTTGATAAATGGTGAAGGTTTACATAACATTAAGTATCACTAGCGTTTTCTGGTCAAAAATCTATACTAAGGCCACTATTCTATACTTTTAATAAAGCTGAAGAGATTATTTATTTGTTTGTTTACTTGTATACACTAATCCTTAAACCTACCGGTCTAATTAGGAAATATAATAACTTTATAATTAATAAAAACCAGTTTTATGAGGAAACAAGTACAGGCTATAATAATATCACTTTACGCTACGATCCAATAAATCCGAGCAACAACCAAAGATGACGAAGGAAGCAGCGCGCGGGACCTGTACTAGTTAATAGTTTACAGTATGTAATATAGTTAGGTATTCAATTATTCCCTCATCGCATTAGTCGAATAAATATTTCATGCAAATGTGATTTGTTTATAGGTACTAATAATTAACCAACAGAAGGGAAAAACCGGGGCGCACACTCTAGACTTTCGTCATCAGTGTGCGCCAAATTCCATATAAGTAGGATGATTAAAAATATAATAAGTTTGAAATTAATAAGGAATAATAATTAATCAAAATTTTTCTCAAAGCTTCGAAACTGGTTTATGTGAATGTGTCTATTTTTTTTGGGAGTGGGTAATCATCAAATTACTTCTCCCGTCCTGGGTGCGGCGGGAGGGCGTGCAGACTTTTACCGACTAAAACCCACTCATGTTCCTTCGGTTGCCCTTTATGTTCCGGGGTCGCGGTAACTATTATAAACATTCCGCAATCCCGGCAGGCGTTGGCCTCGTTGGGCCCCTTCTCGTGCTGACTTCTCATTGAGGCGCGCGTGGAACCAACCAGGACCTGTGTCAAGTGAAACGTGAGAGCGCCGTTGCGCCTCTCCAGCCACTCCTCAAAGAGGGGTCTTACCGCCGCTATAACGGCGTGCCCAGCCCTAGGTTGCGACAGTCGCTGTCTCCATTCCGCCATGAGATCTCGCCGGAGCTCTGTGCGCCGCGCCACGATCACTTCGCCCCGGCGTTGCACTTCCACGCGCCACTGGTACGTGTGTGTTAGGACTGTTGCCTCCAGATCCTACGGCGGGATGCCGAAAAGGAGGCTCGCCGCCTCGCAGGAAACCGTGCGGTATCCGAATTGCCATCTGGGACGCCCTCAAATGCCGGGCCGGAGCCAAGGCTAGATTGGGCGCCCACTCCGGAGCCCCGTAGAGGGCCATGGACTGCACGATCCCCGCGTAGAGCCTCCGGCAGGAGGCGTTTGGACCACCCAGATTTGAGATTGGGCAGGAGCCGCTTGAGGGCAGCTCCAGCCTTCGCCAGTTTGAGGCCCAAACGTCGGAAGTGCTCCGTGAAGTTCCATCGGTTGTCGAGGACAAGTCCCAGGTACTTCATCGTCGACTTGACACCGATGTGAACCCCTCCCACCGTTATCTGAGACCCCGGAGGTGGCCGGTGCCGAGGAATGTGAATGTGTCTTACGTTTTTAATAAGTTTGTATATTATATAAAGCCATTTTGCCACAGACATGGGTGTACCCAACTTTTATCTCTTGGGGGGCATCATATTTTTAGGTCGGATCTCCCACAGAGTACACACCATACGACACACACTCGTCTACTCAACAACGCGAACGGTTCAACCAATAAAGAAAAATTAACCTACTTAATTACAAGTGGATCCATTTTCT
The DNA here is from genome assembly GCA_033675125.1 of Athetis lepigone. Classification (NCBI taxonomy): domain Eukaryota; kingdom Metazoa; phylum Arthropoda; class Insecta; order Lepidoptera; family Noctuidae; genus Athetis; species Athetis lepigone. The sequence continues at coordinate 7,883,662 of CM066214.1, forward strand.
ATTCCTACCTTCCTTAGTATAAGTCAGAATATGCCGCACACGCTGCTGGTTTTGTGGACTTCATCGGCAATATAGAATATAGCATTGGTAAGACACACAATTTCCAGGGGGGACGAGGGGTCTCCTCTCTGCTTATGCCCTTGTCAATAGTTCTTGTTTGTATCGATATGGTATCGATTTTTGCTCTATAAAATCGTCGAAGACTACAATATTTATATAGAAAATAAATAGATCTTTAAAGATCCAGAAACAAAAAAAGGGTTGTCTACTTTATTTAACAACTAATGAGTACACAGCTTATAAAGATACAATTCCTTAATCGGCTGTATCACGGACGAAGTTTGAAATGTCGATTCACCGCATGGTATTTTTATAAAGTTCATTAGGTACCGCGAAATACTCGAGTTAGAAAGTACGGTACATCGAAGTAAGTGACTTAAAATGCTCATCACCGCAAATTTCGGATCTCGGAATGTTTGTGACTACGAATTAGGCACTGTATCTCGAATGATCATCACCGCGAAGTACGAGACTTCGAAAGTTTTGTACTGCGAATTACTGAATCTAAAAAGTTCCTGAAGATTTTTCAATTCAAATTAATAATATTCAGCTTTATGTATTGTTAGGAGCCATTTAAATACATGCATCTACGTTGCTGGGTTAGGGGTTCATACTTCCATTCAGCCATATCCTATATGTCCCGTTGTCCCTCGGGTCTCAGGGACAACGTAAACTTTTCATGAGTTGTGAAAAGTTTACAATCCTCTTAAATCAGCATTCTGTTGTCATTATGCTTGGCACAAAGAAAAGGGGAATAAATAAAAAAAATTAAAATATGGAAGAAAAAGCTTGTTATTTTTAAATTTAATAAATTAAAAAACATATTAGGTATTCTCTCAAAAACTGATGGATAGGTTTATCCACCAGTTTTTGAGTTTTCAATTTCTATAGGCCCTGGAAATGAGGTACATGTGTGGTTGCCTGTAAATGTATACATAAAATACAGCTAAAACATATTTTTTATGCAAATCTTGAATGGAAGGTTATCATTACAAATTGAAGCAGTTGGTTTCATCACTGCCCAATCAATATCTCATGCATATTAAGGTGTTGGCAATAAATAAGAATAAATAGAAAAACACAGTATGTTCAAAAGTTATTTTATTATTAATGAATTATGGTGAAGGAGAAGATTGTTTTGCATTTGCTGCAAGTATAGCTCCAGGTGCAGGATAAGGCCTCATTTGATACAATGAGCCTGTAGCAGTAGAGTCCACTCCAGTCTTAGCATGGGTGTCTAATCCGGAGGTCCAGCTGCCTCTTGATATGTCAGAATAAGCTGCAGGGTCCATCGGATCTAAGTCATTATCTTTAACCCTTGGTCTTTTATTTCTATGATGCACCAAATCTTTATCCTTTTCCCTGCGATCTTGTTTCTTCTCTTTGTGCTGTTGTTGCTGAGGAACTTCCTGGTCAGATGCTTCACTGCTGTCATCACTTTCATCTCCTTCTTTCAATAACCGCTCTTCTCGTAAATGTGCAGCACTTTCAGTGGGAGTTGCACGCGGATGGGCAGGAGGTAACCAACTAACCAGATTGTTGTGAACATTCCAAAAATAATGCTGACCAACTCCTTCATCATACACTTCCTCCCAACCTGGAGGCAAGGGCCACAGTTCTAACGCCTTTTTCTTATATTCTAAATAAGTTTCGCTAGGAACTAACTTTCCAGTTTTCCATCTTTTTACACAATACTTTGAGCACTCGTGGTAGATATTACTTTTATTTGGACAACTTTTATGGCCTTTGATCGGGTCAACGTTGACGCCCTCGATGCCTTCCCAGAAGTGTTCCTTGTTAACACGGTCATCATTTTTAGAATCATAATCTTCTGCTATGATTTCCTCACTAGCTTGTACAGTAGGAGCATCGTTGTTTGGACCGGGTTCAGCAGGTTTTGGTTTTAATAAACCCCTTTTAGCTAGACGTGCAGCTAAAGCTGGCGGAAGAGGCATTATACAATGAAGAAGAAAGGATGATTTATCGATATACAAATGTCACTTTATGTTAGCTTCGATTATAGCTTCTTTTGGAAAGAAAATAATATTTTATTGATTGAACTTCTCAAAAACAGCAAGCAAGCAAGATGCAAAATCGAGTTGACAGTTGACTTGACTTGCTTGACTTTGACTCATGTCAAACTTAGCTGTTATGTCAAATTTAGCTTTATGTCAAACTAGTTTTTTTTTCTTTTATGACCTGGTTACTTGGACCTTTTTAGTCTAGTCTTATTTTCCTACCCATTCGACGATTCACGACTCCAGTGTTCGAAAAGAAATGGGTATAAAAAAACCCAAGGCTCTACCACACAGGTCGTTATTATCTATTGATAACATTATACGTTACTAGCTCTTGCCCGCGACTTCGTCCGCGTGGAATAATACGGTAGTTTCCACCATTATCAATTGACGTACTTTTTATGAGCTGTCAATCAAAACGCAAATCCTCCAATAGATTTTGTATGACAATGGAAATTTATGACGTCACTAAAATTACAACTCAGCTGACTATCTATTTATTGATTTCAAAGCAACTAAAAGTCAAATATTATAGCAAATTGAAAATGAACCGAATTTATTGAGCTGAAATTAATAGAGGTTTTATAGAAATGGTGTCTAACATTTATTGGTTAATGGTGGAAACTACCCAATTAATAAGCTTCCGTTACCGGGAGATTTTTGGGATGAAAACTATCCTGTCCTTTCTCGGGTCCCAGATCATAATAATAATAATAAGTCGGTACGTCACTATGTGCTAGCGGCCCATTAACTGAGTGTGCAAATCACCCCCTGCCATTCTTACCGTGTTTTCAACCATTGGTTAGGTTAGGGGCCAGTCATTCCATAGTATTTGGTACCTTATTCATGGAAGAACGCAAATCCATAGTCCCAAATTTTTTGTTGCCATGTTTTGCTATAGTCCTACACGAACCGAAGGTTGTCCTTAGGTGCACTTGCATAGTGCATATAGGGATAATCGTCGGTTCGTGTCCCATTTCTTAAGCCAAAAGTTTTGCTCAAGGGCCCTCTGCGAGTTGGCTTCGGCCCCTCGTACGCCTTCCAAAAGTCCGGGACCCCTGGGTTCTGAATATGCAAATATATACAAATAATAATATTAGCCTATAACTGTGTAGTTGTCCCACTGCAGGGCAAAGGCCTCTTCTTAACGAAGGCAACGAGCATTTTGATCACCACGCTTGCTCAAGGCAGATTGGCGATTTCGGACTTGTATTCACTACAAGTCCAGGCCTGTCCAGGTTTCCTCCTTCCTTCACCGATGTCTGTGATGTCTAAGATAAGCTTTAGAAAGTACCTACATATGAATTGAAAAAGGTCACATTGTTACTTGCCCGGATTTGAAACCACAACCTCTTGCATGAGAGGCGGGCGCCTTAACCACTAGGCCATCACGATTTTTATACCATAGGTATGTGTACCAAATTTCAATCAAATCGGTTCAGTGGTAGGATGTAGAAAAGACGGACAGACAGTTACTTTTCAGTAAATTAGTACGGAGTACGGACTGCGATATTCGTTTTTAGTAGGTACACTTCGTATTAGGATGGCTACGAAATTACACACTTCCACGATAATCTTCGCAGTTATGTGCAAGGAGGAACCAAGGACTTAAAAACGCATGCGATATTAACGACAAGGCTTTACACGGCTCGGAACGTGGTAGTGTTAAAAAAATAGAAGTGGAAATAGTATACCCCATCTACGACCAACGACCAACCGGCTGTCAGGCTGATATTGTCTTTCTATTGTGTCTCAAATCACGTGTTCGAAGGATTAGATTTACTTAATACTAAATAAACTTTGCAACTTTTTCTGAAACACAGGGTATTATGTATGATATTTACATCCCAACGTGAATAGAATTCGTTACAGGTTGCAGCCATGGGCTGAAAAGATAGGGTCAGGTCAGCATAGTGAATTAGTATACAGACCCGTTGAATGTTCAAAAACTAGTATAGAAAACTAATATAAAATAAAGTAGAAACTAGCAATCCCCCGCGGTTTCACCCGCGTTATATCAGATTTTTGGTTACTAAAGAAAGAAGATAAAAAGTATTCTATGTCCTTGCCCCGGTCCTAAGCTACCTCCCCACCAATTTTCAGCCATATCGGTTCTGCCGTTCTTGAGTAATAAAATGTGTAATTAACACTACTTTCTTTTATATATTGGAAATAAAAAGAAACAATTTACCCCCCTTTTCTCCCCTTTGGGAGGGGAGTTTCCAAAAATCCTATCTCAGTGCTCAGTTGCATCACTGATGGAACCTATATACAAAGTTTTAAGTGAATCCAAAAAGAAATAAAAAAATTCAATCTACCCCCCTTTTCTCCCCCATGGGGTGGAATTTCCAAAAATCCTATCTTAGTACGCGCCTACATCCCCCAACAAACACACATGCCAAATTTCAGCTCTCTACGACCAGTAGTTTTGTCTGTGCGTTGTCTGTCAGTCAGTCAGTAACGGAAGCGTTTTATATATACAGATTTCAATTTAATTTGAATAGCTACATCCATCGGTGTTCAAGACAAATTATATCTGACGCGCCTCTATACTACCTATTACCTAATTAACTTTGCTGACGGGACTTGGTATACCTACAGTTTGAAAGAGTCGAAAGTAACATCATAAACTGAAGATGAATTTGTTACCAACCACTGTTGGTAGTAACAAATCCAAACAAGCCCGCAGCCGCAGTCAATATAACTAACCTACTGTGGGAGCTCTCTCACGTCCGCTGTGCCGCAGGAACCATGGTTGACGGTTTAGATTTTAATTTCTCAAGTAAACTTTAGTAAAAAGTAATACGTATGCGGCGTGATTTTCGTTGTCTTGTATTATTTTTCACGTTCCCTACCAAAAGGGCAAAACGGGACCCCTATTATAAAGATAAAGCTGTCTTTCTGTCTACCATGCTGATCTGAAGAACCGTGATAGTTAGACAGATGAAATTTTCACAGCTGATGCGTTTCTAATGTTTCTATTCCCGACAGAACATACATGTCTCTTCTTCACGCCTAAACCGCTGAACCGATTTGAATGAAATTTGGTACAGACATAGTCTGGAACCCGAGAAAGGATCAAAGGACATAGGATACTTTTCATCCCGGAAATCCCCCGGGAACGGGAACTATTAATCCACGCGGACGAAGTCGCGGGCAAAAGCTTGTTTAATGTTTACATATTTTGTTTTTGTGCCGATAATGGTACGGAACCATTCGTGTTACTCGAGTATTACTCGCACTGGCAGGTTTTTTACACTTCTTTCCGTTTTTTTAATTTACGCCGGGGCCCTGGGTTTGTTAGCTATATGCCACTTAGCTGATGCCTATAAGGTTAATAACAAACATTATAGTAAATTGAAGAGTGCTTTAATAAATAAAGTTTCAGTGTTGTGACAACATCTTGCATTTAATTGACTATAATATATGTAATAGATAACACTATGAATGATTCCAGAGCAAGAAATACACCAATACATTCTTGAATTCTGGAAAGAAAATTTTAATTATTAGTATTATTTTTATTGAACCACAAAATCATCGACGAGAAAAATTTCATATCTTGCAGAAAAAACAACCCTTGTTTATCGTTCACGACATGAAAAAAAAACCGTCGATGTAACAACTAGAAACACAGTGAAGCCTTTTCAGCCTGCCGGGGTTGCTGAATGTTTATAAATAGTTACCGTGACCCCGGAACATAATGGGCAACCGAAGGAACATGAGTGGGTTTTAGTCAGTTAAAGTCTACCCACTGCACCCAGGACGGGAACAGCCATATCCCACTCCCAAAAAAGGCGTTTTCAGCCTAGTATAGTCTTGCATTCAATTCGTAGTCTATAAATAATCTTAATTTATTCACACTAGGCGGTTCATAAAAAAATATTTAAAAAATATCACAATTTAAGTATTTCGTTGATAAAACAAAAACAAATCTTAGCATTTTTTTGGTCAATCAGACTTAGAGTACGGGTGTTAAATATAAAAAAGAAACAAAATAAATTTTAACTACCTTACTTCCCGTTCCCGTATTAAAACTGAGAACCAGTTGCATAACATTGTTTGAACAACATATTTTTGTCTGTTAAATGTTATTGGCAACATTTTGCATTGCAGTGTTGCCGGCAAAGTCAATGGTTGTTGCGAAACAATGTTACCAATTCGGGATTTACCTAAATACCAAAATGCTCAACCCTCTATGAAAATAATAGTCAAGTTACTCAACTAGTACTACTTCTACTCTGCTTTTCCATACTAACGTTGTATTTTCGCTTTTGTTCAATTATTTTATTTCATTACCGTATAAATGCGTAATGGCGATGCTTGTACTACATAACGACTTGTGCTACTGATCGCTATCTACGTTACAAGGCAAGCGGCATCGATTTACTGAATAGCAGTTCATGCGATGGCCTTGATAGAACGGAAATATTTATCACCTGATAATAGATGTCTTCACTCACCACTGGTGACCGATGTGTCACTACGCGACACCTTGGTAGGAAGCACCGCGTCGTGGAACTCTCCAGAGTGCATTAGTCTCTGATCAGACAAATTATTATCTTGTTTTGATTTAAAAGGAGTCACAACGTCCGTTTCATCAGAACTCGTTTTTTCTTCTTCTACTTTTTCTGTCGGTTTTAAATCATCCGCGACGATATTTCCTAATGCCACATTTTCAACCTGCCCAGTTTTATCTTCTTCTACGCTTGTACTGTGCAAATCATCTTTGGCGACATCGTTGTTCTCTGCTTGATGCTCTTCAGTTGTTTCAAAATCATTTAATGGTAGTTCTTTCACAGAATCCACATCTTCACTTAATTTTCCACTGTTATTACTTGGCGGAGATACAGATTGTATAGCATCTTCTCGTTTCAACTGTTTCCGTCTTTCACTTTTATCATAACCCAAAGGGTGCAAGTTGATAGACGAAGGTGGGCTGCTGTCAAGAGACAAATCCATGGAAGTGATCAAACTTTCATCTCTGCTTAAATAATTACCTCCTTCGGGGACAATATGAATATTCAAAACCGTTTTATTCTTACTTTGTTCATTGTCCATTTCTAGCGATGTCAGTGATGGTTCGTTAGAATTTGTAGCAGCTAAAGAATTTGTAGAAATTGTTTTATTTGAATTAAGTTTATTTCTAACCAAGAAACCCCTAACGTGGGCTTGGATGACAGTCGCGGCACTGGAAAGCGTAGAAGAATCATCTGTAGATAAGGAAAGAGACTTTTCCTCGTTTACCGTTTGCAATACTGTATCCATTCTTGTAATTCCATGTGGTCTTCCTTTGTTTAACGTACCTGCAATAGGAAAATCGCAGTCTTCCTGAAAGTTAAAATTCGCCATTTATAGGTTTAGAAAAAAAAACCATTAATTTGTAAATTATGATTTGTAACCTACCTTATTTTTGTCCACCTCATTTAAAAATATTGTTTCATCGCTTCCTGAGTCATCAAATGTAGAAGCTCTGCTTTTAAAAAGGAACGTCCGAAAAACTTTCTGTATAGTTACTGCGGCTGTTTCCAAGTCCATATTACTATCTTGATTATGAATTTGAGGAGTTTCACCCAGAAGTGTAGATAAGAACTCATGATCACTATTATCGATTTGAGCGATTTCTTTATTGTTGTTTTCAATATAATCATTTCCATTAGTATGGTGTTGAGCAAGAGCAGCAGAAAGATCGTCATGTGTCAAACTTACACCATTTGTTTTAAGATTGTCCTTTTTACCTTCAGGAAAGTCAGAATTAGCAGTATAATGTTCGAAAGCGTTATGTTGCTTTAACTCACCATTTGTTGATTCCTGTGTAATAAGTGTAACGATATCACTGTCACTATTTGATTCTAGTAGTGATTCTAGCATGTCTAAATTAATTTGTGGATCTTGCAGTTCTACTGTAGGTGATTCTTTAAAAGAAATGTCAAATGTATTTGTTTCTTGAGGATCTTCGTCTTTTCCGTTAATATCATCACTGGACAGTTCCACGTTATCAATATTTGAACCATTCGTAACATTCGCCACACCGGATTCGACAAATTGTTGTATAGTAGCATTATCATTTAACTGTTGGGATTCGTCTTCATTTATTAGCAAATTAATATTGTCACTTTGAGATCCAACAATTTCTTTAGTAATTTCGTTTGTTGCTTGTGTAAGTGACTTTTGATCATCTAAATTATTATCAGCAGAAGTATTTTTGGTCTCTGTCAAAATAGAAATAGTTTTCTCACAAGCTCTAACTGGTTCAGAAACATTGATTATATCTTTAGTATCGATTGGGTTTGGTAATTTTTGTTCAGAATTAGGTGCGCCTTCGTCAAACTTTTGCAAAGCATTAGCTTCTAACACAAATGTCTGATCTTCGTTTAAAGGTGGTTTCTCAGCGGCAATTGGTCCATCCACTTTAGGTGCACTTAAATTATCTAATATTTCTACTTTGGCAGGAAATTCCTCTGTCTTTGGTAGCTCGCTTAAAGTCAAATCTTGGGTAGGTACATTTGTTTTATTACATTCTTCTGCTAAAACCATATTTCCTTTTGACTTCATATGGTCGTGTCCGTTGGATTCAGTTTCGACATCATTTTTTATTGCTGCAAAATCTTTTATTGCCATTTCTTTTAAAACTTCTTGTTGAAGATCTTTACTTGGGGCACATAACTCATTTAATAATTTCTCTGATGATGATTTCACTAATTCTTGTTCATTTTGAATAGGCATTGAGACAGAAGCAGTAGGTTCTTGTGGAACTGTATTTTTAGGTACTTTTGGAACTGTATCTGTAGGTACTTTCGAAACTGCAGTTGTATGTTCTTGTGAAATTGTAGCTGTAGGTTCATGTGGAAATGCACCTACAGGTTCTTGTGGAACTGATTCTGTATGTTCTTGTGGAACTGTCGCTGTATGTTCTTTTGAAACTGTAGCAGTAGGTTCATGTGCAACTGAAGCTTTAAGTTCTTGTGAAACAACTGCATCCGTGAGTTCTTTTGGAACTATAGCTGTTTCTTGTGGAATTACTGGTGTCGGTTCTTGTGGAACTGCATCTGTAGCTTTAGATTCTATTGGGACTGTAGCTGAAGATTCTAGAGAAATTGTAGTTGTAGGTGGAACTATAGCAGTAGGTTCTTGTGGAACTAAAGCAGTAGGTTGTTGTGAAACTATAGCAAAAGGTTCTTGTGGAATTGTAACTTCAGGTTCTTTTGGAACTACAGCTGTAGGTTCTTGTGGAATTGTAGCTTTAGTTTCTTTAGGAACTATAGCAGTAGATTCTTGGGGAACTATATCAGTAGGTTCTTGTGGTACTATAGCAGAAGGTTCTTGTGGAATTACAGCTGTAGGTTCTTTTGGAATTGTAGCTTCAGTTTCTTTTGGAACTATGGCAGTAGGTTCTTGTGGAATTGTAACTTTAGGTTCTTGTGGAATTGCAGATTTAGGTTCTTGTGGAACTATAGCAGTAGGTTCTTGTGGAACTATAGCAGTAGGTTCTTGTGGAACTATAGCAGTAGGTTCTTGTGGAACTATAGCAGTAGGTTCTTGTGGAACTATAGCAGTAGGTTCTTGTGGAACTATAGCAGTAGGTTCTTGTGGAACTATAGCTGTAGGTTCTTGTGGAACTATAGCAGTAGGTTCTTGTGGAACTATATCAGTAGGTTCTTGTGGAACTATATCAGTAGGTTCTTGTGGAACTATAGCAGTAGGTTCTTGTGGAACTATAGCAGTAGGTTCTTGTGGAACTATAGCAGTAGGTTCTTGTGGAACTATAGCAGTAGGTTCTTGTGGAACTACAGCTGTAGGTTCTTTTGGAACTGCCCCTGTAGGTTTTTGTGCGACTGTAGCTGTAGATTCTTTTGAAACTGTAGCTTCATCTGGAACTGCAGCAGTAGGTTCTTGTGGACCTTTAGCTGTAGGTCCTTGTATCGGGACAGTCGATGATTTATCGTTTTTATTGGGAGTAATGCCAGGACTTTTGCCACTCTGTTGATTGAGTAAGTCTTTATCATATTGTTGTCTTCGCTGTTCTGCCCGCTGCCTCACCTTTTTTTGGGCCTTAGCAATTTTCTCTTCCAATGTTAATGTTTTCTTCCGAACTGTAAAATTATTACGCACATTTTTAAACATTGTAATATTGTTGTTTACAGCCGTTATTCTTTTTTTGGCAGAGTTTATGTCAGTTGATTAAAACCACAATAAAAATTGTCATAAAAACTAGCTCTAGGGTCATCACCACAAAATTGATTTTACAAAATTAATCTATTATGATCACTAGAAAAACTAAGTTAATCAGTGGTGTGATATCTGTCAGTCTGTTGCAAATATAAATGAAAAGAAACATTAGTTGAGTCGCGATACGATGACTGGACGACAGAATTTCACTGGGCAGTACCCGACTACTTATTGTGTCTATTACTATTTACTGAGCGGTCTGCCTGTACGACAAAACCGTTAATTTTAGTTACTTATTGCATATTTGAATATTTTAGAGGGCTCTTTTTGTAAAGGGTAGGGATAACATCGTAAAACATTTTCACAAGACATCAAATTAGCTGCTATTATTAGTTTTTAGAATAGTAACTAACTATACCTACTTACTACGAAATTTGATGTGACTTTGCTGAGCTTTATTTGTTTTCACATGCCAAAGATTGCATGAAACACTTAGTAATTTAAAATAAATAAACTTACGAGGACCATCTCTAATTTCCAGCAGTTGTTGCATATGACCGGCGCAGAACCCATAGATATCGGTTGGATTGTTCCTCAGCACTTCTCTTGTTAATCCATCTAACAGCTCTACCAGCCCTGAAGGCATCTTTGGAGGCGTCGACCTATAATATGCTCGAGAGCCAGTTAGCCTCATTGTGATGGTTTTAAAACTGCGCTATTGATAATTTTAGATAGGTATTAAAACCCCGAAAACTAATTCGTGGACGAATATTTCATTTATCACTTTTAACTTATTCTCTCCTCGAGCTAAGGAGTAAAACTAATTGAAGAGAATGGCATGTTGAATCAGTCCCAAATACCTTGAGCTTTAAATGTTTGGCCTGCGGTAGTCATAGTGATGTGTTAACTTGAACTTGATTTGCTGCCGTGTATCGATCCCACGGGTTCATCGTACGCTGGTGTACAATGACTTATTTACAAGGTCCAGCAATTATGGGTAATTTAAGCTTGGCTAAAAGACGAAGATCGTGTTGATATCGAACATTTTATGAAATTTATGAAAATGTAGCTTCAAGGCATTTTACAAAACTAATAATCGGGCCTCGTTTTGAAATGAAAAACCGAGTAATGTGAAAATTTCTTGTGTATTTCCAATGTAGTTTGCGCAACTGAATAATCACTAGGGGAACGTTATCTCTGGAGGACAGTAGGTGAGACGGGCGAGCGAGGCCGGCGCTTACTACTAGCCGCCGCGGGGCGCCTACGCTTACATTATGTTTACTTAAAGAATTCAATTCAAGTGAGTCAACTTTTTTATTTCCATACTGTGTTCTATAATAGTAATTTATATAAGATCATATATAATTTTTGCAATGTTAATACATTTTACATAACAAACATCTCCATAGTGTACATACATACACACGCAGTAGCGCTATGTCGGTATATACAGAGGCGCGGACGCGTCCGGCACTGCGGCCGCTTGCTCTAGCCGCGCCCGCGGCGCTCTACAAGTGATGATAGAAAAAATTAATTGCTACAATAATATCATACAAATTAATGACTATTCCCTTACAAATTATTATATCTACTATTAGCATTGTTCTACTCCAATATAATCCAAATTAACTTTTTAGTTTTACCGAGCTGTATGCATGATACATGAATAGTCTCCAGTTCGCTCAGACCGATTTTGCCCAATTAGTGTTCCTCTCCCGCAGCTATGTATAGAAATCACACTGCTATAAATTTATAATAAATAAATGCCTATTTACACTATGTAACTATACAAAATGATAGTACGACGAAATTACATTATTGAATCGAGCATCTAATTTAAATGAAAATTTCATACAACGATCTACGGGCGCGGGCCGAGACGGCGAGGCCGGACGCGGCCGCGCCGCGACGTCCCGCGTACACTAAACAAATTACATTTTTAATTTTTTCTTATTCATTTTTGTACAATCATATTCAGCCAAAGCTGGGTGCCCGATTAATACATTTATCGGTGATCCGAAATGCGTTACAATCGATCATGCATCAATAATACATACAACTTTAACTTATATAAACAATTTAACAATATTAAAAAATCCTAAAGTAAACTAGAGACCTATGTAAACGTATATAAAATAGTAATAATCATTATGACAGTGCATCGGGATGCGGACATATTAACATTTAGCACTATTAGTAATTTGTAGTCACACCGAACAAGAGTCGAGCCGCAAGGCGATAGCGCGATGCGGTCCGACGGCGCTCGCGAGCGAACCGATCCACAGAGACGTCGGCACGACAGCGTATCCGGACGACCGACCGTTAGAGGTATTAAAAATTAATAACGTCATTAACAAAAATGTAATCGAATAGAAAATATCAATACATAGCTGAAAACAAATTCAATCGCATTATTCTAGGTCGTGGATGGAGGGTGTGGTGTCGGGACATCACTTGGCGACCGCCAGCGCGCCGCCCGCGGCAGCCTGCTGCCGCTTGTGGCTGATCTCCAGCTCGCTCAGCCGCTTCCACAGCTCGTCGCGCTCCTTCTCGCGCTTTTTCTCTCTGCAACCACACACACTGTTACACGCGCACACTCTACCTCACAATACATGGAGCATTTAAGCAAACAGTGCATTGGTGATGAATTTATTTGCAATTTAACTTACTATAATGGAAACAATACATCAATTTATTATGAAAGTAATTGCTTCTGTATTTGTAAGTCTCCTAGTTAATTTAATTTGTTTGCGCTAAAATCAGTGAGGCAAAAATACTTAATCCTGCTGCCTCACACAGATTAACAAGCAAACTTGGAAAGACACTTCGCACAGCTCTACTGACTGTCGGAAATCATAAATCAAACAGGAAAAACGCAAAATTTTATGACTGGAGTAAGGAGTGGCTAAATAAATGGAAACCAGAGCATACATTCACGCAAAGGACAAATTAAAAATAAATGGTTCGCTTACTTCTGCCTTTCCGCTTTATAGCTAGCAGTGAGCTCATCAAAGAGCTTGGAATTCATCTCCATGAAAGTCTTAAGCACGTTGTAGACGAGCGCCACGATGGTCTGATTCCAGTGCTCCTTGCTGATCCGGTACAGCGCGGGGAACATTATAGGCATTATCACGTGATTATTTTCTTCCATCAGTGACATTATATATTCGTTGTTCCAAAAATAGAGTGCTCTTTCAGCCACCTGGAAGTAATTTTTAAAAATTTATTTATATGTGTTTCAATACGTTTGTATCCTGTTAAATCACATTTTTTAGAAAAGCGTTATTGATGTGTGTACAGGTCATCATAGCTCATTAGAGCCACCCGGCACCAACTCCGCGCCGACTCGCCTCCTGCGGCTAGTATTCTTTATATGGATTTGTATGGGCTTGCGCTCACTATATCAACTCCGTAGCGTCACCGGATCGCCTCGGTTATAAGCCCGTCGGCGGGTTGGCCACACGTTGACAACGAGCGGGCCGCGCGCTGCCCGCGATTGATTTTATTAACAGACTACTCGAAAATTCGTGGACTATTCGGCGTCAACTCGTTGACCGCGGGTGGTCCACCCATCGACAAAGAGTTGACGCCGCACAGTGATCAATTTCCAAAAGTTAGGGGGACGAAATTATTAAATACTGAAATCATGAATTAAAGGTATATTTATAACATTAAAGAGTATCGAAAAATCGTTTACATTTAATTTTGACTTGGTAATTAATATTTTATGTACTTTGTTACGTCACTCTTCATCTAACACAATTTCTGGTTCTTGTAAAAGATTAAGTACCTCAATTGGCATTATATGTTTTTGTTTTACAGGTAGTATTCTGATGTTAGATATTACAGGATCTGAAGATATAAGAGAATTTTTCATTAAATCTTCATTAGTTTGATTTCTGGTCATCATCAAATTTGTACGGACAAATCAATGTTTTTAAAATGACACCAAACCTTTTTATTAAAGTTTTATCTATGCCTGTAATATTTGCTGTTATCTCAGGGTTTGCAAAGAAGCTTCTGGCCGAATTGCCGTCATTTATTTAACCTTCTACGTTTAGTTTTAGCGGATAGGTCGAGAAAGCTCTTTTTTGGACGTCTTGCTTCTCTAGACGTAGACGTAGAGGGTGCACTTTCGTGTCCCCCAGAGGTGATTACTACTTGTTCAAGCCATTTTTCATTTTGATTCCGGAATCTTGAAGTTGCAATAGTAAAGGTTTTAATAACATTTTGAATACAGCCCCTGCTTGTGGTAGGCAGTTCCGATACTTCTAATGTCTCCAAAATATTACTAAGTAGTTTATCTTTATTGTCCTTTAATAAAGGCTTCACTGGTCGATGTAATGACCAAATATTGAATAAATCAATATTTTTAATTGAAGCACCTTTACCTAAAAAAAACACTTTTTTTACTGTAGAAACCGGCAATCACCGGCAAAAAATGCATATTTTTATATAGTTTATAGTCCCAGCTATATAATGGAGTCGAAATGATAGTGTACTAATTTGTACTTTTAAGCGTAACACAGTTCAAACTTAGAAAAGTTAGTAAATATCAGTACGTTTAAATATATATATATTTTATATTATAAATCGATCTATTTTAGTTTTTGTTTATATAACAATTAAAAGTACAGACCTTCCTTAATGTGCACCATTTTTTTCAATTCACAGTTCACACTGATAATATAACCAACTTAACTTGAATAGGAGCGCAAAACAACGATAAATCAGTCTTGTCATAATAGTTTTACTTTCGAGATAACTTTGAAATGGCATATCTATAAAACTAATGACTGCATCATGGTAATGTTTTAGTATAATGTAAACAACTTACTTTCAAGTCTTAATAAAATGATTTTTCGAACTACAGACATATTGACCAAAAATAATTATGGGACGCTAACTTTTAATAATTGATCAGTGTGCGCCGTGCATCGAGGCGGTGCGGGGTGGCTGCCGGGTGGCTCTAATGAGCTATGACCTTTAGAGTCCGTTAGGCTATTCTCTTCAAGCAGTTTGTTTGTTCTTTTTTATGTAAGTATTTGAAATCACCTAAATTTCACCATTCCAAAAATACACCCCAGAACGATATTTTATTTTGTTTTCCAAGATTTCTTTCCATATACACCCATCTCCTGTTGTCTTTTAAAACTTCATAGTAAAATTAAACTTGGCTTTCGAATTTTCAAGTGTAGAGAAGCAGAAAAGTTTCTATAGTTGAAAATAAATATCATCAGGTTACCAAAAATGCTTTACCACAATGTTTTTTTATCTATCTGACCATCAATTTATGATCGCGACTCTATGTGCGGGTTTTATTAATTACATACATACTTACTCTTATCGCATAAAGCAAAAAAGAGAATGCAGAAAATACAGAATGCTCCAGCCACAACATTACTTTTGTTTTATTTATCCCACAATCAACAATCTATTTATATCCGACCAGGGCCATAGCCAGGAATTATCTTTTGGCGGGTTAAACTCTGACTGAACTATCTGTTAATCATCATCTTTTCAATCATTATCGCATATTTTCGAAGGTATCTCCGGGATAACAATACAGTTTTAATTGAAATAGGTTTTATACAGCAAAGCATAATTGTAACAATTGGTATCCTAAAATGGCTCACTAGCTAATCTTACTGTTACAGGCTGACCGCTGCCTGCAAGCGTGGAGCCCCCTATTATTGCGGAGCGCGGGCGCGATCTTACCTATTTTTTTAACTATTGCTGTCTTTACTAAAATAAAAAGTAAAAGAACGGCTGTCAGTCGCCGCTTGCCAGCTACGCAACAGAGCTGCAACTTGTTATCGTATATTCAATTAATTATAGCGACTCTTTTCAAATTTGATTATGAATCACGCAAATAATTCAAGGACTTCAGGAGGTGAATTAACAGTGAAAAGACCGTAGCACTATCATTGTTGACCGCAGGTTGACACTGGCCGGCCTTCCCCCGGCACTTCGCTAATCATTCAGACAGAGTTGTCCTTACGAAGCGGCAGTCACCTCGTAGGACGGCACTTCCGATTATATTCAGCATGTATCTGTATTGATTTTTAACCGACTGTCGAAGGACCCTCTTCTTCTTTACCAAAATATACATATGGTTATAGTGTAGTAAAATTCTGACGTCCTAAGTTAGATTACGCGCAATGTAATGTATTCAATGATAAATTGTTAATATTCATTCAAACTGCAGATTGCAAGGAAACTAAAATTAAGGATTATCTTAAAGATCCTCCGTAAAGGCAAAAAATTACAAACGCAAACTTATGTAAAAAATTACAAATTCTGTAACTTTTTTACGAGGCATGGACTGGACACACAATGGACACATTTCTTATATTTTGCCGAGACTATTTGAAATATTTTGATACGTTTTTTTTTGTATGTTCTGTGGTTTCACTCGCAATTAACCACGCCATTGATTACTACTTGGCTGCCGTAGGTCACCTCTGAATAAGTTTCAATGGTAATTTCTGAGCAATATTTGTATTATGTTATCTCTCAGATCGGTTAATGTCACAGCAGATACCTAACAAAATTACTATGTAAAATTTTCTTAAACCATGTCAATGACAATCACCTCATAAATTCAATTTTTTTTTTTCATTACTCCTGTTCTTGCAATATCTACATTCCAACGACGACTGGACAAGCGGTCATCTTTCGTTCTTAAAATATAATTTGAATGGGCTTTCGAGAAGGTAACTAATATAAGCTTCAGAGGGATAGCATGCATTTACAGATTAAATGCACACACTATGCCTAACTTAGCAACTCTGCAAGGCCGTCAATAAACGACAACCTGCTACTCCGCCCTGGCATCACGCGGTATACACATTATTTTTAGAAGCACAGGTAACCCACGTAATATAACAGTGACAATGACAGTGACCTAAAACTGATAGCTCATATATTATGTATAAAGAACATACCTGAAAATGTGGACTGGAAACGCATTTAGCTATTTGTCTGAACAACGGTTCCTGTATTTTGACGAATTGAGCAGGCTCAATTACATCCAATATCTCCTCAATTTCGCCCAAAAACATCACCTGGAAAGTATAACATTTAAAATTTCTCACTCTGCTGGAATTTAAATTTGATTAGAATAAGATAAAGCAGAACTGCTTTCTATAAGAAAGGATATGATGCATTTTTATGAAAAATAGCAAAGGCATTTTTTAAAGGTATTGTACAGTTCATATTTACCTCTTTTTGCGAACATGTTTTGGGCCAAAACTTGAGAAGGCCACGCACAACATGCTCCGTGAGCGTGGCATCCTTCTCAAGGAATTGGACCACGCAGTAAGCGAGCTGTGCGTGGTACAGGGACAGACACTTCACCTTGTGCAGTGGCAGTAGCACCTTTACCAGGAATTGTTTGTGCTCGCTCTTCAATGGAAGGGCAAATCCATTGATTATACTGTAATTAGAGAAAATAAACATTTCTAACTCGCATAACGTAAGATATCATAGTTAGTTTTAGCCAAACTAAGAACCGTAACTTTGGGTAAACACAAACAAGACTATATTTACTGACCTTCCCAGAATTTCCAAAAGTTCACCCACTCCATTAAAATGTTCCGTTTCATAAACAAATCGTAGGAATATATTGTTAATCTGCTTTCGTATGAAGGCTCGCAACCCCAAGAACTTGCCGTAGATGCGATGAAGCACCGTTTTTAAGAAGTCACGCTCGCGCGGGTCTTCGGAATCGAACAAATCTAAAAGCTGCAAAAACAATTTATACAATTGTAAGTTCGTCTTAAACAAACAGAAAACGAACACTAATACAACATAAACATTTGCGTTTGCGTCCGACTTGTTTCGATCATTCGTAAACTTTGTTGAGATAATATATTTTAGAAGACAACAAGTGAATGAGATTCTTATCGTCATCTATGTCAGATAAATCGCGCTATGAATGATTTGGTTTATGTGATGGAGCTCATCAACTTTATTTTCTATCTGCTGCACTGACATGTTCCGGCGTACTTATATCCATACCATACTAATATTATAAATGGGAAAGTGTAACTGTCTGTCTGTCTGTATGTTTGTCTTTCTTTCACGGCAAAACGGAGCGACGAATTGACGTGATTTTTTAAGTGGAGATAGTTGAAGGGATGGAGAGCAACATAGGCTACTTTTTGCCTCTTTCTAACGCGAGCGAAGCCGCGGGCAAAAGCTAGTACTAGGTATATCTCTAGATGCGATTAGACTAGCAGGTTCAAGCCTGCAATTTTTCGGTGGTCTGTAATAATTGTCGTTGGTCTGAAAGATACTGGACAATGTTGCCGAAGTCGTTAATACAGTTATATATTTCAAAGAAAATTTATATGTAGTCGTTGTCTCTGTTTGTTTCTATAATATTTATGGACAGGTTTGGTCCAGATTGTTTATTAAGTTTTTACTGTTTACGTCGCTATCTTCCGCATTATAATTTAACATTTGTTCTATGTGTGTAAATACCTAAGGGGTTTATGTCACCGGAAAATAACAAGATCCGTAAGTTTATCAATTTACTAGGAAATTTATAAACTTTCGTAGGATTCTAAACGGGAGATAAATTGTAATATTTTACGTCCACGTTTTCGTAAATTGATAAACTTACTGAACTCACTCGTAAAATAATAAGTAAGCAGTAACCAAACGCTAGGCACGATCTGATTGGTTGACTGTCACGTGTCACTTCTCCTTCCTCGCGGCCGCCATTGTTCGCCACGGAACATAAATAAATCAGTTTGCTTGTGCGTTTTTATTAGTTTTAAATGTTGAACTGTGTTGCAACTCAAAGAAAACTCAACTCACTACATCCGTGCCAGAGAGGAACCAGGCATTGTTGCTTCCAATTTATAGTTTGTCAAGCCTGATTATACCAGTATCTGGACACAAGCATTGCCACTATGAACGTTGACCAATCAGAGAGCAGTGTGTTATTTTACGTATTTCAAAGATGCGTATATTTAAAAGAGTTTCTGTGATTGGTCAAACCGTTTAAAATCTTACGAATAGATAACCGTTAGTTTATAAATTTACCGTATGACGTCGGAAATTGATAAATTTACGAAAATGTGAACGTAAAATATTACAATTTATCTCCCGTTTAGAATCCTACGGAAGTTTATAAACTTCCTAGTAGAATGATAAACTTACGGATCTTGTTATTTTCCGGTGACATATACATTTTTACTGGTTATCAATTTAATGCTATAACTAAACTCTAGATGCACTAAACAACCCCTGTACTATAAGCATGCAGCCGTAAGAACAAGGTTTTGTGAGTGTCACATTCCGGGCTACCGTTAGACGTCAAGATTTCCTAAATAGGTTTCTTGATCAGAAATTCAGATTTCGCAACCAGAAAGCTCTGTTTATCAGACGGAAAAAAATTGGTGTGCGCATTATAAGGCGGATCATGCGCCTTTTGGATCACGCCGCTTGATCGCGCGATCGGAGTGCGGTGTATAGTTTGGCGTGCATTCAGTTATTAAATATTTTGAACATAAACAGAACAATCATGGTCCCCAAATCTATTTCTGATCAGCCAAATTAGGCATTCTAAACCGTGATTTGTGCACCGAAAGTAACAATCGTTTTCCAGCATTGTACTCATACTTAGCTTGATATGCAACATGTGTAGTTAACTGCTATGTGATGTCATTTTACACCTTGTATGACTACAAAATGTTACAATGAAAAAATAACACATAACTATCTGATGATGGCGCCTATCAGTTATCACAAGTTTATCTCGAGTACATCTAGTCATTTATAAACTTTTTTGCTTACATGGATCAGCACTTTATGATTATTTTATATCCGAGTAGATTTTATTCTTAAAGCCTATGGCGGATATGTCATAGGTCTAACATATTACTCGTAAATATGTATTAATCACTTACATAATAAGATTAACAATTTTATAAAAGCAAAATAAATTATCATTTAATGGCTGATACCCTTACATCATACAGAAAAGAGCTATTTTAGCGACGGGCCAGTTGGTCTAGTGGTTAGTGACCCTGACTGCTAAGCCGAAGAACGTGGGTTCGATTTCCACCCAGGACGTCAGATAGTTTGTTCTGTGTTTGTAATTTATCTATAATATGTATTTATTTATAAAGTAAATAAGTATGTATATCAGTTGTCTGGTTACCATAACACAAGCTGCTTAGCTTGGGATCAGATGACCGTGTGTGAGTTGTCCTATAATATTTATTTATTTGTCTTTAAAATGAGTATACGTTTTTATGAAACATAGCTTAAGACTACACCAAATAAATCAAACTCTAATAACAAAAACTGCATCGGAATCTCGCTATTATTCTATTGCGAGTTACAATGACACAGGCAGACAAAATTATGCAGTACATAGGTATTTAATCAAAAGGTTTTTGGTTAATGTTGGTTGGTTTGGTTTGCTTGAAAGAAGTGATGAAATAATTAGAACAGTTATTAATCATAATCTGTTCCATCTGCAAATGAATATACAGTCTTTTGCAGAATCTATCTGAAAATAGTGCCCCAAAATACATCTTTACAAAAATTATTACCTGCAGTACAAATTTTTGGTCAATGACTTTCTTGCCAATAGTAGGTTGAAAATCAGTTGACTCAAGGAAGCGCAGGAAGAATTCGTAGACTAGTTGAAGATGTGGCCACGAGGCCTCCAAAGTCGGATCATCTTCTTCAGGATCAAAGTCAGGATTTTCACTTGGCGGTAGAGTGCGGAATAAATTGGCCGATATCTGAGACAGAAATAATTAGTTGTTATTATTATGCATAATTAGGTACTACTATTTATTTAGGTGATGCCTATGTCCAGCAGTGGATGTTTTTTTGCTAAAATGCTAATGATGATGATGATAAATAACGATATTAACACTCGCCTCAATTTAGGTTCCTTTTTTATGACCTGTCTAAATGTCGTATATCGCCATATATGATTAAATTTGTGTATACACAAGTCTGGCGGTCAATATTTGGCGTATTAGTCTAATATTTTGCGGAAAACCAGCTGTGTCCGTAGTTGAAAAGCATGGACACAGGTATTGCACGCATGAAAGGTGTTTTCTTGGAAATAGGTTCTTTATATTTTCATTACAAGAGCGAGTCAGACACCAGACGTAACATGCAATTGAGACATATAATATCGATCGTAGGTAGATGTTCCTATAGTCCAACACTTTAGGTAATTAACTAAATGTAAACAAACTTGATAGGTATGTCTTCCGTCTAAAAATTTCGTTTAATTAGTGTCGATAGTAATTTCGTATTCGGCTTTATTCTAAACCGATGTTAGGTAAGAAACGAAATGGAAAAAGTGTTGGTGTGGTTTTTTCAGATTTTTTTTTAATAAAAAGACACCAACATTGTTTGTTTGTTTACATTTAGTTCAGAACCTAAACCGATGGATTATAGCCACACGCTTGATACACATCCAAACACTATCGGAGAACACTATAAGAGAAGGTTGACAATATCAATCACTTAATGGTGCGAGTTCACTTGGCGTATTTGGCAAACTATTTGCTTGTTCGTTGTAACATAATATGAACCTTAATCTAATAACACTAGAGTACACTTTGTATTACCCAGGTGACGCAAATATTTGCCAAATACGCCAAGTGAAGTCACACCATAACACTTATTGAGTTTTTACGAAAAAAAAGGGTATTCGACATTCAAAAATCATAAGAGTTCAGTCGCAAATTTTAGTAAATAATCTGATCGAAAATGCTATTATTGCTAACAAATTTATCACTATTGATTGTCAAATGCTCTTCCAAGCGGCCGAAAGAGATAGAAGATATAGGAAAATGTTGTACTGTGTGCAGTATACAATAAACAGTAGACCGATTTCCAGTTGCGATTATTGTTCATCGATGGTATGTATTACTAATACCCTCTGGTATTGGCGATTAGTGATAGGTTATCTATAATAGGCACATAATTGGAGAGGAGATTGGTGACAAGTGATTGGTGATGGCTCTAGCGATTATCGTGATAATCTGATGATAACTGAAACATGGCGCAGGAGATCGCCAATGTCAGGTGCTGATGACGTTTCTAGTGGACCTGGGATGGAACGAATGAATTACTTCCTATGAAGTAGGCGAAATACGCGCTGAGACAAGAAATTGCAGACATCACCATGTTATACAATACATTAAACCTTCGAACACACGTGATTCGAGACACAATAGAAAGACAATAGCAGCGCGACAGCCGGCTGTTGCTTGGTCGTCGTCGGAAGGTTAATTCATAGTGACACAAAGTATGACAATAAGTCATGCTGCAGAAAAATAGCAACAGTAGTAAATTAACAGGAAAACAAGGCTGTAAAGAGTGTCATCAAATGTGGACACAGTACAATACTATCCACCTTCAACAGTTGATTTCAACTGAATACAGCTGATCAGGAACTGATGATAATCATTAGAGATTATAACAACCTCTACAAAATGTATGTTAGGGAAAATATTTCCTTGGCCTGGGCATTCTGTGGTTTTAGTCAATTAAGAGAAAATATTTATGTGTATGCAAATCCATTTTACAACTGGGCATGTAGGTTCGTCACTTTAAGCCATTTTTATTTCTTGATGATTGTAATACATAAACTAGTACTATGAGGTAAATGTGTGCCACTGACATACTTAGGTTGTTGACTTTACTATAGGTCTTACTTGATCTACAGATAATTTTGGGTACTGTTACACTCTCACCATTTTAATAATCTCTGGGTAAACAGGTTCGGTAAGCACTCCACGTCCTCCAGTGATGTACTCTACAAGCTCATTCAGGGTGGCACGCTTGATCTCCTTCCCCTTCAAATCAGCAACAGGATCCATGAAATCAAATGCCACACAGCATTGTCGCAGCTTACGGATGAATAGCTCTTCTTGCTCACTGCTTGGAACATCTGAAAATAAATAACATCTGTATGAGCATTGTTTAAATTTTAGTGAGCTAAAAGGATAAACTGAACAGTACAAAATACATAATATATTTATTCTATTGTTTTGCCATTGCAGATACCTGAGCAGACTCTAATTAGAATACATTCTCTATTAGATATTGGTACTTTAAATAATAATAGGTTTAATTTGCATTTTTTATAGCTGGATATTGTTTCTGATAAAAACAATGGGGTAAAAAATGAAGTTTAAGAAGAAATTCGAAAAAAAATCTTCTATAATTTGTACACTTTTGCTCCTTAATCTGGCCTATGTTTATGACTCTATAAATGCAATGTAACACAGTGAATATTGTATAGACACAAATATAAACATGTTTACAATTGACAACATTCTAAAGTAATTTTCACCTAACACATTGATTGAAATGTAATGATGTTAAAAATATAGGTAGTCATTTCAAATCCAGGCTATGAAATGAGCCTTAATATCTTTTTAGTTAGATAATCAGGAATTTAGCAAAATTAATGCATTCAGCATGTTTGAATTTTGCTAAATGTTCATATTTATACTTGTGATTATATTTTCAAAATGAACTACGTAATATTTATATTAATTGTTCAAAAGTAATCAAATGGCTTTTTATATGATAAACTTTATTCAGAAGGTTCTTCCAGGAATAAGTGCTCACTCATTGAATCCACAAAATGCTAAACAGGCAAGGATTCCAACAAATCTATGTTTTTTAAATATCAAGATAAGGACATACATTAATAAATAAATCTAGTAAAGAATACACCTTAACCTATTTTGTTTGTCAATGGAATGCACAGCCTTATCCTTTATCAGGGTAAAAGCCATCTTATCTATAACTTCTAACAATATTATCTAGGAAGCACCTATCCTAATTTGAAGAAGTCAAGTTCATTCTAATTAACAAGACTATCTGTATCAGGTTGTCCCATTTTAACATTAGTATAATAATAAATCATCCTGCTGAAGAAAGACTAAAAATAGTTACCATTCTCCACAATAACATATTGTTTGTAATGCAATAAACCACAGTTTTAATTTAAAACATATTTGAAATACCTTTTTATTTCAATGTTATTTATTTTCTGAATATTAAATAATATTAAATTACCAACACTGTGCTCAGAAGTTTCAATACATTTTCAAATGAGACAAGGTGTGTTGTTCAATCACATTTTGAAATGTGAGTTACAAATGACAAAATAAATAGAAGCTAATTCAATTATCATATTCGTGCATAATAGGATTTACAAGCAACACATAAATTTTATCAATTGACCATGAATGGTATATATTTTTAACATAGAAATTACCAAGTACAGTAGCAGAATCAAGAACACATCTTGGGGATATTCTTCAAAATTCAATCATAATAACAAATTAGATATTTCAGTGAATGCTTTTTGTATTGTTTATTGTGTTTCTCAGGTAAACCAAGTCAAGATTCTTTCTTTATGTAAACAAGATTGTTTCCTAACCTATTTACATAGTCCAACAAAAATCAAGGCAAAAGATCAATGAACTGGCAAAATTAAAATGAATTATTGTTAAAAAAAAACTTTTACGCAAATTACTACTCTGAAATTACCAAGAGAACAGAAGATTCGGGAAAAAATTTGTACAAAATTTAATGGACCCACCTTTGAGCAAGGGCAGTGCCTGCAGCTCAACATCTTGCGTGTTGCGGTATCGAGAAGAGCCCTGAGACTTCTTCGTTTTTTTCTTCAGCGACCGCTTGGCGAAAGGGTCAATTCTGTCCACAAAAGTTCCCGAAGACATTTTGGTAGTATAAAAGTGTCCCAAATGACGATAGGTAGACGGCGATCAATGCGAAAATTGTTTTGTTTCAAGCAGAGTCATGATCTGGTCCAGTCCACGAGACGAACGCGCACTTTCCGTAGGATGCACAATATTAGAGCCTAAACAAACAATTCTTCGTCACACATGACGGTAATGGAGTGGTCACACTCAGGCCATTCTTTATACACTTCAAGATTCCACAACAGTTACGTAATTTTAAACCGTCTCTATCACTAAAATGACACAAATACAGAAAAGAATAATTCGATTCACAAATTTAGATTTATTTTCTGAGGCGTGTCACGAATAGCAGAAGGCAGAAGTCGCATATACATACAAGCCTCGTGTAATATCAGCCGGTCAGTCAATGACAATATATTTTCTAACAATAATCGTAAGAGATTTTTAAAGATTTGCTTGTAATAACGCGTAAAATAGCGAATCAAAATGGTTATCGTCTTTCCTGGACGTAATCGGAAACTATAGCGGTGATGACACGGAGCAAAACTTAACACCAAAAATCTATCACCGTATTCTCGCCATCGCTCATCATCCGTTTCGACTCTAAAACTGTGCGCATTTTAACGCTATACACAAGATTATTTTAGGATGTTGCACTTTCACAAGACTAATCCAACGTATATGCGACTTTTTTCACACCGAGAAGCGATCAATTTACAAAATTTGTAACTAAAAGATTAACATCACTGGTTTGCTGCGAAAACGCTACACTCATACAAAAGTACCTATTTCTGAAAATAGATGGAGATAGAAAATGTTCAGTTAATCAGATCAAATACTTTTTATTGTATTCGTCAATACCTGTGGTAAGAAATATAATACCATTCAATTTAATGGTAAAATACGTCATAAATAACTCTAATTTGATCAGAATGAATAAGACTTTTGTATAAAGAATAAAAAGCTACTAAAATGTTTTTATGTGTTCCGGTTGTAAAACGGAGCAACAACGGTACAGATATGTACAGACTGTTGCAATAGACAATACACCGAGTGAAACTACGGAAAGAGTACTAAACTCAAAACCGAAATATAGTTTTTATTGAAGTAGCAAAATATTTTGATGTTTCGGGACCACACCAAATGTGATAAAAAATCAGGGAGCTAAAATCTTGCAGATATTTGTCCTTGTTCCTTGCAACACAACAAATACCTTCAGCCTTTAAAGTGAGGAAGAAGGAGGTGTGTGAATGCCATAATGCTTTTTAAAAGGAATCTCTAAACCAATGCTGATTATTATTTTTAAACTTTTGTTTTTCAACATCATCATTTTCTGAAACACTTTCGAAATAAAATAAATAAATATCCTTGGACAACTCACACACGGTCATCTGATCCCAAACTAAGCAGAGCTTGTACTATGGTTACAAGACAACTATAATAACTATAAATAAAAAAAAATATATATTATTTTTTCTAATTAAACATTTTGAGCCGAATTTTCGGCTCAAAATGTTTATAATAATTTCTTGGGAATTTATTCTTATTTTCGTGGCTCTATAGTAAGTATATTCTTTCTTCTTCTATTATCTATGTTCTCTATGGTATTATTATTCAGCTTTGGTTGGAGGAAAGTAGCTTTCTAAAGATTTTCCTCGATTATTACATAAATTATCGGTTTATTTAATAAATATTGAGTGCTGGGTTATGTTTGAAAGACATTTAAAAACTAAGTGTATTGTGAAATATAGAAACGTAAAGTTACTGTGAGTCGTTGGAAAAGGGTAATTAATTTAGAAAGCAACATGGAAGCGCTGACAGTTCCGCCATGAATGCAAAATAAATAGAAATTGAGAAGGTTTGAAATTCATATATTTATTTATTGTTTTCCATACGAACGCCTATTGTTTGAGATGAACATTAAAAACTAGACATGACGTAACTTTCATTATTTCAATTACGCCTTTCAATATGCTTACCTATAATACAAAGTCACAACTGAAGAAAGTCTCCCGCATTAGTTGGTTCTTGCTTGAATGTTCATTACTTCTTGCAGATAATGGTTTAAATTTTATAGTTTATACAGAACAAACTACAACGTAAAATTAATGCACGGCGAAAATGGAGGATGTATTGATTTTTCTTTACGTGTGTATAAACATTTTTCCAGAAGCTGGACGTCACTCGGACAGGTCAGAGACTTCACGATGTTGAGAGGTGGGCGTGGAGGCCGTCACAGTCCGGAGCTGTACCCCCATACGCTGAAGTGCTCCAACGCCAGTGACACTAGTTCTGCATATAGTGGAAGTGACACAATGACCTCAGTACATAGCTCTCTCGACATGGACATGGAGGTAGACCTTTCAGGTCTCCTCGAGTCCATCGTCGATTCTGATGAGGAGGAAGATTTGGAAGAAAGTATGGACAGCCTGACAGTTCGAGATGCTGTTCGGGAATGTCTTGAAAAGGATCCAAGTGAAAGAACTGATGAGGATATTGAAATACTCTTGGAGTTCACTCAACATTTAAAAGCATTCACAAACATGACATTGACAGTGCGTCGGGCCTTATGTGCTGTCATGGTATTTGCAGTTGTTGAGAAAGCTGGGACAGTAGTCATGAATGATGGAGAAGAACATGACTCCTGGTCTGTCCTCATTAATGGGCATGTTAGTATTGAGCACCAAAGCGGTGAGGCTGAGCACCTGAATGTTGGTGACAGTTTTGGAATGGCTGAAGCTACACTTGAGAAATTATACCATAAAGGTGTAATGACAACAAAATGTGATGACTGTCAGTTCGTTTGTATTACACAGACTGACTATTATCGAATACTACACCAAGGTGAAGAAAATATTAGAAGGCATGAAAATGAGCATGGTGTAGTAGTATTAGTCACAGAGTATAGAGGAGCCGCTGGAGAGTCAGGACGACAACAAGGCCATGTTGTCATCCGTGGAACTCCAGAACAGTTGATGCTACAACTCATTGAAGATAATGCACGAGATTCTACATATGTTGAAGATTTTCTGCTGACACACCGAACATTCATTGAAAGTCCTTTAGTTGTAGCAAAACAACTACTAGCTTGGTTTTCTGAACCATCTGTAAGAGACAAGGTTACTCGTGTGGTACTGCTTTGGGTTAACAACCATTTTACTGACTTTGAAACTGATTCTACCATGATGGAATTTTTAGAAAACTTTGAAATTGCACTAGAGCGTGAAAAAATGGAAAGTCAATTGAGGCTGCTAAACATAGCTTGTTCTGCAAAAGCTAGAACAAGAAGTGTCACATTATCTCGTCCTACAAGAGATGAAGCTTTGAACTTTTCAATATTGGGTGGATATGAAAGAGGTTATGGAATATTTATATTTAAAGTAGAAAAGCATTCAAAAGCTGAGGATGTTGGATTAAAAAGAGGAGACCAGGTATTGGAAGTAAATGGTCAATCTTTTCAGCATGTGAGTCATGCAAAAGCAATGGAAATAATTACAGGATCCACACATTTAAGCATCACAGTAAAAAGTAATTTATTAGCTTTTAAGCAAATGTTGTTAATGCCAGAAAATTCTCCAAGGCAAAGAGGCTGCTCCAATAGGGTCCATTGGCACACTGACCCCAGAGCCCGGCTATCAACTGCAGAACTACTCAATGATGATTCTATTACATTAAATCCAGTGTTTCAATCTCCCACCAAGAAACCTCAACAGTTGAGCATTAAGAAAGAACCTCAGAAAGGCTTCATGACATTGGGACCTAAAAGAAAACTTCAGAAAGCTTTAATGAAAATGAATCTTCTTCCTAAAAACACTATTACTGATGGTTTACCTACTGATGACAGTATTCTTTCAAACTCTGATTCCTTAAACAAAGCAAATGCCAGTACTTCCTTTTATAACTCACATAGTAACCCAGATTTAATATCTATATGTTATGATGAATATCAATCCTCCGATTATCCTGAACATGTACTCAAAGTGTTCAAGTCTGATCAAACTTGCAAATATTTGTTGGTACACAAAGAGACAACAGCAAGGGAAGTTGTAATGTTGACTTTGCAGGAGTTTGGCATCACAGATCCCAGTTCTAACTTTTCACTGTGTGAAGTGTCTGTTGCTCAGGGTGGCATCATAAAACAACACCGCTTACCAGACCAATTGCAAAATCTTGCAGAAAGAATTGGCCTCAGTTCTAGATATTACCTGAAAACCAATGGAATTACAGAGAATTTAGTACCTGATGATATGGCACCTGAACTTTTAAGAGAGAGTGTGGTACATTTCCTACAATTAAATGCAGTTGAGGTTGCTGTGCAACTAACATTACAAGATTTTTGTATCTTTCGTCAAATTGAAAGTACTGAGTATGTGGATGATCTGTTTGAATTGAAAAGTAGGTATGGCACGCCTATGTTATCGCAATTTGCCGAGCTCGTTAACAAGGAAATGTTTTGGGTTGTCACAGAAGTTGTCAATGAACAGACTTTGGCACGTCGCCAAAAAATTATAAAACAGTTCATCAAAGTTGCACGCCATTGTAAAGAGTGTAAGAATTTTAATTCCATGTTTGCTATAATTTCGGGATTGGGTCATGGAGCAGTATCCAGATTAAGGATGACCTGGGAGAAATTGCCAACAAAGTATTTAAAGCTGTTCACTGATTTGCAACAGCTGATGGATCCTTCAAGAAACATGTCTAAGTACAGACAGCTGGTTACTACAGAACAAGGCAGATCACCAGTTATTCCATTTTATCCAGTTGTCAAAAAAGATCTTACCTTCATACATTTAGGCAATGACACGAAAGTTGAAGGCATGGTGAATTTTGAGAAGTTGAGAATGATTGCTAAAGAAGTTCGCACACTTACAAATATGTGCAGTGCTCCATATGACCTTCTTACTTTACTGGAGTTAGGTAAGCAACCTCCTTCTAATGCTATGGTTGCTTTGAACCAACTTACAACTGGAGGAGTGCAGCAGGGTCAAGTGACAGTGAAAAGAAGGAAAAAATCGTCAAATGTACCAAACCCTAAAAAAATGTTTGAAGAAGCACAAATGGTTCGACGTGTCAAAGCATATTTGAATCGAATGCATGTCGAAACTGATGAAGAACGTCTTCACACATTATCTCTGGAATGTGAAGGAGCAGGACCAGCGCCCGCTATTCCCAGACGACGACATCCATCGCCATCTTTGTCTACAACAAGCAGTGCTTCATCAGCCAGTGAGAGCAAAAAGAGCTTTGCTGGTAACAAATTCGGTACTGCATCTCCTCAAGCAGTAAGGAAATTGTTGGCTCTATCAGAACCAGCTAAAACAAGGCCACATCAACCTCGGCCGCCACCACCGGGTCCCTCACCTTGTTCACATCGCCGTGACGGACCTGGCGCGGGAATTTGTTGTCCTCGGACAGCACATGAGAGATCCCATTCTGACACGCCTACTCCTCTCCCAGTCGACCTATCGGCCGAGAGTAGTAGTGTTACATCCTTAGTAAACTTGCCACTTCGGAAGACCGGGTCAGCGACGTCGAGTGACAGCGGCCACGGCTCCTGCACGGTGGGGACCTGTGCGCGGCCCGTGCCTCCGCCGCGCATGCCACCGGCGCCCTACAATCTGGCCGCTCAAGTGGCACGACTTGAGCGGCTAAGTCGGGCGCATTCTCATGAGGGCGTCACGCGCCCGTATGATTATTATCACGATACGCCTGACGATGACGACGATGATCAACAAGTATCAGCTGTTTAAAAGTTTTAAATACTCTTTAACTCAATGTCTATTTATATAGTTCCCTGTTTTGTAATCTCACATGATACATAGAAAGCACGAGTTATGTGAAATCGTTTAATATATTATTAAAATCATGTATGTACCCTTTACAACTAAGTCTAAAGACTGTATAATTATTATGTTAAGAAAAGTGCTAGTGTTATGTAAAATTCCATAGTATTATAAGATCCTAATTATTAATTACAATCATTTGACCCACCAGTTTCCAGTTTTATCTAGAGATGTTTGATGTATACCAATAGGTGTACTATTTTATTATAATGTTGGTATATCTACATTCCGTTATTTGTATATTATTATAATAATATTTTTCATTATTTTTAATTGTGAAACTTAGACCAAATAATAATTAATGTACCTTTTAACATTTATAATTGAGAATAATTTTGTTGTAGTATGTATTTTGTGGTAGCTTTGTGGACCAATAATGGGTTTGAATGTGGTTTTTCATGGTCGTATCAAATTCTGTTAATATCATGATTTTTAATTATTATTATAATTGTAAATAATAAAAATATTAATTAAACTCATCTTATCTTTTATTCATAAAACAAAATCATTTACAACATATTTGTTAAATCAACTGGCTGATTTAAATTGTGCAAGATAGTCTAGTTCTAACGGATGTAAAACGGGAGCAGGAATGACGAGGCTATGAAGCGGCGGGCCGAGGTCAAAGCTTCGCATCGCGTCCAGTGACATAACTGCTATCTGCTGGTCAGCAGCTCCGACTCTAGAAAGCCCCACTGCTGTATTATTTTTGCTTATACCTGTTAAAGAACAAAAATATACCAATACATAAAAGTATTGTTATAGTCAAGTAATTTATGGAAAAAAAAGGTTCTTTGAGCTTTATTTACTCGTTAATCTACAAAAAGACTGGTCGCGTCCGAGGAATTTCAGCGCATAATTGAGAATTGCCTTCTCATCATTCTTCACAAATTACGTTACAAAAGCCGTACACTCATTTTATGCAGTAATTTTTGTTAGCAGTATGACGGGCCTGTTGGTCTAGTGATCAACTAATCGGAGATCGTAGGTTCGATTCCCACCCAGGACAAACTTTGTGTCATGAGCATGATTGTTCTGTGTATAAATAATAATTTATCTATGATACGAGTAAATTATATATAACTAGCTTTTGCCCGCGGCTTCGCCCGCGTGGATGTCGAACTTCTATCCACTATTTTAACCCTTTTTTTGGCAGTGGGAAATCATCAAATGACTTCTCCCGTCCTGGATGGGGCAGGAGGGCGTGTCAGACTTTTACTGACTAAAACCCACCCTTCGATTGCCCTTTATGTTCCGGGGCCACGGTAACTATTATAAATATTACGCAACACTAACCCTGTAGGGGTTGATTTCATAAAAAAACCTTAGTGGCTTATGCTTACTCTTCACATAGATTAACCCCTCCAAGTTTCATGTCTCTACTTCGTTATTGTTAAATATCAACAAAGCGTTGGTATCAGTCTGTGAGTATACTATTATATGTACATCAAAACTACTTTTCCACCCTGGGCGGGGCGGAAGGGAGTGTCATGTCAGACTAATGGCCCTTTATTTTCCGGGGCAGCGGTAACTATTAGAATTAATCCGCAACCAATGCAATGCATTGGCCCTAGAGGGCCCCGTCACGTGCTGACTGCTCTTTAAGGTGCGAGTGGAACAAACGTGTCGTCGACACGAACCTAGTCCCGCGCCTACAGTGGCCGGTAGTCGTCTTGCGACTCTCTACGCCTGGGTTACTGTCCGAGGCGTGAGGCGTGACGGTGTCACACGCGCGCCGCGGCCTCCTCCTCCAGCATGACTGCTTGGCAGAAGGAGGCGACACTCAGCTTCCCATTCAGTCACCCCCGCCGATATCCTCTGCAAGAACACGGCGGTGGCCCCGAGTGGGGCATACCACCACCGTATCCTCTAGGCAACCCTTGCTGCAGTGGTGACACCCGGCGTCGCTTCCGCCCGAATCCGACACAGGAACCTTCCGAAATGTCCGGTCTGGTAAGGATCTGTTTTCGGCGATACGTAAGAGCACTGTGGCGCCTCGCCAGCCACTCCTCAAAGAGACGTGCCCACTACTGGATTGCGACAGTCGCAGTCTCCATTCCGCCATAAGATCCCGCCGGAGCTGAGGTGCATCGCGCTGCAATTAACCACGGCAGCGCAGTTATTTTTGGTTACTGATCGGCTCCCGTGGCTCATGGTGCAATGTTATGTAGCACAATATTATGTGTTATTCTGATATATATAAGCTACGAATATCTTGCAAAGCCATCGACCAGTCTTGCTACTTACTGCTCGTATGTATCATCATTATATTGCTGCGGAGTCATTTTAAAACTCTGTGATAATTCTAATTATATTTATTGTAATTAAATTAAGTAAACGGCAATTTTGTACAAAATTTAAAACTTGTATTAGATAACGTATTTATATGGATTTACTATATTCATGAAAACCCCCTGACAAATCATGCATTATTTTAAGACTAATTTTATTACCATGAAAATGGTTATAGTGAGTGAATTATTGATATTAGACATATGCTTTCGCGGACTTTTTCTTAGAACGTTTTAAGAAACAATTCTTTAGTACATAATTTTTGCGTAACTTCAACCATTTTGTCACACTTTTCATTACTGCTCGGCTCCTATGTGTCTTAGTGATGTGTTATATAGCCTATAACCTGATTATAATCGTACCAAGTTTAATTAAAATTCCTTCAGTAGTTTTTCTCACCCATGCGTGCACATACAGACAGACAGAGAGACAAAAATTTACTGATTGCATTTTTGGATTTGTAGTATCAATCACCAATCATCCTTCAATAATGGTGCCGATTCTCTTGTTCACAAACTAACGTAAATTTAAGTTAAGTGCATCTTTCTCTTTCCATTTAATTAAGAAAAGGACAGAAGATAGAATATTAGGGGTGCGTTCCTAAAAGGGTAAGAATTACACGGAGTAGTGCGAAAGTTACTCTAGAGCGTTCCGAAATGAGCCGAGTGAAACCGAGGGTAACCGAACAATCACTCGACAGCTACCCGAGCAGTATTTTGGAACGCTTTCGGTAGAGTAATTTTCGCACTGACAAGTGCGATTTCTCACCCTTGGCTGAGCGTCGTTAAAAATTACCTGACATATGTCAAAATCATATATGCGCCAATGTTGAAGTTTGATGTTGAAGAATGAATTTACTAAAGTATAAAGGAACAGGTAGTACTTATTTATTTGCAAAATATGCTTAAAAACACAATTTTCCTTCTTTGCAATAGAGATAAAAGTTTATGTTGACAGTGGTGCCGATTCTCTTGTGCACAAACTATCGTAAATTTAAGTTAAATGCATCTTTCTCTTTCCGTTTAATTAAGAAAAGGACAGAAGATCAAATATTAGTTAAGTACTGTCAAATTTAGACACTGCATAGATAATTTAGAAGCAATTTAAAAACATGGCGTCTAAATATACGTCAATTGTCATCAGGCGCTGTCTAATTTGACAGGATTAAACTAAAATGTATCTTCTGTCCTTTTCTTTAAGAAATGGAAAGAGAAAGATGCACTTAACTTAAATTTGCGATATTTTGTGCACAAGAGAATCGGCACCATTGTCATCATACGATCCTAACCATCATGACCCTAACCCGTTCCAAAACAGTAAATCGCTCTGTAGCGTTCAAAAACAGTACAGCCGTTTCTCTTTCTTTTGTTGTTTCTATCTCTTTTTAATTTCCGAGTGAATTATTCGCACGTTTTGGAACGCACCCTTGTTAAGTCCTGTCAAATTTAGACACTCCATAGATAATTTAGACGCGTTTTAAAAACATGGCGTCTGAATATACGTCAATTTTCTTCCGGCGCTGTCTAATTTGACAGGATTAAACTAAATTGTATCTTCTGTCCTTTTCTTTAATAAATGGAAAGAGAAAGATGCATTTAACTGAAAATTAGTCTAGTTTGTGACCAAGGGAATCGGCACCATTAATTTTAGAACTGTAGAATTGACCTCTCTACAGTTTGTGGGCACTTATAGGCTGAGGATGTCGTTATAGCGGCAACAGATAAGGATCCGACTCTGGTGACAGAACAAAAAAATCCTCTCTGCTCACCTGCTTAAGTGGTGGAACCAACATACAAAGTTTTAAGTGAATCCATAAAGAAATAAAAAAAATCTATTTAACCCCTTTTCTCCCCCAAGGGGGGGAAATTCCAAAAATCCTCTCTCAGTACTCAGCCGCATCACTGGTGGAACCTACATACAAAGTTTTAGGTGAATCCATAAAGAAATAAAAAAATACTATTTTTCCCCCTTTTCTCCCCTGTGGGGGGGAATTTCCAAAAATCCTCTCTTAGTGGGCGCCTACATCCCCCAACAAACACACATGCCAAATTTCAGCTCTCTACGACCTAGTTTCGGCTGTGCGTTGTCTGTCAGTCAGTCAATCACTCAGTAACGGAAGCGTTTTATATATACAGGGTGTCCCACGGCTATGCCACATGGAGGGAAAGTACCTTAAATCTTGTAGATAGAACATTTTACTGAAATAAGACACTATATGAATTTTAAAAACAATTTAAATTGCATTCATAGATTTTCAAATAATTAAATGGTTGGGCCGGGAATCGAACTTGTTCCACGAGAAAAAATAATCATCCTGTAGTTTTATCATAAGGATCATTTTTTGCTAAATAACATAGTGTCACAAATAAAAGGAAGGCCGTGAATTTTAACATTTGATGTAAAATTTTGTTCTGAAAAGTTAAAAGCTTACATTGCCGTAAGGATATACAATTGACAATCATAACTACTTATTACTAATTAATCTACCCACTTGAGTAGAACGCATCATTTAAATAAATAAATATCCACCACTATCACTAAGTTAGTAGCGTATCATGGTTTAGTTGCGTCAATTTTGAGATTTGGGATAATATTCTGGGGAAATTGTAGTCTAAGGGAACAGGTATTCAAGGCTCAAAAACGCTGTATAAGATCTATGTGTAATATGAAGGTAACGGACAGCTGTGCACCTGTATTTAAGTCCCTAAAATTATTAACGTTTCCATCGCTTTACATTTTTGAAATGGCTCTTTTTGTGATATCAAATATGCATTTTTTTAATTTGGTGTCAGGAAGTAAAAGAGGGCCAATTAGGGCACAGTATAAACATAAGTTACGTGTTGGTGGTTTTAATACTGCCTTAGTAAAGAAAAATGTTATATGTATGGGTCCGACTATATTCAATAAGATACCAGATGGAATAAAAAATGAGGCCATTCCACTTTTTAAAAAGAAATTAACCGCCCTATTAGTTAATAAGTGCTATTACTGTATTAGTGAATTTTTGAACGACATACACTTAAATTAATTCTAACACTTTCATATCCTTAACCTACTTTGTTATTTTGGTATCATTATATTGACATCTGTATTTTAAATTAAATTATATTTTGACATCTATATTTTAAATTAGATTATACATTGACATCTGTATTTTTAAATTACAACTATGTATTTTCAATTTCTAATATCAGTATTACAGTTGACATTTTTTATTCTTTTCAAATTAGTTTCACTAGTATTTGGTATAGATAATGCATCTCACGAGTCGCCCTATCCACTGACAGAAAATGTTTGCATGCCTAATTTAAGGTAGATTGTATAAGGATCATTCACTTAAAAACCACCTGTAACATGTACCTACTTTCTGTGCAAATAAAGAATTGTATTGTATTGTACCATAACAAGACCACAAAATCGTCAGGAAACGAAATAATCAAAAGTTATCACTGTATTCTAGAAGAAGGGACTAGTTTTGAGCATTTAAAAAAATTACCAATTTTGTATTAAAAATGTTAAAATTCATGGTCTTTCTTTTATTTTTGACACTATGTTATTTAGCAAAAAATAATCCTTGTGATGAAGCCTTTCGATTGGTAGGATAAAACTACAGGCTGATTAATTTTCTAGAGTAACGGGTTCGATTCCCGGTTCAACTATGTATTTATTTAAATATCTATGAATGCAGTTTAAAATGTTTTCAATATTCAAATAATGTCTTCTTTCAGTAAAATGATCTATTTACAATATTTAAGGTACTTTCCTTCCATGTGGCATAGCCGTGGGCGTGGGACACCCTGTATAGATATCAGCTTGTCTGGTTACTATGACCCAACTCTTCTTACGCCCGAATACTCGAACGTCACTTAACTTTAAGACGCTCTCAAATCTGTTGCTGTCTTTGTCACTGGTTGTTTTTGAAAAAGAGTTATAGTTGCTTAACCACCATGCGCAACAATTTGTTACTGTTGGTACCCATTGCAGATTATTTGATTGCGGGCTGTTTCAAATAAATAGTTAAACCGATTTCCCTCGATTTCGGCATGATACCATCATCAGATCCTGGACCTGGTGACAATGGGACCATTTGGGAAGTGTACCCTTTCAAACAAAAAAAGAATTTTTCAAATCGGTTGGTAAACGACGGAGATATGCGCGAACATAAAAAAAAAATACAAACATCCGAATTGAGAACCTCCTCCTTTTTTAGAAGTCGGTTAAAAAGGGAGTATATATTATTATACCATACAGCGCCTGTATTTTGTATACATCGCCAATAAACCTTCGTAAGTATTGATATTAAAACACATGTGATTCGAGACACAATAACAGACCGACAGCCGGCTGTCGCTTGGTTGTCGAAAGGTTGGTTGGGAGGTCGAAGGTTGTTAAACTTTCATTGCACTATAATTATAAGGAAATATCAACGGGTATCGTGACCACTAGCAAAAGCAACTGTTGTGTTGTCTACCTGTGTCTGGGTTATTTTCGATTATTTGCACCAATTGCTCAGCTGCTTCTTTAACCGACATAAATTTGGGCTCCATATACTGGCGGACTTTTTTAGTTAATGATTCTTCTGTTGGCTCTTTTACCTTGATATCTGAAATAATAAATAGTAATTTGAGTAAGCGGCATTACATAGACTCTTTTTTGTAATCGTAGTGAATAACAGGTTTTAACACCAACAATTAAAAAAAAACTGCCTCCTAAGTTATCAAGATCACAACTGCAGCTAACATATAGCTTGAATTTTTGGTTTACCTATTTCAGAGCTGCGGAGCCACCATCAACTTAGTGGTAACACTATAATTTTAATACCCTTCTTTTTGCATTGGAGGTTAAAAATGTAAGGTTACAGAGACATTAGTGATAAATGATGTTAAATGATGTAACTTTACACGGCAACATCCAAGAGGTCTTAGATAGTGCAATCTAAGACCTCAAAAAATAAAAATTTCTGAAATTTTGCTTTTTTATGAACAACTTCATGATTTCACTCAGAGAATGATTTTTTTACAAATTTATCCATTCTTAGTGGTGGTGGTGTAACTTAGTAAAGAGCTGGGTGGTGCAGTGTACTGGGGTACTAAAGTTCTAGAGGCTTTAGATCATACATGGGCCCTGACAGCAGAATCTGCATAATTATTATCATTATCTTAAAATGAAGATGTCTTCTATGTTTTGTCACAGGGGCTGCTGGTTACCTAGCTATGTCATTTCACCTATTTTATATGTATTTAACTCCTTCACAAAAATTCAGGGTTCTATATTGATTGAGTTGGCAAGTCTTCCATGAGGACATCATAGTTTTTTGTTAATAATGTTAATTTACATGTTTTCTGCAACAAAAAAATGTTGCTGAAACAAAGATGCTAAACTTTGTTTCATAATAAATACCACACTGCAAAGAACATTTTTTTGTTGCCTAAATTAAGGGTAGTCAAAAACCAGAAGGTTTGCTAACCAGTCCAAGGAATATTTGTTAACCACTTAAAACTACAACTAACTTTAAACATATAGGTAGCAGCATTCAGTTTACTATGGAGAGTGCCAAACTGAAGAAAACGATGATCCAGTACTCTGGTTTAGAGGACTTTTGTTGTTACTTGCCTAATAAGCAAAGGGTGTGTAAGTTTCTTGAATAATTTCCAACAATTCTCTCAAAGAAACTATCTGGTTTCCATGTATCTGTCCAGTAAGGTATTGAAATAGTTTCTCCAAAATTGTACAACTGTAATCCACAACAGCTTACAGCATTCATTATTGAAGCATTATGAATAATCTGAAAAATAATAATGAAGTTATGCTAAAAATAGAAATGTATTTGTTCTACCTATTTGCAAACTCTACCCACTGACCATGCTTCCTTCTTAATATGCAAGGTATTCAGTAAGCAATAATATTTTTTTTTAAACTTATGTTACACTTAGTTTGCACAATCTGGCCATTTAATTTTGTTACCTGTGTTTTTACACCAAATTGTTTAGCTCGTAGCAGCATATCTGTATGTGTTGTAGCTCCCAAGGGATCTCCAACAACCAGCAAAGCAATGTCAGCATTCTTAGCTTCCAATAAAACATCATCAATTGCACCCTCACATAATTCACGGTCTGCTAGCACCAACGGCCGACCATAATAATCTTCCTGAAATCATTAATAAAAACTCAATAACAGAGTATTATAAATATACTTCATTTTACACAAGTTAAGACAATATTTCGCTACATGAAGCGAATATACTCGCTACCTATAAAATTAAATATTTACCAAAATATCTTTTCCAACTGTGAGTATTGAAGTATAACCTTCCAGCAAAACTTTGTCACATTTTCGAACAATTTCCAAGCCTTTTACAGTAATGTCTTTTGCATCACCTAATCCTAAACCTATTAAATAGAACATATTTGTTTACGTTATGATGATAATTCGTTTTGGACCAGCCTTACACCAACCACATCGAGTTAAAACTTGTGAAACAGATTTAAATTGAATCAAACAACGCCGGCGCCGCCTGCTGGCTGCCTACATTTCGTGATAACATTGATAACATTTGACACCAGTGTTACCATTTATTTTTCACTGTTCCTGCCAATTTTTTAGGTAAATCCTGCTAAACCTGCTAAAACAAAACTGCAAAACTGCTAAAACAGTTATTTATTACTCTTTGCTTAGAGTTAGTAAGATGATTAATAAAAATACCTAATAATAATACATTTTTATTTCAGAATCAAGTTCCATAAAGGAACGTTAAGTACCTACAAGTAAAATGTAAAGTTTTACTAACAGACGATTGCCCGCTATATTCAATAAGACATTTTTTGTGTTTATTAGTTTCAGAATGCTCTACACTCAAACGTGGAGCCAGCACACTGTTACATGCTTTGCAGTATTCCTTTTTTTATCGTTACCCTTATGACGCGATAACCAAATGGAAAACAAAGGATTTTGTTCCCATTCGCTCCGGTAACCGTGCTCATACTAGCGCTTCAAGTTGACAAATAAACTAAGAAAACGAAATACAATAGTAACGTTTATCTATTTATCAGAGTTCAGAGGAATCCCAACAAATAGTTCCAAGCTTTGATATAAAACTAAGCAAAGATGGTATGAACATAAAGTTTACTGAAAAATGTTAAAATATGCTAAATTTTCCGATAATGCTAAACATCCTGCTGTGGCTAAAATTTTACTCTTAAAAATGCTAAAAAAGCAGGATCCTGCTAAAAATGGCAACACTGTTTGACACATGACATAACAGTCATGTCAATCTAGATAATAATCTGTGGTTATTAGCACAGATAACTATATACTAGTCAGACAGTTAATAGTGGTGAGCTATCACTGAAAAATACTCGTCGTAGGTATCATACCGGTTAAAAAATATCACCGGTTAATTAACTCCTTCTCTGATTTTTACAAGTAGGCACATCACTAGTGGTTGGAGTGTCGCTTAAGGTGAACGCAGATTTGGCCGCACCGCACGCGCCGCAGTCTCCGCATTCGAATTCTTTATATGAAGTTCTATGCCACCTCGCACACCTACCCGCGCCGCAGTTGCCGCAGACCCTGAAACGACCGAAATCCCCAATCCGCAGCTGATGACGTCACCCGCACGCAGTGGACGCTGCGGCTAGCGCGGCGCGGATGACGTCATTCGCATCCCCGCCCACAGCAGCGTAGCGCGAGCCGAACCCGGATGCGTGCGTAGTGCGTAAAATATCGATATTTACACGAGGGATATCGATGTTAAAAAAATATCGGTCCCAAGACCGATACATCGATATTCCTGACGATATTTAAAAAGAAATATTAAGTTTGGCCAATTTAATAAAAATAAGTCTACTAGAAACAGTCTACAGTCTAGTCCATTTAGCACTAAACTATTGTTTTAAAAATTAAAATAAAAACACATATTGTTATTTAAGAAAACGTTTACTTTTTTTAATTAAAAAATCTAGAGATAGAATTAAGAAAAAAGAAGCTTAGATAGTCTTGTACCTAGAAGTCTATTTCTTTCTTGGGTAATGCTCAATACGTAAGCGCGTGACGGCGACCAAACGTGTTGACAGCTGTGTGATCCTCAAACAACTAAAGAGCGATATCTTTATTTTTTACTAATGTCGTTGATACATCGGCGATATATCGTTCATAAAAACATCGATGTTTATATCGATATTTATGAGCGATATATCGATATTAAAAAGCTGTGCCGTTATTCGAAGCCTACATATGTGAGAATAGCGTTTGACGTTTAATCCTGTGGCAACACTATCAATATATCTGTCCTTTTTCCTCTTACGTACTACGACTATTGCTGTCTCTTTCACACCTGGTAGGGGAAGTGTCAAGCGGTAAGCATAAAAGACTTGACACGACCGCCGCGCGACACATTGGCGTTTGATTTTCAACCTGTGCAACACGGTCCGAAAATCGGTGAGTGATTCAAACTTTTAACGGTTTTTCCGTTCGATAAATTTTCTTTGTGTTTTATATCTGTCCTAAAATTATTGTTCAAGAAAGTGATTTCATAGTGCATGATGGAAAATAATAATAAGCGTAAAGCACCCGCTGATTCCGATCAAAATAATAGTGACCCTAAACGATTTTGTGATCAAAGCTAAATAATTTAGTGATGCAAGTAAATTCTATTCAATCTTTTTTATCGCAATTAATGCTACCCTCTCAATTCGAAACGGTCAGAAATTTAGATTCAAATTCCGTCGATTACCAAAACGACGATGATGTTTTTGACGCGAATATCAGTGGCGAGTTGTTCGAGGAGGAAAATTTTCAAATGCGGCGAACCCGCAACAGACAATTTATTATGCGGAGAACCCGCAACAAATAATTGAACACGAGGTGAACCCGCAACCAACAATTGAGCACGCGGCGAACCCGCAACAAATAAATGAACCCGCGTTGATTCCTATTGAGTCAAAATCTGAGTCTCAGTCAACGGACGTTGTAGCTAAGGACACACAATTTTCATTACTTGTTAATACAGTCGTTAAGGAACCCGCGGTTCCTAAAACCTCACAAAATTACCTCGATAAACTAAAAGAGTTGCAACATTTTGAATCGGATAATTGGTCAGATGTTAGATACGCAGATGTGCAGAAAAATTATTGTGCTTCCCCCGGTTTTGTTGAACTAGAATCAAACGAAGAGTTTAAACCTTACGAATCGTCCCTCAACCTTCTTTACACAGAGCGCGGATTTGCTGCTATTTCTTTTGCCTTGCTTAAACAAAACGAAGCTTTAGAGCAAGTTATAAGAACCTTTGTTTCTTGGCTCGGTTCTGTAGAAGTGACCGATACGAAAGCGGTCGAAACAAAATTATGCGATCTTTTTGCACAAAGCGAATATAAAAAGGTCTCGAACGACCTCCTTCAGATGGCATGTGGTCATCGCGCAGATTTAGTACAGCAGCGAAGGGACACTTTATTAAAGCATGTTAAAGATAAATTCATTAAATCATCTTTGCGCAAAATTCCTCCGTCTTCTAGCCATTTGTTCATGAGTAGTGACTTGTCGGCTACAATAGAAAAGAATGGGGGTAGTACAAAAATCTTTTGGCCTTCTAAAGAAACTAGACCTAAAAAATCGACAAACTTTAATAATGCGAGTTTGAAACGGAACTTTGTGCCTGCGCAAGGCCAAAATCAGTTCTCTTTTCCACCGGCGCACGGTGGCAACGTTGCTACGATGCCTTCGCAAGGCATTCAAATGAACCCAGATTTTCCGCCGCCTCAAGGTCTATTTTCATCTTACAATAATACTTTAATGTCTCCAGCAACACTTTTGCCGCGTGGCCCAACTCAAAGCGGATTATTTCGCTCCAGAAACGTTCGGCCTTCGCAAGGCAGACCCGGTAAACAATTTGCTGACCGACCCCGCGGCACCGGTCGTGGTGGGCGAAAATTCTGACTCTTTTTTCCAAGCAGGACAACTTGCAAATTACCCAAACAGGTGGGGAGAGCTAGGAGCGAACAAGACGATTATCGATATAATCAGCGGATATCGAATTCCGTTCAAAGTAAAACCACCACTGCATTCCCCATTTTACGACCATCCGCTCCAAACGCCATCTTCTCAAGAAATGACTACAATGTTGTCCCAGCTTGTACAAACAAATGTTTTAGAACAAGCACCTCTAACACCAAGCTTCGTATCCCAAATGTTCCTAGTGCCCAAGCAGGACGGTACTCAGCGCCCAATTTTCAACTTGCGCAGTCTGAACAAATTTGTACACGTAAGCAAATTTCGACTAGTGAACATTCAAAAAATTCCCACCTTCCTTCAGCCTCAGGACTGGATGGCGAAAATAGATTTATCCAATGCGTATTTTCACGTTCCAATTTCCCCTTCACACAGATGTTTCCTGCGCCTTATTTATCAGGGGGTTCTGATGCAAATGACTTGTCTGCCCTTCGGGCTAGCCACTGCTCCGAGAACATTTGCCATGTTGACAAATTGGGTCGCGCAGACCCTGAGAAGCCAGGGTGTACGCTTGCTAGTCTACCTGGACGACTTTTTAATAGCCCACCAAGACAAAATCATGCTTCAGAAACATGTCTCGTTGACAGTTGGGCTACTAACTTACCTAGGCTGGACAGTAAACTTTTCGAAGTCAGTCCTGATCCCTCAACGTCGGCTTCGGTTCCTGGGTATTATGTGGGACCCATTCCACAACGTAAAATGGTTGCCAAGCGACAAATGCCTGACTTTGACTCGCAAAATTCAAAACGTTCTGCAGACGAAAACTGCCAGTCTAAAGATCATGCAATCCCTAATAGGTCTTTTGAATTTCGCAAGCTTTTGCATTCCAATGGGGCGATTACATCACAGGGCCCTGCTGACCTTTTGCCAAGCGCTGAGAGACATGCGTCCTCATACACAATTTCCTGTTCCCGAGTTGGGAGTAATGGAGCTGAATTGGTGGTTGCAAAATCTAAACAGCCAGTCAGTTATTCATCCGAGCCCAGTGTCGCATTATATAGCAACAGATGCATCAGGGTTGGGTTGGGGAGCTCAAATCGACAATATGATAATGTCGGGTACGTGGTCAATTCCCGAACTCCAACTTCACTCCAACCAAAAAGAAATGTTGGTAATATTAAAGGTGTTTCAAGTTCTAGCCCCCCAAATGCAGAATTCCACTGTATCGATACAGTCCGACAATCGGACCACTCTCTCATATCTGAAAAACGAGGGTGGAACCCAGTCGATGTCCCTGTTATGTCTAACGAAACAGGTTTACCAAATTTTGGATCTGTTCAAAATAAATCTTACGCTCCACCACCTCCCGGGTCGTTACAATGTGGAAGCGGATCGATTGTCCCGCCAAAACAAACTACCGGAATGGCACCTGCTACCCCAAATTACACAAAAGATCTTCTCGAAGTGGGGCCCTCCGGAGATAGATCTGTTTGCGTCCCAAACGGCTCATGTAGTACCACGCTATGTAAGCTTGGATTTAACCGACAGTCAAGCAGAATTCTACGATGCCTTGAGCCGAACATGGAATTATTCTCTGGCGTGGGTATTCCCGCCACCATTCCTTCTACCCCGAGTTTTGACACACCTCAACAGTGCTCGAGGAATCTATGTAGTGATAGCTCCCAGGTGGGAGAAGGCATTTTGGCGTCCAGACCTCCGCAGCAGGTCAATAGTACCCCCATTCACCATTTGCAATCTGATGGAAGTTTTAGTAGATACGTCAACGAGCCTTCCA
Source organism: Athetis lepigone (assembly GCA_033675125.1). Lineage (NCBI taxonomy): Eukaryota > Metazoa > Arthropoda > Insecta > Lepidoptera > Noctuidae > Athetis > Athetis lepigone. The sequence continues at coordinate 7,928,510 of CM066214.1, forward strand.
CCTCCCAAAGTCCAGGAAATGACGCTGGAAGCGTGGAAATGTGGGGGTGGACTGAGGCTGTGAAAGGATGGTCTCAGGACCAAATACAACTTTTGAAATCAAGTTGGCGAAATTCATCTCTGAAGTCATATCAATCTGTGTGGCGTCGATGGTCAAGCTGGGCGCTAAAGAACAAAGTATCTTCAACAGCTCCTTCTGGATCAGATTTAGCCAGGTACTTATCCGATCTATATTTGATAGAAAAGTTCTCTAAAAATACTATTTTACTACATAAATCAGTAGTTTCAACTCTGTGTAATCCAAATCTTACAGAAAGGTTAAGTTCTCATCCACTTGTTCAGCATATTTTAAAGTCTATTTCTAATAAAACACCAAAAGGGGACAAGCCTCCTATTTGGGATGTTGATGTTTTATCATCTTGGCTTTCGAACAATTTTCAACTCAACTTTGACCTATTTGAGTGTTCTAAGCGTACCGCCTGTATACTATTACTCTGCTCAGGGAGGCGGGTACATGACCTGACCCTACTTTCTATTCACCCTGACAATTTTGTTGTTTCAGAAAATTGTATCACTTTTTGGCCTAAATATGGATCAAAGACAGATAATGAAGACTACCGACAGTCTGGGTGGAGATTATATACAAATCCAGATTCACTTTCCCTAGATCCTGTGTTTTGGGTAAAGTCTCTGATTCGCCTATCAAAAACTAGACGAGATGAGTGTAAATCAGACAGTCTATTTTTGACAGTATGTGGCTCTCCAAAAGCTGCATCCAGAACCAACATTGCAAATTGGCTGAATATATTATTGAAGGAGGCAGGCATAAAGGCGACCCCTGGAAGCTTCAGGCCAGCAGTATCATCAAAGAATTGGATACAAAATTTCCCGATTGACGAGATTCTTAAAGGTGCTCCTAAACGGGCAACATAATTGCTGCAATTTTATTGCAGCAATTTTTTGAGCATGGCCCGGCAACTCCAGCAATATTGCCGGCGCTGCTCGGCAATATTTTTGTCATACAAAAAGTGTTGCCCGGCAATACCGGCAATATTGCAGAGAGTTCGGAAACATTGCCGGGCAATGCCGGCAATGTATTGCAGCAACACAATTGCAGTAAAAAATTGCCCGTTTAGGAGCACCTTAAGAGAGGTAATTGGCGCTCGCAGAATGTATTCATAAAATTTTATAAAGGAGCTGTGTTACCGGAAGAACAAAGAACTTCTATAACTAGATTATTTTCTCCTGTTTAATTTTGTTTAAAAGTGAAAATATTATATATTTTGTTTTTTTTTTTTGTTTGTTTGTCAGGACTTTATTATTATTATTTTTTAATAATACTTCAAATTGATGATTATAAAAGTTTATTTTTATAACTTTTTAATAATAAATGTTGATTATGTTTACCAAATTTCCTTTGTTTGTCTGATACTTACCTATCCTTTTTTAAATACATTAAACATTACAATACAGTTGTTCACTATAATAAAATAACATACCCATTACATACATACATAATCATACATAACGATGACATATATCTGCTTCGTCTGCTTTCACACCAGGCGATAACAAACACGTCTCACATATGTAGGCTTCGAATAACGGCACAGCTTTTTAATAACAGCGTTTTACCATCCAATAAAACGCTTATTAAAAACTTGCCTAATTCGAAGCCTACAATTTTTATTTCTGCCTGGTGTATGTGAAACACAATAGCGGACCATCCACTAACGTTCATTCCTTCAGGCTTGTCCCGTCGTTCAATCCGTACAGAAATGCGACGGGATAAAATAAAACCGTTGAAGCCACTAACTAAACCACAATCCTTCGTTCTTTCCCCTGGCTTTATCACGACACGCCAGTCCGGCAGGAAAAACAATCCTTCAGTGACCATCCACACGTTTGTGTACATTCCTGTCACTTTGCATCTTGTCAGCCATACCGAGGGATTGCGCGTGTGTGGATGGTGACAATCCTCCTATTTTATGAAGATTGTTGTCATTTGAAAGGAATGCTCGTCATTTTGAATAATCTTTATGGATTATTTTCATTTTGCAACAATTATGTTTATATTTATCTTTATGTTTATGTGAGTGTACCTATATGTATTTATATATATACTACTATATTATGTAAATATATTATAAGCCAAACTCTGTGTGAGCAGTTTCGATCCCCACTACCTTCTATAAAAGCGAGCGCTCAGTTGCGTCCGGTTTCACTTGCTGTTTGGTCGTCGAGGAGAAAGGTGGTTGGCGTCGATACTGTAAGACTGTTCTTTTTTTGCTTATCTTTATTTTGCCTATTTATTGTGCTGATTTTGTGTTTGAGAATTAACGGTTGTTTAGTGTTGTTTACATTTTTGAATTATTTTCGGTTATAGTGAATTATTGTTTATTTAAGTTGTTTTGTAATAAAAACTAGTTAAGTTTGTTGTGATCTGTCTTTTTTTTAATATTTAACACCTCTGGTTCCTAAAATCAGAAGGTGGGATAGAATTTCGCTCACAAATAGCCTTGTCAGATAAAAACAACCGTTAATTTTCGTAATTATGCCACGTGCTTCTCGTGAACGGTTGGTGGAAACACTGAATAGCACCGATGTGAATCGTAGCCGACGCAGTGAATCTTCGCGACGCGATAGGCGCCGTTCGCGGTCACATAGTGATAGATCTCGTGTTCGGTCGGGCAGTAGTAGAAGTCGTTTACGATCTCGCGGTGGTGAGGACTGCTTGCGTGCACAACGTGATAGTACGCGTTCCCGGTCACGCTCGCGCCATAATAAGACTCATCGTGACCGTTCGCGGGCTCGAGATGCATCCCGTTCGCGTGAAAGATCTAGGTCACGTTCCGTTTATTCGCGTCACCGCCGGAGTAAATCACGGTCCTACCCTCAAGAGTGTACCGTGAAAGACACCTTAGGTGCAATAATGTCGCGACTGACCGCGATAGAGGAAAATACTGCCAGTGGCTCGCATATTCCATCTACCCATCGTGGCAGCACACCTCCTTTCGATAAAAACAATAGTCCTACAACGCGAACACTTGCTGATGCTATAGGTTTGCTAGTGACTAGTAAGCGTAGTAACAATTATTATGTGTCAAATTTCGACCCGGCTATAAATAATTTTGAGGTATGGTGCAACGAGGTGGAAAGGGCTAGGTTAGCGAACCGTTGGGATAATTTCGAGTGCTTCTCTCGCGTAGCCCGGTGCTTGAGAGGCGATGCAAAAGTCTGGTTAGATGAGTGGAGTATGAATGAGCGTTCGTGGTCCAACTTCGTGAAGGAATTTAAATCTCTGTGTCCTCAAAAGATCAACTATGCTCAGATTCTTCATGAAGTCATAAACACAACTTCCGAAAGATTCCTATCATATGCTGAATACGCACGTCGTTCGTTGCTGCGCTTACGAGTAATCAAAGAACTCATGGTTCAAATAGTGATACATGGCATTAGTGATGTGCAGGTACGCGCAGCAGCGACCAACGCTGATTTAACAATCGAAAACCTTGTCTCATTCTTGTCCACCTATGTTAAGCCCGCTCGCAGGTCTGATAATAATCGTAACCCGGACAAATCGGTTCCGTCTAGCTCTAATATGACTAAAAAGCGCCACCCTAATGGATCGGGTCGGACTGATAACAAATGTTTTACTTGCGGTCAGACTGGTCATTATAAACACCTATGTCCCAATAAACGTAATTTTTCGGATAAGCGCAATGGACGCGACACGCTCGATAAGCGCGACACGCTCGATAAGCGCGACAAGCACGATAACGGCTCCAGACCAGTTTGCTCTTTTTGCAAAAAGTTAGGACATAAGGAAAGCGATTGCTTTACTAAAGCCCGGTCTGAAGCTCGAAATAGCAGTAACAACAACAATCAGCATAAGGTTAACCTGTGTAGTGAGCCTTCTAGGGCGAGTGATAACAATGACATATGTACAGCTGTGATTCAAGGTGTACCAGTTGATATTCTCATAGATAGTGGTGCACTCAATGTGTCATTGATATCATCCGCGGTGGTAAATTACTTCTCCGGTTCTCGAAAACCAATTAACTGTTCTCTCAAAGGAATATGAGATAGGGGTTTGTAGCTCGCGAATACATTACTCTTACGGTTGAATTTAGTGAGATAGCACTTGAGGTCGACTTTGTTATTGTACCCGCGCTGTACATGAATACTCCGATCATAGTTGGGACTGATGTGCTTAATCGTGATGGTGTTACGTTCATTCGTACGAAACATGGACAGCATTTGACCCGTACACCTGATAAGGTATTGAAAGTAAATACGGTGGCAAAGTGCGAGGTTGACAAAGTAAATACGCCTCTTAAAGGTGCAGAGCTTGCAAAGCTAATGGCTGTTCTTAGAGAGTTCTCATCATTCTTAATATCCGGTACAGCGACAACTACCGTAAATACTGGTAAAATGCACATCAGCTTGACAAGTGAAGTACCCGTAGCTTATCATCCGTACCGCTTATCCTATCAAGAAAAACTTAAAGTCCGGGAGATTTGTCAGGATCTATTAGACAAAGAGATAATTAGGGAATCAAATTCCGAGTACGCAAGCCCGATCATTTTGGTTAAGAAAAAGGACGGTTCAGATCGAATGTGCGTAGATTTCCGTGCGCTAAACCGTATCACTGTCAAGGATAGGTATCCCCTACCTTTGATTGATGACCAGATTGATCGGCTTGGGGGTGCAAAGCTGTTCACATCTCTCGATATGGCATCAGGCTTCCACCAAATACCTATCGAAGAAAGCTCCATACATAAAACAGGTTTTGTAACTCCTGAGGCTCATTATGAGTACTTAAAGATGCCGTATGGTTTGTGTAACTCTCCGACTGTTTATCAGCGGATCATCAATAACACTTTACGTAAATTCATAGAATCCGGTAGCGTACTTGTTTATATTGATGACGTACTAATTATAAGTATGTCGATCGATGAAGGTATTTCTTTGTTACGGGATGTTTTAAAGACTTTGACTCAGGCTGGTTTCTCTATTAATTTGCGAAAGTGTTCGTTTCTGACCACTGAAATTGAGTACCTAGGCCGCGTTATCAGTCATGGTCAGGTTAGGCCGAGCCCCCATAAGGTTGAAGCGTTACTCAAAGCGCCTATTCCCTCTAATGTGAAGCAAGTACGCCAGTTCTTAGGCCTTGCCGGATATTTTCGACGGTATATCAAAGGCTACGCGACGAAGACCGCATGTATCTCGCGTCTCACAAAGAAAGACGTAAAATTTGAATGGGGACTTGATGAAGACCAGGTCCGCAAATATATTATTGAGTGTCTGACTAGCGAGCCTATACTTGCGATCTTCGACCCGAGCCTTCCTACCGAACTGCACACTGACGCCAGTAGTGCGGGGTACGGTGCTGTGTTAATGCAGGTTCACGCTGACGGCAGCAAACGAGTAGTGTCGTATTTTAGCCGAGTAACTCAGGGCGCGGAAGCAAAGTACCATTCCTATGAATTAGAAACGCTGGCGGTCGTCAAGGCGCTGCAAAACTTTCGTCACTATCTAATCGGTGTAAATTTTAAGATCATCACCGATTGCAACGCCTTGAAAGCCACTGAGCGCAAAAAAGACCTTCTCCCACGGGTTGCACGATGGTGGATTTACCTACAAGATTTTAATTTTGAGATCGAATACCGTAAAGGCGTCATGATGGGTCACGCAGACTACTTAAGTAGAAATCCACCAACGTCACGTGTCAATAACATTGAGAGACCTCTTAACTGGGCACAAATGGCTCAGTCAGCTGATTCTGAGACAATGGACCTCATCCAGAAACTCAGGGAAGGTCGTTTAGATTCACGACGCTACGTATGTCAAAATGATGTACTTTACTATCGATACTCACCAGTGGGAGAAGAGTCACGCTTATTATGTTATATTCCTAAGGGTCACAGACTAAGCCTGTTGCGTGTCTTCCACGATGAGCATGAGCACATCGGTGCTGATAAGACTTATGACCTTATTCTAAAATATTTTTGGTTTCCCGGTTTAAAACAATTTGTTAAAAAGTATACGTCCCACTGTTTAATCTGCATTTCTAAAAAACGTGTTCCGAGAGCCCCTCAACAGCCTATCACATCATGGGAAAAGTCCGATATCCCGTTTAACACAATTCATGTCGACGTATTGGGTCCCTTACCAGAGTCTAACGGATATAAGTTTGTTCTCATCCTAGTCGATTCCTTCACTAAATTTTGCTTACTCTACCCAATGTATAGACAGGATACGAATGAATTGAAACGTGTTTTCCACAACGCAATATCTTTATTCGGAACCCCTAAGCTCATAGTTTGCGACCGTGGTCGTATGTTTGAAGCGTCAGCTTTTACTAGTTGGGTATCTGAGATGGGTAGTGCTATTCATTACATAACGCCCGAAATGCACCATTCTAATGGGCAAGCCGAACGTTATGTAAGGACCGTTTTGAATTTACTTCGCGTAGAGAGCAGTAATAAGAAATCTACTTGGTCCGATGCTTTATGTAAAATACAATTGATCTTAAATATAACGAAACAAAAATCCACACAATACTCTGCTTTATATTTGTTAATTGGTACCAATGCGACAACTCCTGTTATCCGTGCACTGATCCGTGATGTTGCTGTTGAAGACCCCAGCCCCAACCTTGAAGCTGTGCGAGAACTTAATAGGAACCTCGCCAAGGCATCGCTCGATAAAAATCGCAACAACCAAGATGCACGGGTAAATTGCCAAAGACACCCGCCAAGAAAGTTCCAGGTGGACGATCAAGTTTTCGTCATAAAATACTCGCAATCTGTGGGAAAACTCGATCCCGGCATGAGAGGCCCGTATAGGGTTATAAAGGTCCTTCCAAGTGACCGTTACGAACTAAAGTTATTGAGCGGAGCCAGGGGCAAAACAACCCAAGCCGCCGCTCAATATATGGTACCCTGGAAAGGCGAGTGGTGTCCTGAGAGCTGTGCTGCTTTCTTTGAAAGTAAGTTTTGATAAGAATTTTCTAAACAGTGTTTCTGAATTACAGTATTGGCGTGACTGAAGTGTGTGCTCGATGGAGAGTGTGAGGCGGTGTGCCCCGCTGGTTGAGGACGTGCTGCTGACTTGCTGTCGGCAGGCTCACGAGGTCACGAAAGCCAGTGCACTCTGAGTGTCTAGTTGCGGCAGGAGTGTGCCCTCGTGGCGGAATTGACGCTATCAACATTCAGGCGCTGTCCTGGCAGGCATAGTCCTGGTTCACGTATTACCGTGGTTTGGGCACTGTCCCGGTTCAGGCGCAGTCCTGGCAGGCGTAGTCCTGGTTCACGTTTTTAACGTGGGAACTTGCAAGTTCAAAGTATGAGCCTGAAAGAGACTTTTGTAAGATGATGTATGTCTATTTCTGATAGAGAAGTGATTTAGTCTCTGGTGTGAATGCTTACATTCTGTATGAGGGCCTTGTTTGTGTGAAGTATGGCAGAATAGGCAACGCTCTATGTTGTCGAAATTTATTAATATCTGGTTTCTTACACAGATTGCGATGACGACTTTGCCGATGCCGGTGGGCCCTCAGGTACAGCTACTGCGGGTCCTGCTAACGCTTCTTTAAATCCTTCGGGCGAAGACGGAGAACGAAGATTCTCCAGTCCTCCAGAGGACGTCTCCGGTGCAGCCGAGGACGGTGCACGGTCAGGAGAGGCCGTATAAGCCAAACTCTGTGTGAGCAGTTTCGATCCCCACTACCTTCTATAAAAGCGAGCGCTCAGTTGCGTCCGGTTTCACTTGCTGTTTGGTCGTCGAGGAGAAAGGTGGTTGGCGTCGATACTGTAAGACTGTTCTTTTTTTGCTTATCTTTATTTTGCCTATTTATTGTGCTGATTTTGTGTTTGAGAATTAACGGTTGTTTAGTGTTGTTTACATTTTTGAATTATTTTCGGTTATAGTGAATTATTGTTTATTTAAGTTGTTTTGTAATAAAAACTAGTTAAGTTTGTTGTGATCTGTCTTTTTTTTAATATTTAACACCTCTGGTTCCTAAAAATATATATTTAATTTTGGTATTATTTTTGTACCTTTGCATTTTGCATCTACCATGATTTGTCTCTGCATCACCCTGCATCAAAATGCCTTAGTGTACGAACTGAGTGAAGAGCGTTCAGCGGAGCGTTGAGCGGAGCGTGCAGCGTTGCGTGCAAGTTGTTCTCGCGCCACTAGGTCGCCACTCAGGACACCTACGTGTAAATGCATCTGTTTGATATGGACGCCGCACGCCCCGCCCTGCTAGACGCTCGATTTGAGCGGGCACTCAGGCCCTACACTTAGGCAGAACATATTTATATTTATAAACAGACACTAACTTGATCACAGCGCGCGTCGCGCCAGTAGCGACAGGACTGGTAGCGAGGTTTTATACCGTCGTTCTTTCTTGCTCTTGCAAATCCACTGGTGTTCATTCCGTAAGGATTGTCGCGACGGTACGGGTGGCGGGATTTTAATACCGTCATTCTTTCTTGCTCTTGCAAATCCACTGGTTTTCATTCCGTAAGGATTGTCGCGACGGGATGGATGGTGGGATTTTAATACCGTCATTCTTTCTCGTTGTTGCAAATCCACTGGCGTTCATTCTGTAAGGATTGTACATTCCGGCAGGAATGAACGTTAGTGGATGGCCCGCTAATGTGACGCGCGGCGGTCGTGTCAAGTCTTTTATGCTTTTTTTTTTTTTTTTTTTTTTTCTTCTTCTTTTGGCACCGTTTTTAACATTGCCAGTGTCAAAGTAAATTTATATAATTTGGTAGCATTTCAAAGGTAGGGAAACAGGGATAAAATGAAGAAAAGGAACCGGAATTTGGACAAAAATCAGGAGAGTTAAACATCTTACATATAAGTATATACATAAATACTAGTTTAAACGGAATAAAAACTAAAAAAATATATTTACAACTTAATATTATTTACAAAAATATAAGAAGCTATACACTTATAAATTAATAGATTATTAGAACACAGTAAGGAAAGGGTCGAACAAGGAAAAGGAACATTTAAAGAAATAAGGTCAGAAATGAAATGAGAACGATCATAGAGAGGGCAGGAAAAAAGAATGTGGTTGATGTCAGAGAAGTCAGATCCACATTCGCAAGCTGGGTTACTCACAATGCCAAGTTTGGCAAGGTGGGCTGGAGAACACACATGGCCTAATCTGCATCTTATTAAAATAGACGTCTCTTTTTTGTTAAATTTAACTTTTGAAAACCACGGTTTGGCTGGGATATCGGGTTGAATCTTTGAATAATAAAGACCTTTAGATAGAATAGATTCCTTCCACACTTCTCTCCAAGACTCCCGTAGAGTGATTTTAGATAAAGAAGGAAGGTCATGTGGAAAATGCTTAAATGGGAAAATGTCACCACACTCCACTGCTTCGTTGGCAAGCCTGTCAGCAACTTCATTTCCGTAAATACCGGAGTGGCTAGGGACCCAGGCAAATTTAATAGAACCCCCTGCCAATGTGACTCTATAAACTAATTCTCTAATTTCTAAAATAACGGGAAAAAATGTTTTCAATTTAAAAGGAAATTTACTTAAGGCTTGAAGAGCACTCAAAGAATCTGTAAAAATTATAGAGTTTTTCAGTTTAAACATACAAACATATTCCACTGCCTTAAACAAACCAAAACATTCCCCAGAAAATACAGAAGACTCCTGAGGAAGTTTAACTTTCTGTACTATTTTATATTCGGAATGAAAGACTCCTACTCCAACACAACCCGTTGGAGATCTTTTGGAAGCGTCGGTGTACAGATGGTGATAGTCTTCGCTTTGTTCGTCTAAGAATATGTTAAATAAAAATCCACAATTTGGGTCAAACTTATCAACGCAGTTGTATATAACTGAAGGGGAGAAAATTAAACTATCATAACTATGGCTGAATAACGGCAATTTGTTAGAACGGTGAGAGGGAGAAGAAAGAGAAGTCCATTTTTGATAGCTCTGAACTAAGCATGGAATAGATTTATGAGACCAGTAGGAGGAAGTATTAACGAGTGAAGCAAGAGTTGCAAGTTTAGGAATAAGGGGATGGTTTGAAAACTGAATAATGCGGAATAAAAAATTATCAGATAGGAACTGTCTTCTAATGTGTAAAGGAGCATCGCCACATTCTACTTGAAGAGCATTAATGGGACTTGATTTCATAGCTCCAGATATGATGCGCAAACTCTTAGACTGGATACGATCCAATTTTTGTTTGGCTGATACATTTATAGGCTCTAAAATAAATAGCCCATAATCAAAAATACTTCTGATTATGGCATTGTACACTAATTTAAGAGAGGTAGGGTGAGCACCCCACCATACACCAGAGAGACATCTAAGGATGTTAATATTACGTTCACATTTAATAGAAATGAAGTCGCAATGGGCGACACCGTTAAGTTTAGAATCGAAAATAACCCCCAAGTACCTAAACTTTTCAAGAAAAGGAATAGGAATATCATTATACAAGACGAGAGCAGGAGGAAGAATACGTTTTCTTGAAAAAATTACAGAAGCACTCTTAGAGGGAGAGAGATTTAAGCCATTATTGTGTAGCCAGGAAGATAAGGATTTCAAAGCTGAGGTCAAAAGAAGGCAGCTTTGATCAATAGATTGACAGGCATGATATAGAAGTAAATCATCAGCGTATTGCAAAACTTGAATATCTACGGTAAAGCATTGATCCAGATCATAAGTATATATATTATACAATAAAGGACTTAGAACTGAGCCTTGTGGTAGGCCTCGCCATACGAGACGAGTTAACTCCCTATCAGAAAGTGATAAGCTAACGGAACGTTCGGATAAAATTGTTAAAATGAAATTAATAAGATTTATTGGGATATTTAAAGAGATTAATTTACTTTGTAATATAGATAATACAACATTATCATATGCAGCATTTATATCTAAAAATGCTGCCACCACTGACTGATTGTTAGAGAAAGCTAGACGGATATCTGTGGTAAAAATGGCTAAACAATCCGATGTACTTTTTCCTTTTCTAAACCCATACTGAGAAGTCGCCAACAAGCTTTTGCTTTCGACATACCACTCAAGTCGATTTTTTATTAGATGTTCGGCCAATTTCATTAGGACCGACGACAAAACAATGGGACGAAAAGAGGACGCGTCAGATGGTAGTCTGTTGGGTTTAAGGATTGGCAACACCACTTGATGTCTCCATTCCTGAGGTACATTTCCGGACGTCATAATTGAATTAATTAAATCTAAATATTATCAGAGAATACTATCACTAACATTTGTAAAAAAGGAATATGGAATGCCGTCTTTACCTGGTGTTGAATCTACTGTGTGTTGGACTATATTTTTCAATTCATTCAAAGAAAACGGGAGAGCTAAGGTGCAATCGGAATGATTAGAGTTTAATATGAGATTAGTCTTTGGAGACGAAATTGTTTGAATATCCTCAGGCACCCAAGGTGGTGCCAAGTGCCAATTTATCTAGAAAATCATTAGCCACAGAGTTGGATATTTGCGAACAATTTGATTGATTAAATGCAGATCGAAACCTTCGAATATTTTGCCAAACTAAAGTAGGGTGAGTATTGGGAGAAATTGAATGACAAAAATTTCGCCACCCATCTAACTTCTTTTTTTTAAACAATTCTCGAGTGTCAGCCATTATTTTCAAGAGAGACTCATAATTGGTCGGCGACATATTATTGTTGTAGGCAATCTCAGCTTCTTTTCTTTTTAGAACTGCCTCTGAACACTCTGAGTCCCACCAGGGAGGAGATGGAATTTTGTTGTAATGGTTACTGTTTTTTGCAGGAAAGACTTCATTTGCTGCAGAAATCATAGCATTGGATAATGCCTCTGCACACAAAAGTTCATTACCTTCAGATAAAGAAGGAAGAAAAGAAAATTTTGATTGAACTAAGGATTTAAATTTATTCCAAGAACTATTATTTTTGTTAGGAACTCTATATTTGAAATGAGATTTTCTAACTGAAGATTTTGCTTTAAAAGAAGGAAGGGTTATGAGTATAGGGAAGTGATCACTACCGAACGAAGAAGAAAGAATAGACCAAGATAAAGAAGATGAGAAGTTAGGAGTACAAATGGACAGGTCTACTGCACTCTGATTCTGGTGAGGCTCGGATCTGCGAGTAGGAGATCCAGTATTTAATTTACATAAGTTGTGAAGGTCTAAGATCTGTAATAAGTCCTCACCATCGGCATTAGAAAAAGAACTGCCCCATGACTGATGATGACAGTTGAAATCACCAAGAACTAAAAATGGTTTAGGAAGAAAGGAAAAAAGATTATTAATTTCTTGAAGAATAGAAACAGAAGGATGAGATATATACACAGAGACAAGACTCATACTATTTACATTTATAGCTACAATAGAAATCTCCTCACTATGAGGAGGTAAAGAAATAACAGTAAAAGGGATAGAATCTTTAATGAGGATGGCTACTCCACCATACCCATCAGATCTATCTGATCTCACTGTTATGTAAGAGTGAATTTTAAATATGTTGTTAGCTTTAAGCCATGTCTCTGCCAAAGCAAAGGCAAATGGCTTGTATTTGTTGATTAAATGTATAATATCACTTTTTTTATTTATTAGGCTTCGGCAGTTCCATTGTAGGAGATGGGACTCTTTGTCCATCACAGTAGGTGGAGGGAATATGACTATTAGTAAAGGAAGCAGCATTGGACGGTGAAAAATTAAATTGGGAAAGAAGTTCTAAAAGTGCTTTGGTAAAATCTTCAATAGAGGGGACTGATTTAGGCTCTGTATTTGCATTTAGGGCACAACCATTAGAAGGTTGTGGTATCTGATAATCCTTTAATAAAGCATTGTGAGCTTCTTTATTATAGCCACCCTGGACAGGTTTGCGTAGAGGAGAGCGTGGTTTAAGGAAGACAGTTTTTTTGTAAGAGTGAGAAGTACTCTTAGAAGAAGAAGAATTATTATTAATGGCTATGGGGGAGCGATCACTAGTGTTTCGAGAAGGAGAGGACAAGAGAGCATCAACAAAAGACTTCTCTACTGGAGGGTGCACTTTTAGGGCTTCTGCATATGACACACAATTGTGAGCCATATAAGTTTTAATTTGTTTTTGTCTTGAATATTCAGGACATATATTGTTTATTGCAAAATGAAAACCTGAACACAAACAACAAGAGGCTTTGTCCTCTTCAATGTTGCAACTGTCACCAGTATGGTTTTGTCCACATTTATAACACCTAGCTTTTGAGCGACACTGAATCTTGGCATGACCATACCGGCAGCAATCACAACACTGAACAGTTGGGTACACATATAAATCAACAGGTAATGAGTTATAAAACATGAACACTCTTTTAGGTAGGATCTGTCCATCAAAAGTTAACACTACTGTTTGTGATGGTTTCCACACCACTGTACCATCAATAAATGTTTTGAAATTTATGCGTCTTATTTTAATTATTGACCCACAACCTATTGGGACATTTATGTTGTCCTGAACTTCTTCAGGAGACCATTCTGCAGGAACTCCGCGAACTAACCCCATACGAGTAATATTAAAAGTTGGTATGAATGCTTTGAGACTTTGTTGCTCTAAAGCACTGCTTTGTATAAAACTATTAGCACTTAAATAACTACTGAAAGATAACGATACTTTATTACGCCCTATTCTTTTTACACTGCCATCTATTATATTTTGAAACTTATTAACTTTTAAAAATTTGCCGACGACTACTGGGTGAAGCGTGGTTCCATCATTGGCTTCCTTTTGAAGTTTTTGGAGATGAATAATATAGGGAGCACTGTCGTGCTTTTCATATGTTTTACGTCCAATGGGACTGGGAAGGGAAGCAGTAGGAGGTGTTGATACATTTGCCAATTTAACATCAGCTATAATCTCTCTCTCTTTAATAGAGTCGGAACAGTCGCAACCGGAAGGCTCCGAACCGCGCCTATGTTTTTTCCGTCTCTTGTTGCAAGTTTTGCATACATGAACCCGACTTCTCTTAAGATTTCTGCCTGATATGGATCCATCAGTATCCATACCAGACTCAGCAGAAATTGTTACAAAGGTGCCTGCCGGGGGCACAACGGCCCCCGGGTCTGGCGGATCGTCCATCACCGCCCTATCTACTATAAAAATATAAAAGACTTACCACTACGAAGAAAAATATTATCTACACTTATAGAATATATACATAAAACTAAAAAAAAACTAAACTCTACTGATATTTTAAATAAAAAATAATCTGAATCAAAAATCACGTTCGACCTAGCTGAAGTTTCCCGCGCTTTTTTCCACTTTGTTTTGTTCGTCTTTTATGCTTACCGCTTGACACTTCCCCTACCAGGTGTGAAAGAGACAGCAATAGTCGTAGTACGTAAGAGGAAAAAGGACAGATATATTGATAGTGTTGCCACAGGATTAAACGTCAAACGCTATTCTCACATATGTAGGCTTCGAATTAGGCAAGTTTTTAATAAGCGTTTTATTGGATGGTAAAACGCTGTTATTTTAAAACAATCGATGTATCGTTTTCATCCCTATGCGTGCGGCGACGGGAACGACTGCAGTGACTGCGGTGCGGATAGATGTGCGAGGCCATTAACAAAATGCGATGACTGCGGGGACTGCGGCGCGTGCGGTGCGGCCAAGTCCGCGTTCACCTTTTGGTCGTGTCATGTCAATGGCCAAAAACTGTCAGATCAATGTGTCAAGTCAACGTGACAACGAACATACGTCAGACGGATTTGTTTTATTTTATCTGTACGAAGAACATTGTTTGATTTCATTTCATTTTATTTATTTGTAAATTGCTGAAAATCATAACGTGATTGTGCCGATAATTAGATGATTATGTTTTATAAGTGATACAAATTGTAATCATGATATCTAGGAAAGGTCAAAAAGCTGTTAACGAGGGTGTGGTTGGAAAATACATAAAGAAAGATACTCCTCCAGATTTACCTAGTAAGTTTGCCTACAGGAATGCTAACGATGCTTTCTTTTAAAACTGCCTGACCATGACATTTTATAAGTATACTATAATTTAAAATATTAAAATTGATTCTTCCGTAAATCTTTAAAGAGTAGTCTTACTTTCTATTTTTTTTTTAGTTATAAATGTTTGGACAACTGGTCACAATAAAAGGCCTAAAAGTCAACCTTTCGGTGCAAATGATGCTGTCTCTCAAAACCATGAGAATAAATTTGGCAAGGCACAAACTATGAGTGGACATGCAGGAAAATATACACCCAGTGAGTCAGTACCAAATTTAGCACACAGGTAATAAATAGCAAATATTCTAGTAAATTATGGAATGTGTGGTTCATTATCCACTTGGTAACTTATATATTTATGTTACAGGTTTGCCAGTTTGTCTACTAGTGATACTGCAAGTACATCAAACAGCTACAATTCTCAATATCTCATAGATTCTAATGTGGTAAACAACACTTTTAGGAATGTGTTAAAGCTTTTACCTGTTATTACAAATGAATTTCTCAAAATCGCAATCTTATTTTCTAGGCTTCTCACACAACTTTAAATGAAAGAGATGACTCTTTTAGCAGACAGACTAGTTACAAGTATTATAGACAACAACAGCAGGAAGATCCAATATATCAGAATCAACAACAGGTATTTACAAGCTTCAACTATTGCCATGGCACTGTATGATACTAATGTTTCTTATGTTATATTGTATAATACATTGCCATTAATTATGTCTCTCTATATGTATTATGGGAAGAATTAAGTCCACCATAGTGCTCAGTAGAAATTAAATAAATCAATACCCCATAGCATAACAAAACAAAATGTCCTGACTTGCATATACCCAAAGTTGTTAAAAACATCAATTAGGAGATAACTTGCTAAAAACATGGTGTTAACTGATTAAGTCTGATAAACATGATATCTGCATTTTGAGTCCTGCTACTTGTCTGCACTTTGGTAATCACACTTCTAAAACATGACTACAGTTTTGTATTGTTAGAAATAATTATGACATTCTCAGTGGTTCATCTGATACCACTGTTGTGCGTGTTCTATGGTCCGGTATGGTGAATAAAGAAAAGGATGATTTACTAAATTAAATGTCTTTATATTTCAATTCCACAATAGTTTGTTAACACTAACTATAGTTAATACACGTGTCGGGTGTCGAGGTAAGTGTCGAGGCAGGGCGGTGTTCAGTAGGCGACTGGCGAGCCGTCCGCTCGCGTTCTATACCTTACTCAAAAATACGATTCAGCAATTTGCAGTTACCGAGTCGCTACATCACACCCCCCCTTTCTCCAAATTTTTTCCAAAAAAATTTAAAACAATTGTTTCTTTCAAAATTATACCATCTATCGTGGCTATGCTATGTTACATCACTATTAACGATACTCTCACATCTCTACGCTTACAATGTTACAATGTTGTTTACAATAACATTCTATACTTATCAGCATTCCCACAGTATGCTACCTATTGTTACACATTTATCGCTAATTTTGCCGAAACTCTAAAACACTCTAATTTTACCGAATTGCTTTTGCACATTTCACTTCACTCCACTCACTGGACATATCCCGCGGCGGGATCTTGATGGCGTAACATAATAGTATGCCCAATATTACGGCGATGATAATGAGTACCATCCGAAGTAGTTCAGTTTGCTTCATAACTGCTATCCTGTTACTACTTGAACCTGCGTGGTGGCTTTGTATTCTCTGTTTATGTTCAAATCTGCCGTCTGTTTCCTGTGCCCGTGCGACTTCGTCGAAGTCGATAGCCGCGTCAGCAACTGCGTTATCGTTTCCGTTGACGTATTGTATGTCGCTCGTGAATTCGCTAATATACAATAATTGCCTTGTGCGCCTAGATGTTTCTTCCCCGGTACCTGCCAGCCCATATGTGAAGTCCAGTAGTCTTGAATACCTGTCCGCCTTCGTGATCGCGTTGAGTGCACGATAGTCACCACAGGGTCTACTTTGTCCGTTCTTCTTGGGCACCACGTGTAGTGCGATCGCCCACGGACTCTTCGATGGACTTTGCCGCTGTTGCTGGAACTGCTCCTGAAGCACCGGGTACCGTTGGCAGGCTTATCTCGGGAACTTATGCGCGCACGTTGCTATGTAACCTCACTTTACAGGTTACGTTGTACTTTGCACCACGCGGCTGTCTGCCCCTGCCTCGACCTTTCTGAGCCGCCTACTCAGATTACATGAACACGATTTTGTTTGAAAACGTCGAAAGGTCACCAGTGTTGTGCGTGTTCTATGGTCCGGTATGGTGAATAAAGAAAAGGATGATTTACTAAATTAAATGTCTTTATATTTCAATTCCACAATAGTTTGTTAACACTAACTATAGTTAATACACGTGTCGGGTGTCGAGGTAAGTGTCGAGGCAGGGCGGTGTTCAGTAGGCGACTGGCGAGCCGTCCGCTCGCGTTCTATACCTTACTCAAAAATACGATTCAGCAATTTGCAGTTACCGAGTCGCTACACCACATTGTTTACTTTGTATGCTTGGTTCTGTAAAGTTCATATCTATTGATCTTTAGTGATGATGTGTGGAAGTGATTTTAATACTACTTGCATAGTAAACAATTCCATTTCATTTCATTATTATTCACAAGGTCTCTTTGTCAATAAATATATTCTTTTAACTTCTGACCTACTTATCTGATATGCAATTTCAATTTTAAGCCTTTGGGTATGTTTCCCAGACAGATTTTATCATAATTCAAGTAGAATAGAAACAAGACATAACATTGATAAATATAATTTAATTTTTAAACATTGTTTTTGTAAGTTTATAGCAAATTAACAGTTTAGTTTCACTGTAAATGAATTTGGTTATTCTAATGAAATGGGTCTCTTTCAATTGATCTGTTTCGTGTCGTACGGCTGAAGTGCCGCAGGCCCGCAGCGGTACGTTTTCCGTACAGCACGAAACCGTACTGGCCTAAATTGAAAGAGACTAAAGTTATAAACAAGTTGATTATTGGTGAAATAAAAAAATATATAGTTATACCAAAATTGCTTTGTCTATACAGGATGTCCCACGGCTATGCCACATGGAGGGAAAGTACCTTAAATATTGTAGTTAGAACATTTTACTGAAAGAAGACATTATTTGAATTTTGAAAACATTTTAAACTGCATTCATAGATATTTAAATAATTACATAGTTGAACCGGGAATCGAACCTGTTACTCTAGAAAATTAATCAGCCTGTAGTTTTATCCTACCGATCGAAAGGCTTTATCACAAGGATTATTTTTTGCTAAATAACATAGTGTCAAAAATAAAAGAAATACCATGAATTTTAACATTTTAATAATAAAAAATCCAATTTTTAGATGCTCAAAACTAGTCCATTCTTCTTGAATACAAAGTGATACCTTTTGATTATTTCGTTCTCTGACGATTTTTTGGTCTTGTTGTGGTTGATATTTACTTATTTAAATGATGCGTACTACTCAAGTGGGTAGATTAATTAGTAATAAGTAGTTATGATTGTCAATTGTATGTCTTTACGACAATGTAAGCTTTTAACTTTTAAGAACAAAATTTTACATCAAATGTTAAAATTTACGGTCTTCCTTTTATTTGTGACACTATGTTATTTAGCAAAAAATTATCCCTATGATGAAACCTTTCTATCGGTATGATAAAACTATAGGGTGATTATTTTTTCTCGTGGAACAAGTTCGATTCCCGGCCCAACCATTTAATTATTTAAAAATCTATGAATGCAATTTAAAATGTTTTCAAAATTCAAATAATGTCTTCTTTCAGTAAAATGTTCTATCTACAAGATTTAAGGTACTTTCCCTCCATGTGGCATAGCCGTGGGACACCCTGTATAGTATTCTATTAAATAATGTAATTAAGTATATATTCTTTACCACAGGTTCAACAGCAGAAACAACAACAGTATGGATCGAGGGAGTCTAGCATGCCACGATTGTCTTCCAACATGAGCTTAACACCAAGACTGCATTCTCCTTCACCACATTCATTACGCCTTCAGAATTATACTGATTGTAAGTTGTGTAAACTAATAAATAATTATTTGCCTACAATACTGTAGATAAAGGTGCTTATTTAGAATGACAGCATATTTCATTTTAAATTCGATTGGTTTTATAAATATAGTCTAACTAGCTTCTGCCCGCGGCTTCGCTCGCGTTAGAAAGAGACAAAAAGTAGCCTATGTTACTCTCCATCCCTTCAACTCTCCTCTCTTAAAAAATCACGTCAATCCGTCGCTCCGTTTTGCCGTGAAAGAAAGACAGACAGACAGACAGACACACTTTCCCATTTATAATATTAGTATGGATGTTACCTGTACATAGAAATGTGTACTGTACTCATCATCAATATGCTTATATTTTTTTTTATTTTACCTCCACAGCAAGCCAGTCATCAGCCATATACTCAAATTGTATGAATACAGCAGTTCTACCTTATAATAAGGCCCATGGAAGTAAAATCATCACCAGTTCCCAAGGTATGACATAATGTTTATTTGACTCTTTGTTTCTCTTATTAGGGCTTTAATTTTGAGATATTTAGTCCAACTACTTCGGATTTAATTTCTTTGTGTCATGTTTGCATGTGCATATATGCATGCCTAGTTCATACCTAGGAATCCCACGGTCACATGACATGGCTTGAGGCCCCAGTATCTGGGATCTGCTACCTTGACCACCCTATTTTTAAACCACTGTTTAAATCATTACATTAGTAAATTAAATGTACTAGAACAAAATGTAGTCTTTTTCATCTTGGTTTTCAAAAATTGGCTATACTCCAATTCAATAGAATTATTAAAGTTCCTACATAACAGAAATAGAAAACAAATTCTGTATAAAGATTTATGTGATTATAAAATATTGTTTTCATACTAGCACATCAAGCTACTAAAAGCTGTCCGCCTTGGTTTTCAAAGTTGATTGGAAAAGTGTGACTAAAACTAATTTAAGTAATTTTTTAAATGTAAACAATTAACTAGCAAAACCTATTGTAGGTTCTGATGAATGTGACCTACCACTGCCTCCTGGGTGGTCTGCCGACCGAACTCTCCGTGGACGACGTTACTACATGGACCACAACACGCAGACTACCCACTGGACCCATCCATTGGAAAGTGTGCCCCAACCATGGCAAAGAGTCTCTACTCCACACCATGGAGTTTATTACTTTAAGTAAGTCTTATGATAGATTCTTCTAAAAAAATGGTTGTCTGTAAAGTCTGTTTACGTACGACAATTATCATCGATTTATAAGGGCTTTTTCAATTTATGCGTTTCGTCTTGTACGGCTTCAGTTCGTTTGTTCTCATACAAAACTTGTGGTGCGGTAGCCGTACTGCGTCGGTAACAGCGCTGCTGCCGCACCATGCAATTTGTATAAAAACAAACGAACGTACGTGCGCCGTACGGCAAACGTATCGCTATGGTGCTGAAGTAGTACACGAAACGCATAAATTGAAAGAGCCTTGTCACATCAAAACTTACCACTTATGATTCAGTAAGTTAGTAATCAAAGTGAAAAATTGATAAAACATGTAATCTCCAGAACTTATTCCAATTTCTTTTTTCAGTGAAATAACTCATCAGACTACATATGCACATCCTTGTTTAGTTGGTGGCTGCTATTTAGTCAGTCCATATGTTCCTACTCTTGTGCCACCATATTTACTTGAAGAGATACCCCATTGGCTCATTGTGTACTCTAAAGGTAATTTGGTATTTTTGTCTTATAGAATGTATTTAATATCTTTACGAACTGTGAGCTGTGTATTTTAGCATCTGTGATAACAGATAATAAAATGTGTTTTGATTTGTGATAGAAAGTTCGTAAAGTTTTCTATGTAATCATTAATCATATACTAAACTAGAGGTCGCCCGCATCTTTGGTTACTAACTACCCCACTCTCATAGGTTCCTAGAAATATAGGCTATCCAATATAAAAAGAATTTTTCATTTTGTTCCTTCCTGAGATTATTGTGTCCAAACAAACCTTTGAAGTGCCATGCAATACTTCTATTTCTATTGATCTTGTATGACTAAGGTGATCTAATTATGCCATTTTTACAGCTGATCAAGAACTTGACCACAAGCTACGTTGGAATATGTTCAGGCTGAGTGAACTCGACTGCTATTCTGACATGCTGACACGGCTTTATAAACAAGAGTTACAGCTTATTGTTATGAAGTATGAGAGATACAGGTAAGATGACTAACGATCCACACTTCTACCAATGCATAAGGAAGGATATACTGTAAAATTAAAGTTGAGAAATAGATTGTTTCCCTAAATTAATATTTATCTTATTTAGTTTATCTTGTATGTTACAGATCTGCCTTGTTACAAGAAATTGAGAGGAGGCGACATGCCATCACATATCATGCACACTCCAATTGTTGATATATTTAAAGACAAGTTTGCCTAATGTACTGTGATCTTGCAAAAACAATAATGTAGACAAGTTATAAAATAACTAGAGTTGTAAGTAAATTTTGATATTTAAACTTTATGTAGGTATGATATGTTAGTAATCAAATCTTTTGGAAATTATTTTTATATAACCGATTGACTGGTGCTTGATTATAAGAATAAAATATTTTATTTTACTCTTAGTTTTTTATTAATATTCAAATATAATTAGAACTCAACTTAAACTAAGCTAACTCAATCATGTAAAATCTCAGCATTTTGACTATTCACAGTTGCATTTGGTCTTACTCCTTGTCCATCAATAATATCATACTCATCTACTTTTTTAAGACCAGATATTCTGTAAACTTTTGCATTTTTTATACCTAATGTATTTGCCCATGCTTGACCTGAAATAGAAAATAAACATTAATTATGTGCAAATAACAGGAATCAAATGTATTCCGAAATATTATTTTAAAATATTTGTATACACGTATGATTTGAAAATGAATAGGATAGGTTAATTTAAAATACCAGAGAAAACAATAAAGGATAAAAAGTTGGGGGCTAAAAGGTTTAAGTCAAAATGTAACAGAAAATATAAAACAGGGACTAAAGAGACAGAAGAATGTTAACGCAGTGTTGTATAAATGATGGTTTATCTTGGTTATTTTATCCTGTGAGCAATGTATGTACCCTAATATTAAAGAGTTGCCTTATCATCAATAAATTGACATACTTTTAAAATTCAAGATAACTATTTTATATCATGATTCCAATTTCACAATATAAGCAAGCAAATTCTTTAATGTTTTTGACTTCTCAGTTGATAGCTTACCTGGTGGAGTAGAGTGCTCCTCGTCTGACTTTATACCATAATAGTGAGCCCAGTCAGCTTTTCCTTTGTAAACATTATACACTACTAAACCAAAAGCATTCCAAGCTAGCAAGCCATAGGCTATACTGAGCCGTCGTTTCCAAAGTACAGCTGTGTCTTCGGGAATAGGTTTAGTCCTTTTCCGAACAAACCTGTGCCACCACTTGTGAATCATTTTTTGTATTAGATGTACTAATTGTGTAACATTATAAATCTGTGTAATGTATATAGGTTAGTGCTGGAACCGAAGACCGAAATAAGAAATAAATAATATTGGCTCCTACTTCTGTCACTGTCACTATCATGTGACATTTCATTGACAATGACATTGGTTTATTTTTTCTCTCTTTCTCTTCTCTTTTATTGTAGGTAGTACATACTACTTCCATGGTCCTACAAAATAATTTTATAGAATAGGCAAAACGACAAAAAAAAGTAATTCATCCGTCAGATAGATTAAGGGACAACGCACACCGGAATGGCAGCGGCGCCGCGAGACCGCCAGCGTCGGCGTCGCTAGAAACAAGAAGCGCGCGCATGGCGCGCGGCCGCTCGCGGCGCCGCGGGCGGCCGCTGACGGCCGCTGGCAGTCTCGCGACCTTTTCAAGCTTTTCAAACGATACTAGACTTTTAAGTATGTAGTTAAAGTTTAAAATTATTTCACACTGAAAGTGCTCGCCGCGCCGCTGCCATTCCGGTTTGCGTTGTCCCTTACAAAAAACTTGGATCACAAATTTTTTTCTTGTAAACGAGAAATGACGACGATACAGTGTGTTGAGTCTCGCGTGACGTCACGCACGACCAAAATAGGTTTTAATGTACATTTTTTACTGACCGGTATATACCACAACAGAACTCGGGCTGCCTGCCTGCATGACTCGGGAACGTTGATGCTCTTTATTTGTATTTTTTATTAATTTGATAAAGGAATGTCGTGACGGCTTAGGCCTCTAGTGACTCTGACTGCTAGTACTAAGCTGGTTGTGGTTTTGATTCCCAAGGACAAAGGCAGGGCCGTCTTTAACTAAGCTGGGGCCCTTGGGCACATAAGAATTAGGGGCCCTTTTAGGAAGTAAAAAACGCGAATTATACAAACGTTTTTAAAATGAGTTAAAACATTTTTTTTTATTAGCCTATTCTGTCCCGCTCTTGGGCAAAGGCCTTCCTCCACTTGTACCATGTATCGCGAGATCTCGCTTCCTTTTCCCAATCCCGTAGGAATCTGTCCAGTTCGTCCCGCCATCTCCTTCGTGGCCTGCCGCGACCACGTCTTCCCGTCTCAGGGCACCAGCTTTGTGCTATTTGAGCCCACTGTTTGTCTGTTGTATGCGGCAAACATGGCCTGCCCACCCAGTCCCATTTTAGTTGGAAAGCCTTTTGAGCCACATCAGCTATTCCTGTTTTGGGGCGCAGTATAGTGTTTCGAACTCGATCTGTTAATTTAACACCTAATATACTGCGCTCCAATGCTCCAAACCTTGAGTTTGGACTTCTGTGCGTTTGTTAGTGACCAAGTCTGTGCGCCATAGGTTAAGACAGGGAGGATGCACATGTTCATGAACTTCCACTTCAGAACCATGGGCAAACCGCATTTGAATAGTTCCTTCATAGATCAGTAGCTCTTCCAGGCGTTATCAGTTCTTCTAGACTTCTTTGTCAAGTAAAGGTATTCTTGGACATGTTGCATTACCTCCCCGGCTACTCTGTGCTTTGTGGGGGTACGTTGGATATAATTTTGGTCTCCGACATATTCATCTTCAGTCCAACCTGCTTAGGTCTTGGAGCATGCTTTCGAGCTCGGTGGCTGATGAAGAAAAGAGGACAATGTCCGCGAAACGGAGTTTTGTCATTCTCGTCTCTCCAAGTACAATGCCTCTTTCTCTCCATTCGGTTGCCAAATTCCTGAAGATTGCTTCAAGGGTACTGGTGAACAGCTTCGGAGATAGCGGGTCGCCCTGTTTGACTCCTCTCTCTATTTAGAATTTTGGACGTGTGTTTTTTAGTTTAATGGCAGCTGTACTGTTTTAGTACATTAAGCGGAGTAAATTGATGTAGGTGGAATCAACGTCTTGATTGTCTAAGGCGTCAAAAATGGCCGATTGTGTAATGCTATCAAAGGCCTTGGAGTAATCGACGAAAGCAAGGTGTAGTGGGATTTCGTATTTTTGATGCTTTTCTATTAGTTGA
Organism: Athetis lepigone; assembly: GCA_033675125.1. Lineage (NCBI taxonomy): Eukaryota > Metazoa > Arthropoda > Insecta > Lepidoptera > Noctuidae > Athetis > Athetis lepigone. The sequence goes on from CM066214.1 coordinate 7,953,029, forward strand.
TTGATTGTATGAAAGGTATTGTTGAGAGTAACCCGAAAAATAATTTGGCATTTTTATGTCAACAATTTTGTAAGGCCTTGTTAAGACGGTGCAGCTAGAGATGTGAGGCGGGTCACTGTAGGATATACTGGTAAATTTTGGGAAAAATACCAGTCAAAAACTGATAGTTGGCAGTTCGTTTAATTGCGAATTCGCATTATTGTGGTTCAATTTCATTAACATCTCATTAACTCTGTCTGTCTCATCCCTAAACCATTGAACTTATTTGAATGAAATTTAGTATGGATATACTCGAGGAGCCAAGAAAGGACATATGCTAGTTTTCATCCCGGAAATCCCTGGGGAACGGAAACTATAAGTTCAAGCGGTTGAAGTCGCGGACAAAAGTTAGTATTTAATAAAACAAAGACACAAGTTTTATGAGAGTTTAAGAAGCGATGTACAAAGTTATTCTATTTTTATGCGTAAGTAGTAATATGTTTATTTGAAACTGATGAAATTTAGATAGTTTATTTTGTAAGAAATTGTAGGTCCTTCGGGGCCCCCCTGAGAATGGGGGCCCTGGGCACGGGCCCCGTGTGCCCTTATGGTAAAGACGGTATTGGACAAAGGAAGAACAAAGGCTAATGTGTGATGCGCATGATTGTTTGTTATGTGTTTGAATGTAGCTAATTTATCTATAATACATAATGTATATTTAACTACACTAATATTATAAAGAAGAAAACCTTGTTTGTTTGATTGTAATGAATAGGCTCAAAAACTACGGGACCGATTTTAAAAATTCTTTCACCATTCGAAAGTTACATTGTCAACAAGTAACATAGGCTATATAATATCATCTACACTAATATTATAAAGAAGAAAACTTTGTTTGATTGATTGTAATGAATAGGCTCAAAAACTACTGGACCGATTTTAAAAAAATCTTTCACCATTCGAAAGCTACATTGTCAACAAGTAACATTGGCTATATAATATCACGCTATGTCCCACAGGAGCGAAGCAGTAACCAAAAACCTAACGTAACGCGGGTGAAACCGCGAGGAAGAGCTAGTAAATTATATGTAGCTGCTTGTTTTGTGCGAGTAGTATCAAAATATTTAAAAAAAGTGAGCCGTCACGGGACGCCTGGCAGATGTGAAACATCGACATCCACATATCAAAACCCAAAGACCTTAGAATTATATAGACCTGAAATGTTTGACTATAGAAACAGCAGTTATACAAATATAGTGGCTTCTCGACGCCAACATCATAAAAATACTGCCATCTCTTTTTAACTCTCTTAATTTTGCGAAAAAGGATAACAATGTTTTTGAGAGTTACTATGATGGCAACTCTTAGTTCCTAACGTCATTAAAATACCTATTTGCGGCCAGTCGCCATTTTATCCTCTCGCTGTTTAGTAAACAAGTTTGGTACGTCAACTGTCAAATGCTCTTGAGCTCTGGATAAAAATTGTGATTTTTTAAGTAATTTGCTGTGTTATTGTGTTCGAACTCGGTTCTATAATAGAAATTGTATATAGCAAGATGCCCAATTGCAATATAATCGGATGTGGCATCAAAAGAAGCAGAAATCGCCCAAAAATAACTTTGCACCAGTACGTACTTAATTTTGTTTGAAATATCTTTAGATTTCGTTATTAAACAAAAGGTTCTGCATTTGTTGAATAGTTTGAACAGTAAAGCCTTCATAATTTCCCTTTTGCTTTCATTTTCAACATGTATTTCATGAAATCATTTTCTTGCTATTGAAGGGATAGAGTAGTGCATTACACATTTTTATATTTATCGATAATGCTGTATTATGGTTTTTTAAATGCTATATTATGGTTTTTTAAATGCTATATTATGGTTTTGTATTTGTTTTATTTTACTTTTAAGGCTGCCGGCTAATAATGAAAAAAAAGAAAACATGGCTGGAAACAATTGGTGTTGAAAATTTAAAGATGCCAACAAAAACAATTCATATTTGTTCTCTTCACTTTAAAGAATCATGTTTCAACCGGACACTGAATAAAGTAACATTGCGTGACGATGCTTTACCTACACGAACCTTATTGGTAAGTAACATTGTGTGTTATAAATTTGATCTTTAGATTAATTAAAATCCTTTTAACAAAATCAAGAAACATCAATATACTAATTGTTTTAATTGTTGTTTACAGCCTGCCATTGAATCAAACATGTTTGGAATTCTACTTGAAAATGATACAAATGTAACAAACTCACAATCGTTATCTGGATGTGGTGCTCCTAATAAGGTATTTTTTTTTGTAATAAAAACATTTTTGTAATAAAGATCAAAATACTGTTTTTGAAGTTATAATTTTTTTTTGTATTTTTTTTCTATTTGGATTATTATTTATTTTACTAATAAAGAGAGGTTTTCAGGTTAAAGCTGTTGGTGTGCCTATCATAGGCACACCGACAGCCTGGAGAAATTCTAAAGAGGAGTGGCATAGATTTAGCCTCTAGCACTTAGTCACCAGCACTTCCGCTGCGCCATATTTGGCCACTAGCGCCTCCGATGTGCCAGATTTAGGCGCTAGCACCTCAGATGCGCCAGATTTTGCTGCTAATACCTCGGCTGCCACCTCCGCTACGGCAGATTTATCGGTATAATCATACCGATAAATCTGCCGTAGCGGAGCTTCAGTTTTTCTTGTCATCATTATTTTTGAATTTATCTCAGTGATAAAAGTCACCTCATCAACTAAATTGACTGCGTGGGAGATATCTCTCACTTGTCTTCAATATCTATTAAAACTTAATTATTTGATTTATACACATCTAAAATGATAAAGAAATTAAAGTACATAATGGTGCCGATTCTGTTGTCACAAAAATCGCTAAACTAAATTAAAAATCGCTAAAATTTAGTTTAGTCCTGTCAAACGACCAAACTCATTCTGAAATTGACTAAAGTGACATTTCTAAACTTATTATAGTTTGACAGCTCTAATATCGTTTAGTTTTATTCAATTTAGTGAAAATGCCAATAAAGCTATTCTGATTTTGACGTTTTCACCTAAAATTAAGGTTGTGAATCTAATTTTAATCGCGATTAAAAAGGTGTAGAATAAAATTAGTTATCATGAATTAAAATTTAAAACGCATTTTTCTCAAAGTTCTTTAGGTGTTTTGATGCAACTACGAATTGAAGAATCATTTATTATGGAAACTTATGCGATTGCAGCAGTTGTTGATACTCAAAAAAGGTAAATAAGAAAGTTATTGTTATTAGAAAAGAGACGATCTTGTCGATGAACCCGTTGTTTGTTTCGGCATTTCTTCTCCAAAGTAGTCAATTGAGACATAGGTACCGAGTCCATCTATTTACAAAAGCGACCTGTAAAAGTAATAGGTATGAATCATAGGATTTATATCACTTTTACATGTCTGTAATGAAATTAGAACTGAATTTGTTTAGTATGCAAGTACTTGAATACCAAATGAGTTCATTTCATTTTAATTGATTTTAATACAATACGAAATGCATGCAATACAATAAGAATAAACATAAGGGAGCGAAACATCTCCTATTTTCAGTTCCTTACATAAACAAGGCAGCCCGACAGTCAAAAAAACAATGCAAATGTTTCTTAACTGTAACCCTATTTTAAGTGTAAGCCCACTAACCCTAAGACTATCCACTGACCATTGTCTCTCAAGATATATATCTTAGATCACAAATGTCTGTAAACAAAGTTATGGATGTTGTGTATTTATTATTGTGTTATCCAAGTATACCAGTGTATAAGTACACGTGTGTTCATTGTGACAATAAAATATTATTAGACGAGTCAACAATGTTGCAGAAAGACAAAAAAGAACAGTCAGGATTAGTTATCCATATTCTATCTATACTACTTATTATTACTTTAATATTGTTTTTGTTTTAGATACTCAACAATACAACAAAGAATTCTAGATGTTGATATTAATGTTGTGAATGTGTCAACAGTGTCCGGCCCAAAACACACACCCACTCATAACCTGAAGAACCAGAATGGGGCTTGAAAATTGCACCTTCATATCTAAGAGAGGTAACATTGATAACATGTCTAATATTTACCTATTTTTAAAATAAAATAATTATGCAAATACCTAATACATATTGGTGCCGATTCTGTTGTACACCAAACTAAACTTAACTATCTCTAAAATTTTCTAATTTTAGTTTAGAGAACGTTTAAAGTTATTCTGTAAACCAGACTCTTTAAACTTAGAAACAGTTTTGACGTATCTAAAAATCGACTTTGACATCACTTAATTGAGTAAACCATAGATTACGATTTGTAGGAAATTAAAGTAAAGAGTGAATGAAAGTGAGCAATATGATCTGAAATGCAAAAATCCTGAGTACAATTACATACCGATCTTTGATTGTTTATCAATAATAAAATACAGGGAGCATAATGACGGCATAATACTAAATTGTTGTTAACATTTTACTAATCTAAGATATAACAAAAATTATTTCAATAATCTGTGAGTGTCATATTACTTTCAGGCTTGCTAGATTAAATATTTTCTCGCAATGCCGGGTAAAAGTATAGCTCTTGGACAATTAAAAACAACAATACCGTAGATAAGATGTTCAAGAAATGTGATGAATTAAAGCCAGTACAATGCACACTATGTAATTTTCTATAACTGTTCTCCGTTTTTTTCAAACATTAAAATTAACTCTGTAAAGGATAGCAACAAACATTAATTATGGGGAGTAGCGTAATGTCACTATTTCACAGATGTCAGCAGTGTAATGACATTTGCTTGATGTTTATGACATATAGGTATATATTTATGTATCTACAGAATAAACAAAGACGATTTTTTAAAATATTGGGCCTTTGCTAATTTTATAAATAAAATAGGACTACAAGTAGGTATTCTCTTTGATTAGGTACGGCCGTACCTAGATCATATCCTATTAAAACAACTGGATTAAGGAGCAGAAAACGAAGACTTCAATATTATTTTCAAACGTTGTGGTGTTTTATTCTTTGATGCCTATCAATATACCTGGACTTCGATAATTCATAGGAAACAAGTTGTTATTAGTGAAGTTGACTACTCAGCAACAGATAACCAAACAACTACTACCCAATTATGCAGTATTTAACATTATTTCAAGCAAGTTCTATAATGTTCAGCTATTAGTATAAGAATGTGAATGTGTGAAATCAGATGTGAGAAGTACACAAATAAATAAAACAACCTGTGAAAACTTTGAATTTATTTACTTTCCACAACCTCGCCTCTTATTTATATTTACTCCAGGGACAACAGTATTCCTTCTATACTTTCTTGAAACCGAGTTCATTCCAAATAAAACACAGTGGCATGTTGTGATAACTGCATCTCACTATGGTTTCCTGATGTACAACTATAGTAATATTTCATGGCCACACAATCATTGTGAAGGTAAGACGGTGCTGCAGTTTGATATGTATCCACAATCCTTATAGCATGCTTCACACTTCTATGTGATGAACCCATCAAACATTTCAAATCAGTCCTCTTAGCAGAATCTGAATAAAACAAGAGAATACAATATGTATTAGGTATTTGCATAATTATTTTATTTTAAAAGTAGGTAAATATATATATTAGACATGTTATCAATGTTACCTCTCTTAGATATGAAGGTGCAATTTTCAAGCACCGTTCTGGTTCTTTAGGTTATGAGTGGCTGTGTGTTTTGGGCCGGAGACTGTTGACACATTCACAACATTAATATCAACATCTAGAATTCTTTGTTGTATTGTTGAGTATCTAAAACAAAAACAATATTAAAGTAATAATAAGTACCTAGTATAGATAGAATATGGATAACTAATCCTGGCCCTGGCTGTTCTTTTTTGTCTTTCTGCAACAAACTCTAATTGACTTGTCTAATAATATTTTATTGTCACAATGAACACACGTGTACTTATACACTGGTATACTTGGATAACACAATAATAAATACACAACATCCTTGTTTACAGACATTTGTGATCTAAGATATATATCTTGAGAGACAATGGTCAGTGGATGGTCTTAGGGTTAGTGGGCTTACACTTAAAATAGGGTTACAGTTAAGAAACATTTGCATTGTTTTTTTGACTGTCGGGCTGCCTTGTTTATGTAAGTAACTGAAAATAGGAGATGTTTTGCTCCCTTATGTTTATTCTTATTGTATTGCATGCATTTCGTATTGTTAAAATCAATTAAAATGAAATGAACTCGTTTGGTATTCAACTACTTGCATAATAAACAAATTCAGTTCTAATTTCATTACAGACATGTAAAAGTGATATAAATCCTATGATTCATATTACTTTTACAGGTCGCTTTTGTAAATAGATGGACTCGGTATGTCTCAATTGACTACTTTGGAGAAGAAATGCCGAAACAAACAACGCGTTCATCGTCTCTTTTCTAATAACAATAACTTTCTTATTTACCTTTTTTGAGTATCCACAACTGCTGCAATCGCATAAGTATCCATAATAAATGATTCTTCATTTCGTAGTTGCATCAAAACACCTAAAGAACTTTGAGAAAAATGCGTTTTAAATTAATAATTCATGACAACTAATTTTATTCTACACCTTTTTAATCGCGATTAAAATTAGATTCACAACCTTAATTTTAGGTGAAAACGTCAAAATCAGAATAGCTTTATTGGCATTTTCACTAAATTGAATAAAACTAAACGATATTATAGCTGTCAAACTATAATAAGTTTAGAAATGTCACTTTAGCCAATTTCAGAATGAGTTTGGTCGTTTGACAGGACTAAACTAAATTTTAGCGATTTTTAATTTAGTTTAGCGATTTTTGTGACAACAGAATCGGCACCATTGTATTCTCTTGTTTTATTCAGATTCTGCTAAGAGGACTGATTTGAAATGTTTGTTGGGTTCATCACATAGAAGTGTGAAGCATGCTATAAGGATTATGGATAAATAGCAAACTGCAGCACCGTCTTACCTTCACAATGATTGTGTGGCCATGAAATATTACTATAGTTGTACATCAGGAAACCATAGTGAGATGCAGTTATCACAACATGCCACTGTGTTTTATTTGGAATGAACTCGGTTTCAAGAAAGTATAGAAGGAATACTGTTGTCCCTGGAGTAAATATAAATAAGAGGCGAGGTTGTGGAAAGTAAATAAATTCAAAGTTTTCACAGGTTGTTTTATTTATTTGTGTACTTCTCACATCTGATTTCACACATTCACATTCTTATAGTAATAGCTGAACATTACTTATAGAACTTGCTTGAAATAATGTTAAATACTGCATAATTGGGTAGTAGTTGTTTGGTTATCTGTTGCTGAGTAGTCAACTTCACTAATAACAACTTGTTTCCTATGAATTATCGAAGTCCAGGTATATTGATAGGCATCAAAGAATAAAACACCAAAACGTTTGAAAATAATATTGAAGTCTTCGTTTTCTGCTCCTTAATCCAGTTGTTTTAATAGGATACGGTCTAGGTACGGCCGTACCTAATCGAAGAGAATACCTACTTGTAGTCCTATTTTATTTATAAAACTAGCAAAGGCCCAATATTTTAAAAAATCGTCTTTGTTTATTTTGTAGATACATAAATATATACCTATTAACATGTCATAAACATCAATTAAATGTCATTACACTGACATCTGTGAAATAGTGACTACGCTACTCCCCATAATTAATGTTTGTTGCTATCCTTTACCGAGTTAATTTTAATGTTTGAAAAAAACGGAGAACAGTTATAGAAAATTACATAGTGTGCATTGTACTGGCTTTAATTCATCACATTTCTTGAACATCTTATCTACGGTATTGTTGTTTTTAATTGTCCAAGAGCTATACTTTTACCCGGCATTGCGAGAAAATATTTAATCTAGCAAGCCTGAAAGTAATATGACACTCACAGATTATTGAAATAATTTTTGTTATATCTTAGATTAGTAAAATGTTAACAACAATTTAGTATTATGCCGTCATTATGCTCCCTGTATTTTATTATTGATAAACAATCAAAGATCGGTATGCAATTATACTCAGGATTTTTGCATTTCAGATCATATTGCTCACTTTCATTCACTCTTTACTTTAATTTCCTACAAATCGTGATCTATGGTTTACTCAATTAAGTGATGTCAAAGTCGATTTTTAGATACGTCAAAACTGTTTCTAAGTTTAAAGAGTCTGGGTTACAGAATAACTTTAAACGTTCTCTAAACTAAAATTAGAACATTTTAGAGATAGTTAAGTTTAGTTTGGTGTACAACAGAATCGGCACCAATGTCAAAAACAGTCTAAGAAGATAAAGAGACTTAATGAGAAAGTTCAAAGACAGAAAATAAAAAAAGGCTCAATTTAGTAACATTACTAGCATTGTCAAAGATTTAAAGGATTGGCACGGCATTCCTCAAGAGATCGTCAAAAAATTAATAAGGTCGATAAAAAACAGGCTGCAGGCTGTAAATAAAGCTAGGGAAGGCAATACTAAATATTGATTAAATTTTTTTTTGTTTTTCCAACATTTTTTGTTTTATTTGTTAAACACCAGACCCCAACCCTTTGTCCGTCTATCTATCTGTCTGTCTGTCCGTCCTCGCTTAATCTCTGTGACCGTTAGCACTAGAAAGCTGAAATTTGGTAAAAATTGGAAAAAATGTTTTATTAGGGTAGTAGGGTGGGTACATGTAAAGTGGGAAGTCTTTTTTTTATTTCAACCCTAACGTGTGATATAATGTTTGATAGGTATTTAGAAATGAATATGTTTACTAAAATAATGATGATGATAATGTCAATCATTTCGGAAATAATCGCTTCAAAAGTAAAAAATAAATGTGTCCACCCCCAATTTTTGAACCTTAAGTTTAAAAAATCTGTAAAGTAGAACTTTATAAAGACTTTCTAGGAAAATTATTTTGAACTTGATGAAAAGAACAGTTTTTGTACAAAAAAAAACCAAAAGTCGTAAACATAATTTATGCGTACTTTGTATGTCAACTTAACAAATAGCCTTTTTTTGAACTCATACGTGGGAATATTTAATGTGACGGAAAGGAAACAACGGATCCCTACATTGAATGTGATCTGACACGCTCTTGGCCGGTTATTATTAATTTAGTTAACACCGTTCAATTTCCTGCTTGCCAAAAAAAAACCACAGATTTTCGATTTACACCATATCAATAAAGGAAATGTTTCTTTATTAGTAAAAAATATTATATTTTAATTAATTTACATCTTTAGATTAAAAACATCTTTATGGACCCCTTTTTTTTGTGTACCCTTGGCTTTTCCCTGATTGTATTATACAATGGAAGATCAATTTGAACCGCTGTACAATTGGCCGTGAAACCTTATCAAATTAAATGAACAGGGTGTCAATAAGTAAAATCTTATACTTTTCAAAATGTAGGCCCACAAGCAGCATAGAATCTAATAGAAAGAGGTATAGACTTATTATATAAAGGGGTCCACGGTTTAGCCGTGAAAGAAGGACGAACAAACAACTTATTTATGAAAGACCGAAGTTACAAAACTTGAGGTATTTTTCGCCAGTACGTGAAACTAAGAAAACATTCTCACAATCTTTTGTCGATGTTATTTTACAGAACTATCGATCGAGGGGCTACTCTATTAGCCGCCATTTTATCCTCTCAGTAAAGTGTAGGTATACACGTTTTTTTTGTAGGTATGCCGCGTCCATAGAATTCCTGGGTCAGAGTCAAAACCACGGAAACGATACCCATGACCAAAATTTTGAAAAATGTTAGCCGCCATCTTGGATTCTGAAATGGACCTCATTTTCGGCATCAGTGTCCCCGAAAACCATGGAAACAATAACCATGACTGAAAGGAGAATGGGCAAAAATGTATGGGACGTGGTACCCGCTCCAATAGTCATCATTAATATATCATTGAAAAGACGTTTTGATGCACAAAAACGTCTACCATGGCGCTTGTCGCTATTCACGTTTGGGAAGCAGTAATCTCACCAAGTTTTATAAATGAGAATTCACTACAAACTATTTATATCAGTAAAATAAAGCTAGAATAAGATTGACTTAGACAATGCGACAATGATTGACAAAGAATGCTTGTTTTCTTACTTCTTTTAATAATAGAATAAAACACATTTAGGATTCAAATATTAAAAGAAGTAAGAAAACAAGCATTCTTTAAATAAAAATCATATAATCATATGCAATAAGTCAGTAGATTTAAAACATTACATATCGGCATCAACTAACAACCACCAAACACCGACGCCTCCCTCACTGCTCCTCCAGCGGGACTTCACTCCGGCGTTACACTTCCACGCGCCACTGGTACGTGTGTGCAAGGACTGTTGCCTCCAGATCCCACGGCCGGACGCCGGCAAGGAGGCATGCCGCCTCACAGGAGACCGTGCGGTATCCCCGCACCATGCGAATGGCCATGACCCTCTGGGACGCCCTCAGAAGCCGGGCCGGAGCCGCGGCTAGATTGGGCGCCCACACCGGAGCCCCGTAGAGGGCCATGGACCGCACGATCCCCGTGTAGAGCCTCCGGCAGGAGGCGTTTGGGCCACCGAGATTGGGCAGGAGCCGCTTGAGAGCAGCTCCGGCCTTCGCCAGTTTGGGGCCCAAACGTCGGAAGTGCTCCGTGAAGTTCTATCGGTTGTCGAGGACAAGTCCCAGGTACTTTATCGTCGACTCGACACCGATGTAAACCCCTCCTACCGTTATCTGAGACCCCGGAGGTGGCCTGTCCCGAGGGCCATGAAAACACATGGCCTCGGATTTGTGCAGGGCCACCTCAAGTCCCAGTTGCCGGATCCTATCCACGACTGTCGCAACACCACTCGACATTAAGTCAGCCGCCGCCTGGAACGACCCTCCCTGCGCTAGGACTAGCGTGTCGTCAGCGTAACACACTACGCTGACACCTTCGGGAAGGTTGGCGCGCAGCACCCAGTCGTACCCGATGTCCCACAGAAGCGGCCCCAAGACCGATCCCTGTGGAACACCGCACGACATCCCTCGTCGACTCCACACTACCTCGTGATCGGGGTAGTTAACGGCCCTGTCTGTCAGATAGGCCTCGACCACACGACAGAGGTAGGCAGGCATCCGGTGATACCGGAGTGCCGCCCCTAAGCACCCCCAAGGCAGGGTATTGAAGGCGTTGGCGATGTCGAGAGACACCGCCAAGACGACCCTGCCCTGTGCCACCGCATCCCCTGTCGGCCCTCACTGCTCCTGCGCACACCCCACGCTCAGGAGCAGCGGGGCTCGAAGTCTAACCTAAAAGCGTTATTAATCATTTTTTGAAGTAGAGTAAGTGGTACCTAATATACTCGTATATGTATGTTTATCGACGGGGCCACGGGACTGCCTAAATAGGTAACCGTGGCCCGGGAACGTAAATGGCAACCGAAGGAATAGGGTTTTTATTAGTTAGTAAGACTGTCGTTTATCTCCAAACGCAATCAGATTTGAGACTGGCGGCTATAGTAAATATTGCTCCTCTTGGTAAGACCTTTTAAACGACACTACAACCATATCTATTGGAGCCGGGTACCATTTTGCCCATTCTCCTTTTGAAAAATGTTAGCCGCCATCTTGGATTCTGAAATGGACCTCATTTTCGGCATCAGTGTCCCCGAAAACCACAAAACGTGAGGCCAAGGCGCATATCAAAAAGTAATATGATTGAAAAGAAACAAAACAAAAGCGTGGCAAGAGCCGCCACGGCATGCATCGCCACGCCAGAAAAGGAGATTGGGCAAAAATGTATGGAGCTTGGTCCAAATTTCCACCACCAATAAGAACTATGGCATATGATAAAACACTGCGTACTGAATCATTATAAGAAGACCGCTACTAAAAATATTTACTCAGTAAAAAGTTATGAACCCATGAAAACTTGCAATTTAAAAACCTTATTATTTTTCTTTATTTCACTATATCTTTTAAACTATTCTATTGATTTAGGTGTATGACATTTCGTTGTTATTTAGACGTTATTCTGGTTGGTATAAGCTATATGACGTCAAAATAAAAACTTAGTTTATACTTCGCTACGTCGAAAAATGTCAAACCCTATCATGTGAAAGAAAATCTAACCATATTATGATCAAATGAAAGGTCTTATACACATAAAATATTTCACAATAGTTTTATTTATTTATGTCTCACAGTGTGGGGTCTGTCCTTAAAAGAGTCATACATCTCATATGTTTTCATCCACAATAATAATATCCAGATTCGCAGTTAGAAGCAATGTTAGAAGTAGAATTGTGGTTTCGTGTCCCGCCCATCCAAAATACCAAATATTTACCACGATGTGGACACAGCAACCCACATTTCGCATTCTAGAAAGACAAGAACAGTAGTAGTGCGAAATGATTTCCTGACTACGGATCATTACATACTCGTAGTATTCTAGTCTTGCACGTGCGTGTCGGGATTGTATTCTTGCGGTGTAGTAGTAACATAGCATTTTCAGGTTTAAAGCCAAAATCAACTATTTCACTAAATGTTCCATCTCTTGCTACTTCAATCTGATACACGCTACGCTGACGTTATCATTGTACACTTTGCAGATGACTAATTGAGCGCATTACAGAACAGAAGGAATCCGTTTTTACTGCTTTAAATATGGTTATGTGCGAAAAGAATAAACGGTTAAATAATTAAAAGTCGTATTTTTAAAACAGTCATAACTTTTTTCTGAGTGAATATATTTTTTTCACCTAGTAGTCAAAATTGTATGGTATTTAGTCGACTTTAAGGTTACATAGTCCCCAACAGTGGTGGAAATTTGGACCACTTTTGCTCATTGTCTTTTGTTTTACGTGCGCGGTGCGGCTATAGATGTTTCACATCAAAAATGAACTATATAGTGCCTATCCCACACGTCACTCCCCGCACCTATAGATTACGCCGTGTACCGGCTCGCTACTAAATGTGTATCTCTAGTTCGGCGCACCTCTATGCGCTGCGATGCTACCCGCTGCTGCACAGCAGCGGTTAGTTGGATTTGTACGCCCATTGCCTGCGCACGCGCTCTGTATTCGCGAACTCCGCGCCTCGCGTGCCGCTTCGGCGCCCCAACTCGCAATTGTATTATATTAGTTTAGTACCTATCTAAGTCACTATATTTCCTGTATGTTTACGAATGTCCGTTGTACAGTTCTACAATAAAACAGTTTTACGAATAATATGGTGGAGTGTTTTCTTGGTGTAGAAGCCCGTCCGCCATAACTGGCGTCCCAACGTGCGGCCGAGTTTAGTGAAAAACCGGATAAACATAACTTATTTTGTATTTAAAACTGTTATTGAGTGCGACAACGACTCGAAAAACAGTGAACAAGTGTTCGAAACAGTGACTTTCTCGAGTTTTCTTCGTGCGGCGTTATATACTTGTTATGTACAGCGCCCGCGCCCCTCGCAGATTCGTTACTTTTCGCAGATACTTTTGTTTTTATCGTGTGTTTGTGACTGTTGTGATTACCTACCAAACACAGTGTATATAGTGGATTTTGCCGTAAGTACGTTGTAAAACATTCGTGTACGACTTACGAGTCTAGTTAACGTGTTGTGAAACGCGAACGGCCATATTGGAACGCTAAAACTCTCGCAGTTTCCCGCGCTTTCTGTACTTTTATTTTACGAACTTGAATTTAGTTATTATTATTTGAATCATCCTAGGTTAGGTATACGTAGTGTTAGGTTACCTAGGATAGGCAAGTCGTAATTATAAAATCATTTTGTGTAGGTATAGTACAGTAGGTTTAGGTTTTAGTTTTTATAGTGTTTATGACGCTTCGTTGTTTTCTGGGATAGAGACCTGTAAATATTTTTGTGTAAATATCTATCCTAGTGTTTTGAACGTTCGCGTCACCTAGACTTTTTGACTATTGCGTAATTGTTACGTCAGAACTATACCTAGTGTAAATAAGTGTATATAAAGACATGGTGCTAACACGATCGCGTGGAAATAGTGCTTCGCGTGCTACACAGCAGCCTGTAGACATGCTCACTACTGCTGGTGGACAGCACGACGGCGCGTTGCCGTCTACTTCTGATAGAGGCGCATTATTCGTTGATGTGCGAACATCGACGCCGCCGCTGGCAGGACCTCCGTCCGCCGGCGCCCCTGCCCCATCACCGCCACCGCTGTACGGGCGTGAGCTGCCTGTGTACTCGCAGGTGCCGCAGCACGGGCATGCTCCGCCCGTCGCCTCGCCGCAACCGCCGATGTCGGCGCCCATCATCATGTCGGACAATCAGTTCGTATACCTACTGCAATCTTTGCGTTCAGCTCCGCCTACACTGGGCGCGCCGCCTCCGCCGACGACTGTGAGTACAAACTTTTCTACTTGTACGGCGAGGTACAATGGTACTGGTGACGTCCTGGCGTTTATAGATGCCATTCAAATTTATAAAGACTGTGTTGGTGTTCACGACGACATGGCATTGAGAGGCCTGCCAATGCTGCTCACCGATTTTGCAGCGACCTGGTGGCAGGGTGTGAAACACTCGGTCACAAGCTGGCATAAGGCCATTCATTTATTGCGTCAGACATTCGGTCCACGTCTCCCACCTCATAGGATATACAGAGAGATATTCAGTAGAGAGCAAGGAGAAGAACGTACTGATATTTTTATTTGTAGAGCAAGAGCCCTAATCGCCCAGCTACCGTTGCGTACGTTACCTGAGAATCCTGTACAGCTGGATATGGTGTACGGCTTGCTCCATAGGAGAATACGGGAAAGAGTAGTGAGGAGTGCCTTCTCTTCGTTCACCGAGCTGTTGCAACAGGCTCGAGTAGTGGAGGACATTCTCGAGGAAGGGTGCGCTGCCGCGCCGACGGAACGACCTTCTTCTGCATCTGCCATCCCGCCGCCGACGCCGCCGCAGGTGACTGGTCATGATTCGACCTCATCATCAGCTGGTGCTTCGTCAAATAAAGAAGATAAGCACCCACCTGGCAAAGCTCGCCCTAGGTGCACATTCTGCAAGATGTTCGGACATGTCAAAGAGGACTGCCGAAAACTTGAAAATAGATGCAAGACGACTGTGGAGCCAGTCAAAAGCGAACCAGTTCCGGTCCAGACGGAGCAGCGCCAGTCCGTGACGTGTTTCGGATGTGGTGCTCCCGGAGTTATTCGGTCGAACTGCGCAGTATGCAAAGGAAAACGCACTGCTTCTCCAGCTACGACCGCGTTCCAGTCAGTGTCCGTAGGCGTAAAAGTTTTAAACCCGCGAGTGCGTCCTATTTTAAATGTGCAAGTGTTCGGTGCTGTAGGTACCGCGTTATTAGACACAGGTGCGAAGCAATGCGTTGCTAGTGAAAGTTTAACGAGACATTTACGTGCTAATGGCCAAGTATTCAATAGTGTAGAGACTGAGTTAAGATTTGCAGATGGAACTAAAAGAGTCCAAATTGTTGAAACAGCCGTAGTTAATGTAAAGGTGCAGGGAGTGTCAATTAACACTCTTTTTATAGTCTTGCCAGGCGCAACCGAGTCCTTGTTGGGCATGAATTTTATAGCGGACGCTGGCATGGTACTTGATTTCGAAAGAAATCGTTTTTCTTTACGCAATACTGACTTCTACGAGCTGCAATATGAAAGCGAAGACCGAGCTGCGGTCAATTCGACGGTGGACCTCCGTCAGTGCGAGGGCATCCTGCTATCACCAGCCGACAGGATCAAGTTGGCTGCGCTACTAGATCGCAATGAAGATATCTTCAGTGCAGGGGGAGGGCTTACGCCCTCCGCTGTGCACACGACAGACACAGGGAATGTCGCGCCCATCTCTACATCTTCTTATCGGGTGACGCCCGCTAAGAAGGACGAGGGTATAGAACCCGATCCGACGAAGGTGCAAGCAGTTGTGGATATGGCCCCTCCTTCTAACCTTAAGGAGTTAAAAAGCTTTTTGCAAACTTGTGTACGGTTTCGAAAGTTTATCCCCCACTTCTCTGAAATTGCACTACAGTTGACCGATCTCACTAAAAAGAATAGACCCTGGAAATGGGGAGATAGAGAGGTCGAGGCGTTTAACGAGCTTAAACGAAGACTCACTACGAGTCCTATCCTGCGCCAGCCAGACTTCGAGAAACCTTTTATTCTGCGCACAGACGCCAGTGCATATGCCCTTGGCGCGGTGCTCATGCAAGGTCCGGATCCGAAGTCTGAGGAACCTATTGAGTATGGTAGTAGGTTATTATCGGCAGCAGAGCGAAATTACTCCACGACAGAGAGGGAAGCGTTGGCTGTAGTGTGGGCCCTGGATAAGTTTCGGGGTTATCTGGAAGGAGCCCAAGTACGCGTTGCAACCGACCACCAGCCTCTGAAGTGGCTTTTGTCTTCGAAGACACCCAGCGGTCGCCTTGCACGGTGGGCCCTGAAAATTCAAGCTTATAACCTGGATGTTGAATACACTCCGGGTAAGGCTAATGTGGTAGCGGACACACTTAGTCGTCCCGTCTGCCAACCGTCAATAGACGTGCCTGGCAAGCTTCCGGTTGCCAAGTCAGCTCCAGATCCTTCTGCCGACTTGGAGGGGGAGGATATAGTGCCTATCCCACACGTCACTCCCCGCACCTATAGATTACGCCGTGTACCGGCTCGCTACTAAATGTGTATCTCTAGTTCGGCGCACCTCTATGCGCTGCGATGCTACCCGCTGCTGCACAGCAGCGGTTAGTTGGAATTGTACGCCCGTTGCCTGCGCACGGGCACTGTATTCTCGCACTTCGCGCCTCGCGTGCCGCTTCGGCGCCCCAACTCGCAATTGTATTTTAGTACCTATATAAGTTGTTATCTCTCCTGTTATGTTTACGAATGTCCGTTGTACAGTTTTACAATAAACAGTTTTACGATTAATATGGTGGAGTGTTTTCTTCGTGTAGAAGCCCGTCCGCCATAACTATTATATTTTGTAGTTAATTATGTTTCATGCCGACTATGTACCTAGATAGAAATTAAAGTTGAAGTTGAAAAATATCAATCTTTATATATATAATTCTTCTGTGAGTGTGTATGTCACTGAACTTCTGTCAAACGACTGGACCGATTTTGATGAAATTTTTTGTGTGTGTTCAAGGGGGATCTGGGAATGGTTTAGATTCACAAATCAGCCCGGCAGATGGCGCTAATTGCTTGAAAAAGCATGTGATCTCGGAAACGACCCTAACGATTTCGCTGAAATTTGATATGTGGGGGTTTTCGGGGACGAGAAATCGATCTAGCTCAGTCTTATGTCTGGGGAAGCGCATGTTTTAAGTTAAAATGTTTGGCGCCCAACGAAGTGGGCACGGGCCAGCTAGTAATATTATAAATGCGAAAGTAACTCTGTCTGTCTCTTCTTCACGCCTAAATTACTGAACCGATTTGAATAAAATTTGGTACAGATATAGTCTGGGTCTGGGTCCGGGTCCCGAGAAAGGACATAGGGTGGTTTTCATTCCGGAAATCCACTGGGAACGGGGAAGTACCTATTACGATTACGCAATATTGCAATTACGCTTTCGATATTCTCGATCGATAATAACGCCCCAGTGTTCCTAACTTGAAACTTGCCCCTTGGCATTCATCTGTTCCCGATTTTGCCAAAAACGGGCCCGGAACCGAGCCCTGAAGAACACCACAAGACGTTTTGTGCCAACTATCCACACCTTTACATCCCAAATAAGTGACACTCCTTTCCGACGTATAAGTCCCAACGACGTGGTGGAGGTAGACTCCATCGAGTTCGAACTACTGCGATTCTATCGAGTGCCTAGTGCCTCCCGAATACAAGTCCAGGGCAGGACCTTGAACAATTCCTCTGCCAGAATTCCCACTTGTTGCGATATCGCAGTGACAATAGGGCGCCCAAATTAAAACCCAAACTGACACGTGCTAGCACTCTGCAGCAAAAGAGCAATAGTTACCTTTTAACGACCGACCGACAGCCGGCTGTCGGGCAGCTATTGTCTTTCTATTATGTCTCGAATCACGTGTGTTCGAAGGTTTAATCAACCTATAAAAACTCTGTGCGGTATTTGTCTCTTCTTAAATGCCATTTGCTATTTAAGAAGAATTAAGCATAGATGATGTATTATTCATTGATATATACCTGAAGCTTACTTATATATATGTGATACCCATTCACAGTGGCGTATCTTTCTTCTTTAATCTGAAAGCAGCTGAACCAAATAATTAGTTTATTTGATTAGATTGATCATTGTTGTTTTTACAGCCGTCAGTCTCTGTTATTCGGGTATCCTGTTTGGTGCTCCCGGAAGATAGTGGTTCAGTACCCCTTTCTCTCTATTATGTTAGTATAGCATCTTCGTACTGCACCTGACCTCTCCCATTCATATCCGATGTCTCATCGGAATCTGAAACTGAGGGAAGAGAGAGCGCAACCCCATACCTTACCTACCTTTGTACCTTCGTTGTGCTTCTTTTTGTGTGTACCTTTGTGCACACTTGGTTAATGTCAGTTATGATCGCGCACCATGACCGAAGTTTGACCTGGAAAGTATTACTATTCTTAGGATCACGCGTCATCAGTGATGTGACGTGAGCTCTCAGTCAGATAAATTAAACAGACGGCGGTTATTTCACTAAACACCTAGGTGTTTCACCCGCAACACTGCCCTGTATGTGACGGCAAATCTCTGAAACGGCTAAAGCGATTTTGATGGGATTTATAGACAAGTTTTAATAAAAATCGACGCAGACGAAGTCGCGGGCAACAGCTAGTATTATCTATAGGTAATCTAAGCTATATGTATACCCCCATGTTTCTATGATCTCAATGGAGTCGAGTTGAAGTTAGAAATTATTTGTCAGCGGTTTTATTTATTAGAATTTTTACAATTTAAAATGCTTTCGACGCGTGGAATCACTAAGAAGTGTTATCTTCTGTGAGTATTATACCTAGTTATGTAGGTATATAGTTTAAAGAATAATTTAAAATAATAGAAGATGTAGTTTGAAGCATTATTTATAAATGCTTAAGCTCATTACGGCCACCCGGCAGCCACTCCGCACCGACTTGCCTCCTGCGGCTAGTATTCTTTATATGGAATTTTATGGGCATGCGCTCACTATATCAACTCCATAGCGTCGTCATGCAATAAACATCCGCATGAACCACTTTTGTTGTTCTAAGCCGATCAAAACTCAAAAGGGTTCTCCAAAAAATCTTTAGCTATACCTACCGGTTAATTCAAACGAAATCGAAGAAAATATGTTTTTCCGATAAATAAATGATACTGGTTGAAAGCGGTGAAACTGGTATAATGTGCGACTTGCTATTTTGCAGCATCAAAGCTGATAATAATTAAAGCTCTTATAGGCGATAGGCCGTATCAGGCACTCTTGAAATTTTCAGCAAATGACCGATTGCGTACCTACTTGCTATGGCCGCACGTAATAATAAAATATTGTCTAACAACATAATTTATGAATAGGAAGAAAAATCCTTTGTAGACGAGAACAGTCGGGCTGATAAAATATAAACAGCCTAAACTGCTCTGAAAATATGTCTTGTTGTGACATGGTCATCATATGACTTCTCCCGTCCTTCGAGTAGACTTTTACTGACTAAAACCCACTCGTATTCCTTCGGTGTTGTGACATGGGTTGAATTTTTGTCGAGTAAGTAGATAGATAATAATAGTTTTAGGTCCTACCCACAATATAGACAGGCGTATTTACCTACATAGGACAAGATCTCAAAATGCATACATATTCTGATCGTAAACCAAGGTCGAAGGTCATCCGGCTGGCAGTGTTCGCGTTTCATGGCACTATTTAGCTGACGTTATAACGTGGTACAACGCGGCGCCTGGCACAGCCGCTGTGTTTACATATTTGAGATACTTTACGCTAAAAGATTTTTTTATAAGTTCTAGCTCTAGCTAAGGGGACAAAGATGAAAAAAGCGGAGTCTTTTAAGTCTCCTTTATTTTGGTAAGGAGACGCAAGGCTAGAGAGCAATACTTTTCTTAAAAGGTCGGTTACTATTGCCGATTCAGCTTATTTGTTCCTCAAGCTACGATAGTGAAGTTCCTTTGTAAACATATCATTTTGAAGCTTTTCGGAACGAAACTACAACACGAAAGTAAAGTTCCAGGACCTTGGAAGAGCTAATATCCTTCACCCAAGTAGAAAATCTAGCAATTGCCAACTTGTGATATCTGTGATTCTGTTTCTACTCGATGTAAACTCCTAGGACTGGCCCGGTTCCCTGGCATTCTTACCGAGACATTTGTCACTGCGAAGGCCCGGAGTAATGTAAACGAGTTTACTCCGGTATCTCCCCCCCCCCCCCCGTTCGCCCCGTCTGTGCTCCCTCGCATCATTTTGTGGTGTAATGTGAACATCTCTGTCCGGCAATCTACCGGTCCGGAATAGTGGGGACAACTCCGTTCGAAGTGTGCTGTTATTATGTGATATTTCTATTTACAACTACCTATGGCTTAGTCGAAGCTCGTGAATCCGCTCATATGTACTTAGGTGTATAATACAACAAAATAAATTTAAAATGGTCAAGCAGTTTTAAGTATTATCGAGACTTAATACGCACAGAAATTGATTTACATAATTTTATTGAATAAGTATTATTGTCATAATTGGCCAAGAGTTAGTTTACAATCTCTGTACAATTCCCATCTATGCTTATTTATATATCTACTAACAAACCTTCTCGAAGGTCGACACGGCACTGCTTTGTTTACATCAGTCCCTTGCGGGTCAACTCGAGGCTGCTACGATCAGTCACAATATTGAGTTTAGTACTCAATATGGGTGGGAAGTCAAATAAAAAGTAACGAGATAAAAATAAATAATAGATACCATTTAGTTCTTTTGTTCTACTACTACAATAATCTAATGTATATATTTTATTGTTTTATGTGATAGAGGCAAATCGGACCGTATCAACGCTCTGCGGAAACAATATGATATGTTTCTGGAAGAAGATAAAAAACGGAAGGAACGGAATGATTTCATTTTGGGACGACTCGATAAGATGCGATACAACAACGCCTTGGTCCCAGTACGACATAAGGTGAGTACGAACTAGTCAAACACCAATTTACTTTCGAGCTTATGCGCGAAGGTGGATTTGCTCGATCATATTTGTCCACCAGAACCTACGTCATACGTGATTTTTGATTACAGTGAAAAAGTTTCTAAACTTAATGTAGTCCGGATTGCCTATGTGTAGGTCATTCCACTTATAATAAGTTATAACTAATGTCCACTTTAAACACGTCCTTGAAGCGATATTAACCAGTGACTATTCGCTTCCAGGCCAGCGCCTATGAACCTCGTCCAGCTGTAGTCGAACGTATTGGATTTCAACCAGAGTTTTCTTCGGGTCGTGGTTTTCAATCATGTATCACAAATCAAAGTCAACTGTTCCCAGACATTCAAATAAAAAATAACGAAGATGCATATTTAATCCAGGAAATTAGCAAAAAATACATCCTTATTCCAAAGTTGAGAACGACGTTCATGCACAATTACATAAACAATGAGACAATCAATCAACACCCAGAAAGGTTGCATGAAATCAGTCCTGATCAAGACGCTGCCCCCATCAAAGATTTAAAACCTAATTCTTACGATAACACAGATTGGAAGAGTAAATATGAAATATTAAACATATTAAAGAATGAAGAAAAGGGCAAGCCAATGACAAATTATCAAGCTGATTTAGTAGATATGAAACAAAGTGTACCCAAGGAAATTTCCTTGAATAATGATCAAGATAAAATTCCTATTGATTTGGACAACTTCATAAATAGGAACCTACTGGCTGAAATACCAAAAGAATTATTCGATGAAATCCCAGAAAAAGATTTGACTGTTGAACCATTAAATCACGATTTACCTAAAGATAGTGAAAATAGTGCTAATAATAAAGTATGTGCTGATGTGAATTTTGTTGCAAAAGCAACTGAAAATGCTACAAGCAACGAAAATAACATTGTTTTTGCTAATGTCGAGCAAACAAAAGATATTGGAGATCATTTAGAAAATATTACATTGGAGTACAAACATTCCGATTCATTCAATAATGGTATTTCGCAAGAGGTAGCACACCTTAATGAACCACAACATGAACCCGAAGTTAATATGGCTCCGGTGATCGCAGACGTTGATTTAAAATACAATGGCAATGAAGAAAATTTAAATGTCCATGGCGAGTATCCTGTTGAAGCTGATTCCGCCATGCATAGTGAAAACATTTCTGCTGAACAATACGACCCCGCAGAGTCGGAACAAGTAGTCTATGTTGATAATACTGAAGTAAGCCCAATGCAAGATTTAAATTATAATATGCAGCCGACACCTGATCATAACGTAAATAATGGCATTTATGAAGAAGAAAATGTTGCTCAGTTTAGTAACGATCAGGAATATGCACCAAATATCGGCGTCCAAATGAGAACTGACACTACCGCTATTCCCGAAGATCAAACATACCTAAATAGTAACCCAGACACAGTAGAACTGGTAACGGCCGGTTATGAACAAACAGAAAATCCAGAAATGTACTATACAGAACAGACAGACGAAAATTACATTCAGCAACAGGGTGACGAGGCCAATCCTTTACAGTTTTCTCAAAACGAGTACCCACAAAATCAAGAATATGCTTATTACGAGAATATTGAACCTGAAGCCTATCCTGTCGATTTAAATGAACATGAAGTCACGGAAGCATACGATCCACATTACGAGCAACAATATGTTGAACTAGATCAAGGAGCAGAGCAACAGCAATATGATGAACAGCAATACCAAGAGCCAGAAACCGATACAAACCAGGTCGACCCAGAGTTTAAAGTGCTGCAATATGAACAATCCATTGAAAGTCGGGACCAAATTGAGAAAACTCTAAATTCTGAAGATGGTTACACACCACAAGTGCCACCTGGCGAAGAAACCGCTATCACGCTTGATGACAAATCGTTGCCAGCCGCCTAAACGCACTGCAATATTATAGGCTTTGTATTTTAATCTGCCTTTTAATAAAAAAAAACTTCATTCTTTTTTAATCTAAATAAATCTTTTAGCCTATAGATGTCTAGGTCTACTGCTGTACTTAGATCTCATTTAAACTTTTCCAAAGGTTTTGTTCCCTTCCGTAACTAATGCATATTTTTGCAATGTTTTTCATTAACCTAAAGTCTGAGTAAAGCCACGGATTTTGTAATATTACTTAAAGCCCTAAAGCTTTTTTATTCTGTGTAAAAATCACCCTCGTTGAATTCGATCAGTGAACATAATATATCGCTATGTATTTATGGCTGCTTATTCCACCTGTGAGATTGAGGAGATCAGAACACACCATTGTTTAACTTAAAATTCTTGAGTAATTAATGTATGAATAATATTTTTAATTTAATATTAACCTTAATTTGTTAATATTGTTTTATACCTTTCTAATGGTGCAACTTAACTTGGTGTATTTAATTTGGCAAAATATTTGAATGTTCGATGCAACCTAATATGTACCTTATTCGCGTTAATTTAGGGTGTAGTTTGTATTACCAAATTAACACGTTAACTGTCCCCATACATAATTTTTCGATAACCCCAAATGTCCAAAGCATTTTTTGTAATATTCTGTCTCAAATCAGTACAAAATAACTAGTTATGGATAAATATGCCTAATTAATAACAAATCACTCTGTTTATCACACCTTTTACCCGTGTACCGTATTCGGTACACATCGATCAGGGAACGCTTCCAAAGGATGCGAGAGCTAAAGCTAAAAGAGTGACAACGCAACGCACTATAATAAATGTAAAAAGACGTGCTGTCTTCAATGTTATTCTGAAGTTCCTTTGCATAAATAAAGCCTTTTTACTAACAAACAGTTGCTAATTTATTCCATTACCCACATTTAAAAAAAAAAAAAAACATGTTTTCCGTTTTTTCTATTCATTAGTGTCCTGTTGACAAGTCCTGATAAATAGAGCAACATAACACACAAGTCCATGAAGTTAGAGCGCATAGAAATAGACAAGGGCGAGTGTACCGTTTACGGTACACGGACGTGATGGACCCATGCGGCGTGTACTGTATTCGGTACATTGGACAGCTAACGTGTTAATGCAATATATTTTGCCAAATACACCAAGTGGAATCGCACCATAAAGTTAAAGTATATGCGCCATGATACTTCATTATTCATACTTAAAAATTTTGTTAGTGTGGTGCTTAATTTCAACCTGAAAAGTTGTCTTTTTGTCTTAATTGTAATTTGTTTACAAAATTATATGTTTATGTAAGACTCGACCTGTCATGTTTTTATTCACATTAAATGGAGAACTGAATTATGTAATTGAATTATTTAAACACCAAAAAATACAATAAAACACTTTTATTAATAATCTACTTACTACATGGTACACTTACTACATCTTAAGATTGATTGAGGCCAGGCAGAGGCATTTTCTCCAATTCTGCAGCTTGTTCAGAGAAGAGTGGTTCTTTGGGCTTCTTCCAATGAGCTTCCTCATGTGGGAGCCTGTCCACACCTGTAGCCCAATGGTGAATCCTGCATCTTACATTAACTTTTTCCGTTTTGTTTATCTGAAATTTTTACAAGAATTTAAGAAACAGTAAAGATAACATCTTAGTAGATTTAATTAGTTTTTGTTGGAATACCACACTTGAGAAGTGGATTGTGTGATTTTGATGAGGTAAAGAATTTCTAAAAATCTTCTGTATTAGGCATAGGTTTAGGCATGAACACACATTGTAATGCGATTGATTACTTGCATAAATAACAAATCTATTAAGATAAAAATCGATTGAATTCAAAGCAGTAACACAATTTTCTTTGATGCTTCTTCAAGAACAGAACAACATACCAGATTGATCTGTTGATCTAGTGGTAACTGACCATGACTGCTAAGCCTGAGGTTGAGTGTACCCACTCAAGGCAAATCCTTGTGTAATGAGCATGATTGTTTGCTGGGTCTGGGTGTAATACAGGGTGTCCCACGGCTATGCCACATGGAGGGAAAGTACCTTAAATATTGTAGATAGAACACTTCACTGAAAGAAGACATTATTTTAATTTTAAAAACATATTTAACTGCATTCATAGATATTTAAATAATTGCATAGTTGAACCGGGAATCGAACCTGTTACTCGAGAAAATTAATCAGCCTGTAGTTTTATCCTACCGATCGAAAGGCTTCATCACAAGGATTATTTTTTGCTAAATAACATAGTGTCAAAAATAAAAGAAAAACCATAAATTTTAACATTTTAAATACATAATTAGTACATTTTTCAACTGCTCAAAACTAGTCCCTTCTTCTTGAACACAAAGTGATAACTTTTGGTTATTTTCGTTCCCTGACGATTTTTTGGTCTTGTTGTGGTGGATATTTATTTATTCAAATGATGCGTACTACTCAAGTGGGTAGATTAATTAGTAATAAGTAGTTAGGATTGTCAATTGTATGTCCTTACGGCAATGTATGCTTTTCACTTTTCAGAACAAAATTTTACATCCAATGTTAAAATTCACGGTCTTCCTTTTACTTGTGACACTGTGTTATTTAGCAAAAAATAATCCTTATAATGAAACCTTTCGATCGGTATGATAAAACTACAGGGTGATTATTTTTTCCCGTGGAACAAGTTCGATTCCCGGGCCAACCATTTGATTATTTAAAAATCTATGAATGCAATTTAAATTGTTTTTAAAATTCAAATAATGTCTTCTTTCAGTAAAACGTTCTATCTACAAGATTTAAGGTACTTTCCCTCCATGTGGCATAGCTAGCCGTGGGACACCCTGTATATTCAGAATATGTATGTATTAATATATAGGTAGTAAAGGTTCAGCCTAGTTTGGGATCAGATGAACAAGTATAAGTTGTCCCTAGTCTACAATGTTGTTTCAGAGATAAGGCAAAGTATATCAAGTATAGATTCACTCTTAAAAGCGTCAGGTTGTAGAATACTCACCGTAACAGTGACATAAAATTCTTTATCTTGTAAAGACAAATCAGGTCCTTTAATTTGTACAGGAGGCATCTCAATTGCATGTTCAGGTACAACAAAGCCAGATTTTCGAAATGAAGTCGAGACATGCCAGGGCTCCAGTGTCCATGGTACTAATTTGTTCATAGTTATTTGTAAAACTAAATGAGATAAGCCCATGATAGTCTGAAAAAAGAAAGTTAAAATATAAAATAACATAAAAGTAACAAATAAGGGAATAATTATGAATTGAGATCAATTCCTAAAAAAATATTATTTATTACTATGATAGTAGGAAGAGTATCTTAAAAGAGGGCAAATCACTAATCTAATGGGGTAATTTAAAATAAATCTTGTTTATTTGAGATTTATAGCCAGGGTTCAGAGGTCCCCTTGAGCTCTCCCTTAGCTCTGAGCACAAATCAGTTGTTTAGAAGGTCTTTAGGTCCCATGTAACAGAAGTTACAGAAAAACACAGGAAAATAAAATATGGTAGCAAAAAAAAATGAAATAATTGTGTGATCTTGTCTTTTCTAAAATCAAATTTTAAAAAGTTTTTGGGATAGACTAGTTACTTACCCTGTGTACATAAGGCGAGCTATAGTTATCATCCACTTTGGGCTTATTTTCATTTGATTTGTACTTCTCTAGATTTTCTGGGCTGGCATAGACAGCTAATCCAGGCATGAGATAATCGCGATAGGCCTGGTTTGGCCGTAATGAAAGAATGTCGCCTTCATTGCCAACACCTAGAATAGAATGGTTTGTTTGAAATTAAGAAACTAATAATCTACCAAGGGTGCGGGGTGAGAGACAATCATACACAACAAGCAATAATGCTGAGTAAGAATAAGTTTATGTGTCTCAGGGTTTAATTATTGGTTATGATAATTTTTGAGAAAGGAAAAAAATACATGACCAGTTTTTTTTAGTTATAATCCTGAGGAATGTCCATATTAACATCAACACTTGCTATCATTAAACCAAAATAGCTCTACCTTCTCTGATTAAAAAGCTATATTTATTGAATAAATGAAAAGTATACATACCATCAATAAATTGACTAAGAATTACTTTTATATCTGGTTTCCTTGTAACATTTGTATCTTCAACTAAGTCATATACAAAGTGTCTTCCTCTCATCTTTGATGGGCGACCACCCTTCTTGTGTAGAGGTATTGGATTTTTTCGTTTTAATACAAATGTGTTCTGTAAAAAAAGTGTTAATTTTGATACATGCTGTTCTAATAGTTTGCTTCCAATAGTCTCTTTTGGGCGGATACAGAAATATCACTTAATTTTAAGAGATATTTAATAAATAAACATGGTTAAAACTGCAGGATACAGCTAGTAAACTTATGGCTTGTTTAGAAATTAGAGAATTTACCTTAGTAATACACAAACATGTAGTAGTATGTTTTAAAGTAGGTAATTGAACAAGTGATAATGATATTTTTTTATGTTTTGGCTTGGCGCATTATATATTCCAGCAATAGAATTGTTAGCGAGCGGAGAGTCTTCTACCTGGCACCAGCTATTCTTGAAAAGTTGTGTGCCGGGTAGTGTTTCGGACGCAAGAAAATAAATAGTTTAATTTACTAACCCTCGTTTGCTGATGAATTACATTTGGGCCAGAAGTTATTGCACTACGAATTAACGAACGTAATCCCAGCATAATTAAAACTTTAAGGTCTGTATCACAACTGAATTAGGTTAAATATTTTGCCTACAATTCTGAATTATTTCTTCTCTCAGAGAGACACTATTTCTTATTCTTATTTGCTATTTGAGCTATTTCTTTTCACTCACATGGAGTGGAGACTCGGTCAATTTGACATTGACACCGACTGATTGACAACTTTGACAAATTGACTTTAACCCTACCTCACCTTATTTTAGAGGTGGGCAGACATACTAAACACTCTTTTTATTGATTAAGCACCTAAAGGGTAGAGGCATAAGACTTAAATAGTATGCAAGAAAATAATAATAAATTACATTACGCAAGAATCAAGATATTATTTCTGGGCATTTTATTTTTACCATTTAAAGTTTTTTGCAGCGAACTACCTACCCTGTTGGCTTCCCAAACTCTCTGCACCACAGGCTTAGCTAGCTATCTAATGAATTATGAAATGGATGATAAGGTCACAAAAGTTTCCATTAAGCCGGCCGGATTTAAGGTGAACGCAGACTTGGCCGCACCGCACGCGCCGCAGTCTTCGCATTCGAATTCTTTATATGAAGTTCTATGCCACCTCGCACACCTACCCGCGTCGCAGTTGCCGCAGACCCTGAAACGACAACAAAGAAAATGCGATGACTGCGGGGACTGCGGCGCGTGCGGTGCGGCCAAGTCTGCGTTCACCTTTACATTACAAAACTAGTAACTTGAAATTAGTTTTATAACCCTCTATTCTCTGTCTACGTTTATAAAGGTGAACGCAGACTTGGCCGCACCGCACGCGCCGCAGTCCCCGCAGTCATCGCATTTTGTTAATGGCCTCGCACATCTATCCGCACCGCAGTCACTGCAGTCGTTCCCGTCGCCGCACGTATAGGGATGAAAACGATACATCGATTGTTTTAAAATATCGATATATCGCTCATAAATATCGCTATAAACATCGATGTTTTTATGAACGATATATCGCCGATGTATCGACGACATTAGTAAAAAATATCGATATCGCTCTTTAGTTGTTTGAGGATCACACAGCTGTCAACACGTTTGGTCGCCGTCACGCGCTTACGTATTGAGCATTACCCAAGAAAAAATAGACTTCTAGGTACAAGGCTATCTAAGCTTCTTTTTCTTAATTCTATCTCTAGATTTTTTAATTAAAAAAAGTAAACGTTTTCTTAAATAACAATATGTGTTTTTATTTTAATTTTTAAAACAATAGTTTAGTGCTAAATAGACTAGACTGTAGACTGTTTCTAGTAGACCTATTTTTATTAAATTGGCCAAACTTAATATTTCTTTTTAAATATCGTCAGGAATATCGATGTATCGGTCTTGGGACTGATATTTTTTTAACATCGATATCCCTCGTGTAAATATCGATATTTTTCAGAGCGACATTGCATCCCTACGCACGCATCCGGCTTCGGCTCGCGTTACGCTCGCGCCGGGGCGGGGATGCGAATGACGTCATCCGCGCCGCGCTAGCCGCAGCGTCCGCTGCGTGCGGGTGACGTCATCAGCTGCGTTTGGGGATTTCGGTCGTTTCAGGGTCTGCGGCAACTGCGACGCGGGTAGGTGTGCGAGGTGGCATAGAACTTCATACAAAGAATTCGAATGCGACGACTGCGGCGCGTGCGGTGCGGCCAAGTCCGCGTTCACCTTAACACTATAATTTCACGTGTAAATGTTCAGTTTAAAGGTGAACGCAGACTTGGCCGCACCGCACGCGCCGCAGTCTTCGCATTCGAATTCTTTATATGAAGTTCTATGCCACCTCGCACACCTACCCGCGTCGCAGTTGCCGCAGACCCTGAAACGACAACAAAGAAAATGCGATGACTGCGGGGACTGCGGCGCGTGCGGTGCGGCCAAGTCTGCGTTCACCTTTACAAGGCATGTATTGTAAAACTGAACATTTACACGTGAAATTATGTTCTAATAAAACTAATTTCAAGCCACTAGTTTCGTAATGTAAATCCGGCTTTATTTACTCGCCTAAGTACCACACTACTTCATTTTTGTTGCGTCACTCTACAAATATGCTTGTGGTACGGGCACCTCTAGTGATTAGTGATGTGACCGTGTATTATTTGTATTCTCTGATTTGTTTATAGTTATCTGTGATTGATATGTATTATCTATGGTGACCGTGATGTGATGTGATGCTAGAATAATACGAACAGTTTCGTGGTTTTAAAAAAAGCGATTCATAAACTTGATCAATAAGGCGTCATTTGATTGAATAAGTGTTGTGTTTTATAAACTCTTCTTAAATGGATGACGATACTAGTTCTGATTTGCAGGTAATAGTTAAATAATATAATATATTTTGACTTCCCTTCCATGAGGTTATAAAAAAACGAGATTGATCATTTCTTTGAACCATAACGTTATTTCTGCTTCAAACTTATATTGCGTTTATTCATTATGTTTTATTTTTATAGAAATGTCTGTCTGACGGACCGATGGATACAGATGAGGGCCCTCTAATAAACGAGAACTCAAATGGACTATCGCATTTGTTGACCGAGGGCGAGTTCAACAGTGTCGATGCGGCGGTGGACGATACGTCGACTTCGAACCAAGGTTTCCTCAATGCGGTGGAGCTGTCTGCGAGTAGCGTGGGCGACTACCTGGACAACAACACAGACGGGTTCAACACCGACCCTTTCGATGTGGGCGATAACGCGGTCACATTCCCCAGCGACTCGCTCAATAACGTGCTCACCGACGGCGACTCGCTTCTTAGTGACACAGCATTTAAGGCCACTTCTGATACTGATGGTGATGTTGCAGAAAGTGAGAAGGCGACGGTGGACACTGACTTTGAAGTCAGTGAATTATCTGATGCTGGCTTTTCAATGCCAGTTGATGATATGACACAACCAAAAACAGATGACAGCAGAGATGTAGCTGAGGTGAAGGTGGAGGAGAAAGTGGAGCCGGAGGTGGAACAAACTGTTGAACCTGAAAGCTCTCCTGCTGTCAAAACTGAAGAACCAAGTATTGAAATGGAAGAGGTAGGTGCTTTATTGTGTTTAGCTTACATTTAAAATTTCATGTTTATTTGTTTGTACTGTATGCAACCTGCCAACCACGCTCATTATCTTATTAGTGTAGATAATTTACATCAAATGACATACCTATTTTTGAATATTTTATAAATTCAGAGAAATAAGGTAGTTGAGTTGTCTGTAGCAAAAAACTAATTCTGTAATTTCTAGTTCTATATCAATTAAACTGGTGCCCTTTGTTTGAGGAAGCACATTCTAGAAAAGTGTGAACTAAACATGAAACAGAGTATGACCAAAATTAGAAGTGGCGAAGGTGATTGAGTGATATATAACATATTATTATGTAATACTTTCTAATATTATACTATACTACATTGATATTTGTAATCTTTTGTTTTAGTGGTTAGAGACTTAAAAAACTAAGCTGGTGGTTGTGGGTACGATTCCCAGCCTATACAAGCTTTGTGTGATGAGCATGAATGTTTGTTCTGTGTCTGGGTGTCATTAATCCATTATATGTATTTATAAATATTATAAGTAATTATATCATTTGCTTGGTTACCATAGTACAAGCTCTGCTTGATTAGGGTCAGATGACCATGTGTGAGTTATCCCAAGATAAATATATACTTTTCTTATTTACCAGCAGGCACCAGTAAAAGAGGAACCAACTGAAATTAAAGGAGAAGTAAAGGAAATTGTTCCCCAAGAAAGTGATGTAGTGAGTATCTCAATGTTGATTTAAGTATAAAATTTATTATAACTTTGTATTACTTATGCTTTCTACTTTCGCCCTCATGACTGTCTAAACCTCCATCTCCTATTTTACCTGTTTCAAATGCTATTTTATTGGATAACACTATTCTCACAGAATACCCTCCAAGTTTAATGTCAGTCAGTCAGTTTGTGTGTAAATATATGTAGGTAATTAATGATTGCCTTTGTTTCAGACTGATGATATAGCTCCTGTAAAAACTGAGATTGAAGAACCAGTTGTGAAGGAAGAAATTGCTACTCCAACTAAAAAAGCTAACAAGGTAAGCTAAATTACTTAAAACAGAATAATGCTTAAGAAGTCTAAACACCCAGAATTAATTTATTATGTGCTAAAGTAAATAAGTTTATTCAATATGCGACACTCCTTAAGCCGTTATTAATCATCAACAGTTTGCTAGTATGATGCACACTTATTTATCAGTATATTCTGTTTTACACAGTTGCAGTTATTGTGCTTGATATATTTTGAATTCTTAGTTTTGAGATATATTATCTTTATTTATTTGTGTTCAATTAGCTTAGTTGAGAGATTATAAAATAGTTGTAAAATATAAGTTTTAATTTTGAATTTAGACCAATAAAATATGCAATGAGTTGATGTGCTGCTATTATGATAATTATATTAATATGAGTAGTATCACTGACTCTTAAAATTGCACACCTCTCTTATCATGTGACATGAGAATAGTTAGCAACAATCTTTTTGCAAAGTTCAGTCCAAATCCAATACTTCTCAATAATTCTTTGAAAGCTTGGGCTGTAGTGTGTACAGCCATATTTATTATTGCGTATGTTTTGTAAGTCATATTTTGATTTTTAATACAAGGTGGGCAGTGCTGAGGAGACTGAAGTAGTGTCAGAAGATGAACTGCCCGAGGTTCAGAAGCCAAGCATAAAAGATGCAGAGAATGTGTCAGATGATGAACTGCCCGGACCTAAGCCTGCGGAGCTTCCTGCTGACACTGAGGTACCATTGCATTCTTTTAACATGTACTGGCTAATACTGGTAATTTTTTAGTTTAGGGTCACTCATTGTGAAACTGTAGAAACAAAAAAACCTAATATTTTTCTGGCAAGTAATCAGGAAATAATCTGAAATCAGTATATAATTTGAAAACAACTTTTATGCACTGTCTAATGAGATGGTTCTGACCACGCCAATTGAATGCTTCATTTAATTACCTTGCTATACTGAATGACTCTTTCTCCTGCCTTCAGTGGTGTTGTATTAACAAGTAAATAAATACAATATAAATAAGTTTAAGGTGAAGAAATAATCTTTATTCTATAGCTTGACAAAGTCAGTGCTGAACAATAAATAACAAAACTTGTTAACAGCAAGTGGTACTTGTGGATATCTTATGCATGCTTCGCTTTATTTTGAACCAACTTCAAAAAGGAAGAGGTTTTGATTACGCCGATTTTTTTTTGTTTTCATAAAAGTTAGTATAGGATACTGCAAAGTACCCTAAGAAGGGAGTGTATTAAAAATAAAATATTTGTTTTAGGTGGTATCAGAAGATGAGCTCCCAGCTTCAAAGAAAGAGATCAAAGAATCTCGAAAGCGTAAAACTGAGGATGACCGAGATGGATACGATCCTGGCTCACCTACTTCTGAAAGCGAGTCCTCAAACAAAAAACAAGCAGTTGCAAAGGTATTTAGATTTTTTTTTCTACAAATGTTGATAAATGGTCATTGCTAAGGTAAAACTTCATAATTGGTTAAGAAATTGTATAATAATACCAGCCTATAACTGTCCCACTGCTGGGCAAAGGCCTCTTCTCATACAGAGAAGGCACGAGCATTGATCACCACGCTTGCTCAAGGCGGGTTGGCGATTTCGGACTTATATTAACTACAAGTCCAGGTTTCCTCACGATGTTTTCCTTCACCGATGTCTGTGATGTCTAAGATAAACTTTAGAAAGTACATATGAATTGAAAAAGTCACATTGGTACTTGCCCGGATTCGAACCCGCAACCTCTTGCATGAGAGGCGGGTGCCTTAACCACTAGGCCATCACGACATTAAGAAATTGTAAGTTTATAAAAAATCTTAATGAGCCTTGCCACAACTTGAGTTTGTCTGGCACTTGGCCCACCTCATGCCTAATTAATATTACCATACTATAGAAATACGGGTCCTACTTATGAAATGGGAGTTAAACTTGGCAAGCTAGCCAAGTTTACTTTTTCATACAAAACACTCTTGCTTAATAAACTGTATTATAAACCCATATGCAGTGATTAATAACCTAACTTTGTGTTAAAAAAGGTTCATTGTAAATACCATATATTTTTTTATTTAGAATGGTGAAAGCAAACCAGTTCCATCAGAGAAAAGATCTTCAATTGATGAAAAACCAAAGAAGAAGACATTACCGGAGCTTGATAAATACTGGAAAGTGGTCAACGATGATCCTACTGATTTTACTGGCTGGACTTACTTGCTGCAGTATGTCGATCAAGAGGTACATTGCACAATGTTTAAAAATATATATTTGTTTTTTATATTAACCACTAATTAAATGGAAGTTAGAACAGTACAAAATGATGAAAACCATCGCTAATCTTATTGCTTTATGAAGCAATGAGAACTGAAATCAAATTGACGATCGGCAAGGGCCAACTGATTGATAATAACCAGATGATTGGCTTATGAAATGTAGTTAGAGATAGCTGTTGACAAATTTGACTGTGTTACAGAGCGACGTGGAGGCGGCGCGGGAAGCGTACGACGCGTTTCTGTCGCACTACCCGTATTGTTACGGCTACTGGCGGAAATATGCCGACTATGAGAAACGTAAAGGAAGTAAAAAGAAGTGCCTCGAAGTGAGTACTCCCACTATTCAGTTGATACATTGTTTATAATCTATTTAATCACTTGGTGACTGGTTAGGCGGTACACCCGATGATCAGTCGTATAATGATGTATGTTATCACTTGGATTTTTAATTGTTTTAGTCATAATTGGTATTTTGCAATTATTTTTTTTCCCAACAGTGCTACGAGGTCTTCGATGTTCGTAAGCCAAAGTCGCCCGTTCGCACCGGAGAGTTCTCTTACCATCACATAGATTTTGTTCTAGTGATTCATTTTTTATGGTGTATATTTTGTATTTTAGTGCTTATATTTATAATACTTTGTACACGCATGATGTATTGTAATATTTTTTCATGTATTTATATTTAAGTAAGTACTAAATGAATGGTGGTTATAATTAAGATTAAGATAATCTGCCATGGTATCATGGAAACGCAGCTGATCTTCATATTTAGCCATTGAATGGCGTTAGGAACGGAAGAGTGCGGCGGGGTCGCCGTGAGCTGCGCCGGCGCGTCGAGTGCGAACAGGTGTAATATACCCAGCAAACATTTTAAATACAATAGATAGAAGCAAGACATCGCGTCTCCCGCTTACTCGCGCGCTCTCTCGCTTACTCGCGCGCTTCTCGCGTACCCGACACGCGACGTCTCGCTTACTCTATTCTAAATTATATGACACATGATTATATGCTATTCAATATTCCCTTGCTTCATAGTGTTGCCGTGAGCATGGCGACGCTTGTAAACATGTGGAACTTGTTTGATACACGTTCTTGTGTTACAGGTTTTGGAAAGAGGCCTCAAAGCCATCCCACTGTCCGTGGATCTATGGATACATTTCCTAAATCATGTAAAGGCAACTAGAACTGAAGATCACGCCTACATCAGAGCGCAGTATGAGAGGGCCATAGGTAAGACATTTGAAAGGTTTAAATCACGTCTCTTTTTGTCCACGAGAACCCTACAAGGAGGCTGACATTATATATACCATCTGTAAACTTGCCGGTCCGCCTGGCGCCTTCGTATGGCTGAAATCGGTTGCATCTGGATTACTCTTTTAGTGGCAGTACTATTTATATTGAGGAATTATTTACTTAATTTTGATAGGCAGATTTATCAAAAAGCTAGCAATGGCAAATAGTTATTTACAAGTTGAAAACAGGTTAAAAAACACATCAGCGAAAACATACGTAAACTGCAAACTTTTGTAGTCTACTCAAACCACGCGAAAGCTTAGCTTTTCTAAAATAGGCGTTACGTTATATTAAAAAAAAAAACGTATTTGGGAATGACGGATGATTCCCTAAGAAGTCAAGCCCGTGTGACTTACGAAAGATACAAAATAACTGCGGTAAGTGTGTTGTTTAAAGGATTTTGAAGAACAAGCAAATAGACTTTTGAAGTTAAAGTGTACTCTGAAAGTAGTCAGGACTGACCATTGAGATTATATACATATGCTAAGCGTAACTGTATGAGTTGCAGTTCATAAATTAATATATGTTACT
Source organism: Athetis lepigone (assembly GCA_033675125.1). Lineage (NCBI taxonomy): Eukaryota > Metazoa > Arthropoda > Insecta > Lepidoptera > Noctuidae > Athetis > Athetis lepigone. The sequence goes on from CM066214.1 coordinate 7,988,862, forward strand.
TTCAGAGGCTTGTGGTCTAGAGTTCCGCTCAGATCGTCTTTGGGAATCCTACATCAAGTGGGAAGCTGAGAATGGATCAGCTCTCAACGTCACCAACATTTATGATCGACTTTTGGCCACGCCCACACTCGGATATACTTCACATTTCGACAAGTTTGTACTATGACTATATTTTATGCTTCAATAATGTCAGTGGTAATTATTTTAAGATCTGTAAAGTTTTAGATTAGAACACTTTGAATTTACACAATTTTTTACTTTTTGTGTTGTCAATAGTTTATAATTGTGCGTGTTTTTTAAACATTAAGATCAATAAAAATAATATTTGTAAGTAATAACAGAGACAAATAAGAGCACTCTTTGATTGTTTTTTTTAGTCCTAACTTTCCCGTTAGAAAGCAACTTCGGTCACATAACCTTTTTTCTGTGGCTATTTCTATCATTTTAATAGCTTCAGTTAGAATTATTAAATTTGACTGCCTTCTTTTGTCGGTGTTAATTTATAAACTTACGTCTTTAATCTCATTATGTAAAAGGTAAAGGTATGGTATTTTTCTTGTGTTTGAATGTTGTAGAGTGAATTTAATATCTTTTCTCAACCTTTGGTTTGGTCTGTCACTATATACTTTCTTATATAAATTTTAAACTTTCAAGCACCATCAGAGCCAGCATCAACAATAACTTTTAATTTATTGTGTCCGTAATTACGGTACGTACAGATTAACGCCCTGCCATACGATGGACTGACGATTTCAAGAAGGTGGTGGGCAGTGAGTGGATGTGATCTGTCCAAGTTCGTGATGTCTGGCGTTTTTGGGGGAGGCCTACGTTCAGCAGTAGTCGGAAATAGCCTGACATGAAAAATCTGAATTTTTGGAATGTTTTATAGTAGCCTCTGCTCTAGTAAAGCTCTGCCGGCGACGACGCTGTGGTGACGTCTAGACACACGACAGAGACCTGACGGTGGTGCTGTGTTCAGTTTCCAGGAGCACGTGATGTCGGAGCCGGTGGCGGGCGTGGTGTCGCGCGCGGAGCTGGTGCGCCTGCGCGGCGAGGTGCGGGACGCCGCCGGCGCCGCGCCGCAGCTCGACCTGCCGCCCGGGGAGGACGAGCCGCTCGATCATGTCGTGAGTAGACTGCTCTTTATTATACAAAATCTATACAAATACAAAATCTTTATTGCAACAACAAGTGTACACATTTCATTTGCGAGCCCTGTTTCCTAAACTAGCGTGAGCTGTATGTTGGGAATCAGTTCCTTCCAATTAAATAGGTTAAGCTAAAGTGTTACAATCATAATTTCTGTAATCTGTTTTAATTTTAACTAAATATATGTTTTACAAATATTGGTGGAGCTGAGTGCGTGTATGTGTGCGTGCGTGTGCGTGCATGTGTTTGTGTGTGTGTGCGTGCGTTTATTCGTGCGTCTGTGTATGCATGAGTGTATTGTGGTAATGACTGTGTTATAAATTTATAATATAGTGGGTTCGTGTATTACTGTTTTAATTTTTATTCCGCAATTAAAAATAGTTTTTCAATTTCGTCGTAGTTAAAGGTTTTTAGCCATAGGTTAATTTGATTTTTAAACTGGTAATTTGATAAATGCTTGGTTTTATGTGTTAGGTTTAGTTTATTGAACAGTCAAGGTGCTACATTGTTATATTGGTGTTGGGCAAATTTTGTTTTTACTCTAGGGATTGGGCATTCGTCTCTTCTTATCCCAGTTGGAATTAGATAGGGTACTGTGTTTTTATGATATTTGTATAAACACTGGTACACAAACTATTGCTTTTAGGTTTAACGAATTTATTACTCAAAAGAACGATCATAGTCCGCTTTATCCTACTATCCTATCCTACTTCCTACTTAATATTATAAATGCGAAAGTTTGTGAGGATGGATGTATGTGTGTGTGTATGTATGTTTGTTACTCTTTCACGAAAAAACTACTGGACCGATTTGGATGAAACTTTACAGTAATTTAGGTTATTTATCAGAGTAACACATAGGCTACAATTTATAATGATTTTATGTAATTTTGATCATATTAAAACGATAAGTGTCAATTAAGTCGGAAAAAAATCTTCCATCTGAGAGCTATCTTGGCGTGCGCTGCCTAAACCAATGGAGTTACATAAAGATGATGTACCACAGGATTGTTTGTCTTAAATAGTTCTAAATAAAAGTCCGCGATAGCATATATCTACCTCTTATGTGCAAGCCAGTACGACCAAAATTGTGAACCATAAATTTAATTAAATTTGGTACTATTTTACAATGCACATTTAGTATATAATTATTAAACTCTTATCAAAATGAATACATTTCTCGCATTAAGTATATATTGAAGATAAACTTTGTCTTTCACACTAAGTAATTTGGCAGAATAGTTTAAAAGTTATCACAATATGATTGACTTGAACGGAGCGCCAAATGGCAACAGAACATCTACGATGAAAGTTGGCTATGTGAAAGAACTATACTAGCACGAAGAAATGAGACAGTTGCGAAAATCAATAAAATAATCTTGGGCCAAGTAACCAGCGATGCAACAACCCAACTCCATCCATCGACACAGTCATGTCATCTAAAGACTGTACGAGCTACCCTGGGGAGTTTCTTAATCCGGGGTGCCATCACATAAGCTCAAAGTAACCTTTCAACGACCGACCGACAGCCGGCTGTCGGGCTGCTATTGTCTTTCTATTGTGTCTCAAATCACGTGTGTTCGAAGGATTAAAAATCGGTATATACCCGTTTTGTTAACTTGGACGACCCGAGACTATGTAATGGCACTAGATTGCGAGTCATTGAACAAGGCACCAATTGTAACTGGAGAAGCTAAGGGTGAAAATGTTCTTATTCCACGCATTCCAATAATACTCAATAACTTACCCTTTAATTTCAAATGTTTACAGTTCCCACTTAAAGTTGCATTTTCTATAACTATTAATAAATCGCAAAGGCAAACTTTGAAGATAGCGGGGATACATTTAGGCACGCCCTGTTTTTGCCATGCTCACATCTAAATCCCAAAATCTAAATATTTACGCTGAATAAAAAAAAACAAATAACATAGTATACTGGAGTACATTGCAGTAAAAACACAGATAATTAAACACAGATGTTAACCTATTCCAATTACATACATATTAATTCTTTACTTTTTACAAAATCTATTAACAAAACCGCATCAAAATCCCTTCCGTAGTTTTAAAAATTTAAGCTTACATAGGGACAAAGAAAGCTACATTGTATTATACTACGTAGTGTTAAATGCAAGTAACATTGGTCCGACCTGTTTATTAGTCAGTGTTTAGTAATCCGTTTGTGCTGGATAGGATAATCTCAAGCCCGGGGAAGGACATAGGGCTACTTTTTATAAGCACACCATACAGGTAAAGATTGATGAAGAGACCACTGGGTTCTATTATACAGAGTTCTATTATAGCTTAAAATAATGAGCACTTAGAAAGGAATTCAGATAATTCCACCCTCAAGAGATTCCCTCTAAATATTAGGTATAGGATTTCAAAGATTGTCATCATCATCTCTCTAGCCTTTTCCCAACTGTGTTTGGGGTCGGCTGCCAGCCTAACCGGATTCAGCTGGATACCGGTGTTTTACGTGGAGCGACTGCCTATCTGACCTCCACAACCCAGTAACTGGGCGATACGATACATCTTGGTTAGACTGGTCAGAGTTTCTCGCTAACCAGTAACGACTGTCGAAGTTCTACGCATGACAACCGAGATCAACGGCTTTACGTGGTTTCCGAGGCACGGGATGTCAGTGATGTCCAAGATAAACTTTAGAAAGTACATATGAGTTGAAAAAGTCACATTGGTACCTGCCCGGATTCGAACCCACAACCTCTTACACGAGAGACGGGCGCCTTATCCATTGTGCCATCACGACTTTCAAACGGATTTCAAAGATTGTATGAAAACTAATTTTGAAGTTAGTTTGGGATGTATGATGTGAAGTTACATTAAAAAATACAAGTATTTAAAAAAATATCACGCAACTTAATGTGGCAGACCAAATTCTACGCGAGCGAAGCCGCGGGCAAAAGCTAGTTAGATATAAATTAACATGCAATGTAATATTTAGAGATCGAACAATTGTAGTAAATATTAGCAAAAAATTCTTTTTTTAACTTGATTTTAAACACTGCATGCTTTTTATAACCCTTTATATTGTTCGGTAGAATAAGTAACCTAAAAAATAACAAAAGACGTAACAATGGCCTATATACAGCTAGTAACATCTACAGCCATTTCAAACATCAATAAAATATTATAAAGTAGTTTGGAATTTGAATGTAAAATAATTGCTAATTTACTAAGGAAACTACACAAAGTACACTAAACTTCTTTGACCTCTTGATGGATGGTCGGCAGACTTGCCTTGGCCTGCATATTTAAAGACCACAGTTAAATACAAGTCGCAGTCGACCAGGAACTGATGGTGTCTGCCCGTGAAATCTTAACAAAATAGCTGGCGATAATATGAGTGCGAACTTATATTGAACGTTTTTCCTGCAGAAATCCAAGCTGATAGACATCTGACACGATTATGATTAAGCTTGAACTGTCAGTCACGACTTTTTATTATTGTTTCTAGTTGGATATTAAATTAAATATAATGAAATTGAAATGAATTTGTTTATTATGCAAGTAGGATATTAAATCACTTTTACACATTAACACTTACCGACATTTACACAGGCATCGGAGGAAGAAGCGCAAGCAATCAAGGAGCGCATCATAGCGGCGAGACGCAAAGTGCACAAGACCACAGGAGAACAAGTCGCTGCCAGATGGACGTTCGAAGAAGGCGTACGTACAGCATCATAATTGTTACAGTCTCAGTTGATTCCTAAACAGTAGCGAATGACCTGTGTCTTTCACGGCAAAACAGAGCGACGAATTGACGTGATTTTTTTAGTGGAGATAGTTGATGTGATGGAGAGTGACATAGGCTACTTTTTGTCTCTTTAAAACATATATTTTTGTCAATCTAACAACGGTAGGGTAGAATCTAAATTGCGCGGTTTTTTGATAGTTCAGTGTCTACAATAGTCCTACTTGTTACAGATAAAACGTCCGTACTTTCACGTAAAGCCGCTGGAGCGCTGTCAGCTGAAGAATTGGAAGTCGTACTTGGAATGGGAGAAGCAAAACGGGACGCTGAAGAGAGCGCTTGTGCTACACGAGCGCTGTCTCATAGCGTGCGCGCTCTACGAAGAGTTCTGGATGAGGGTGAGTTGCTTGCTTACTTTTGACACGACACAAAATGGACGTAAAAGATTTTCATTTTGAAGATAATACGCGTAGTAGACGCGTAGTAGAGAAAAAGCAAGTTTGGATTCCTTTCATGTTATTCTCCCAACAATACAAAATATTTTTCCTCATCAGACGTGAGATATTAACAGCAACTAACGTTTCAGTTGGGTTAAAAACGATTACTGATAAATACTGGACAGCAGGTCCACTCAAATCTGTGTGCTTCTCTTATCAATTAGCCTTCAAGCAGCTTAGTAATTAGCCTTCATGGTTCTCACATCTCTGATGTGACCTCGTGAGTCTGTTTCGGATGTTTTTAGAGTAGTGGGGTAGGAAACACCAGCTTTATCGTGTCCTTTAAAATAAGCACCACATAATATTTTCGTGTAAAAGTTTTATATGTTTAACTTCAACTTTAATATTTATTATTATGGCAATCCACCGAATTTTCGGTGATTTCTGCCAATGTCCAGTTTGAAAATAATATTTCAGTTAAATGACAATTGTATGGTTATTAGACAATTGTATGGTTATTAAATTATAGTATGGAGATCCACGTGTTCTTATATCCAAGAACACGAGATGACTCCTTTATATGTTTAATAAACAATTTATAAAAATAATGTCAATAACTTCCGCAGTTGATAAAATTCCTGGAAGAGCGCATAGAGAGCAACCCGGAGCTGGTGAGCGTGGAGCGCGAGGTGCTGGAGCGCGCGTGCGCCGTGCACCACCTCGACAAGCCCGAGCTGCACCTGCACTGGGCGCACTTCGAGGAGGCGCACGGCAACGCCGCCCGCGCCGCCGACATCCTCGACCGCATCGAGAAGACCTGCCCCAATCTTGTGCAGATACAGTACAGGTACTATTCGGTTACAGAACTGGTACTATACGTTAACAGTACAGGTACTATTCGGTTATATAATGCGTACAGGCCCGCGACATAAAATGCTGTTTATGATCTAAGTTTATGAGCCATTTGTATGATTATGACAGACAATCAATGTTTAAATGAAGGCGACATCGACGATTGCTAGGGTGCGACGTATATGCGAACAGTAGGGCCCTATGCCATACTACTAACTCCTTTTTGCACGATCTCCACGGACGTTGTCGTGCTGTTGATGAAGGGTTGACAACGTTTTACTTTCTGCTTGAAATAATTAATATGATAGCTAGAAGGAATACTTATAAAAAAGAGCTGATAATAATAAGTCCTTGTTTTTAAATTTTCTTATCGTTTGTCTTCCAGGCGCGTGAATCTAGAACGACGCCGCGGCGACTACGACAAGTGTGCGCAGCTGTACGAGGGCTACATTGCTTCTGCGAAGAGCAAGGCGGTGGCGTCGGCCCTCGCCATCAAGTTCGCGCGCTTCTTGTTCCACGTGCGCTCGCAGCCGGCCGCGGCTCGCGCCGTACTGGACGCGGCCGTACAACGCGACCCGCTTAACGCGCGTCTACACGCGCAGCGACTGGATCTCGCGCTGCATACGCCCGGCACGCCCTATGAGGAGCTTGACGGTACGGTAGCATAATTTTTCTTGTAAACTTTTTGTTTAAAGGCTTTACACACAGTGCCGGTTGGCCTTTGCTGTACGTCACGGGCCGCCGTCTTTGCCGGGCGTTTGTGCTAATATAAATTGAATTTTCGCGTTTGTTCAGTAAAGTTTTTGCTGGGGACACTGAACGTCATGCATTTAAAAAGCAGGAATCGTAAAATCAAGTTTTGTTTTTGAAAGTAAATGCATGAATACTTTGCAGAGCTGGTGTCGTCGTACGGCAAGGAGGAGGGCGCGGAGGCGGAGACGTGCGCGATGCTGGCGTGGCGGCGGCGCGAGCTGGCGGAGGAGCTCGGCAGCGCGGCGGCTGCACGCGACGCGCACGCGCACGCACGCGCGCTCGCCAAGCATCTGCGCAAGCGCGCGCGCAAGGACAAGCACGACCCGCCGCCGCCGCCCAAGTAAATGTCATCTTGTTACTACTGATGCTCTTAAAATCTTATACAATCTTTATATTTTATTGTGCTTGAATATTGTTATATGTCCATAAGAAACCTGTCCATGGTGAAAGAAGCGAGTAGTGCTAGAAAGTAGAATCGAGTTAGCGAACGGGAAGCGAGTGTGTAGTTCTCTTAGTTTTGTCGCTGGGCTATAAGCGAGTGTACTTTTTATTACTCGCGCCACTTCTCTCATAAAATACATCATCGTCATCTGAAATAGATAACGATGAGAGTTCAGATTTATGTTCATAATAAATAACAATGATAGTATTTTCAAAGCCGCACCGTAGAAAATAGCCGCTAGTTAGTCTCTCTGCGTGAGATCTAAAGCCAAGCGAGCATCGCTGTGCGAGTATTATTTTTGATAGCTTTTGTTTTGATTTTAATCTTTTTGATTGATAGGTGATGGTTAATCGTTTCCTTGCTCCATGTAAGACAACTGCCTTACAGTAGTAATTTATGACAGTAGCGCGTGCGCGGACTCGAGCAAGAAGAAGGAGAGCGCCGCGGCGCCGGCCGGTAACGCGGCGTCTCCGTCCAGCGGCGGCTACTACGCGGCGCCCGCGGCGGCCGCGCCGTCGTACGAGCAGCCGTACGCGCAGCCCTACCAGCCCGCCTGGGGCTACCAGCAGCCGCCCGGGCCCTACCAGCACCACCCGCACCCCTGGCCGCAGTACCCCAACTACTACTAGCACCTTCATCTACATTATTATAAAAACTCATTGACTAACGCGAGTCTATTTCATTTTTAGACTTGTTTATGTACATACGGTATTGTTTAATATATCGTTAAAGTAGACGACAAGATTGACCCGTCAGTTTTCTGTTTTTAAAACTGACTGCCACCGTTTGCCACAATTGAAAAGAAATAGGCGTTGCAATTTACAGGAAATGTTTATTGACGTAAACATAATAACAAACATACATTACATATATTTTTAGGAAATAAATCTTATCTTCACAATCCAACATCGTTATTATTTCGACAATCCATCAGTCTTCAGTATCTTACCTTTCATTGCAGTTTATATTATCCTGTTAACACTGAATGCCTCGCTATTTACAATCTCAATTAATAAAGTCAAAGTAGAATGCAGTTAATAAATAAATAATTATGTAAAGTTTCTGGCATGGCCTCTGTACTTGCATGTATTGCCAGCCTAGATACGACAGTAAAAAAAAAGAATACAGCCTATTATTATGCCACTACAGGGCAAGTCTCTCTTCACATATGCAGAAGATTGCATTGACCACCACGCTCATTCAAGGTGAATTGGCGATTTCAAATTACATTGGTGAGAGGCGACCCCTTACCCACTGGGCCATTGCATTAGAGTAATTATTTTTACAAGTATGTAAAGGTAACAATAACAAGATCATTCATTATCATATATTTAAAACTGTGTTCTATCCATACACAAATCATCCAACAGAATCAGAGCCACAAGACCTACGTCAGATTAGCAAAGCTAGAATAGATGCGTGCTTTTTAGCTTCACTGCTAGACGACGTTTCAAAGCCGACACATAAAAGCAATGTGTCCCGGCTCAGTATTCAAATCGTGGCATCATCTTTAGGTTTAATTTTACTTGTTGCGGAACGGAATATAAGATAAAATAGATACAACCCAAAAAGAGATCCGGAAATTCTTGAGAATTAAATTCCCCTGATTTTGGCTTGAACTTTGTGTGGGTGTGTGCGTTATACTATTAACTTAAAATTTTGAATTCATTACAAAAAATCACTTGCATTCCGTTTCACAACAACAAAAAATTAAGCCACACCCACAATGGTGCCGATTCTCTAGTGCACAAACTAACGTAAATTTAAGTTAAGTGCATCTTTCTATTTCTTAAAGAAAAGGACAGAAGATACATTTTAGTTTAATCCTGTCAAATTAGACAGCGCCTGATGAAAATTGACGTATATTTAGACGCCATGTTTTTAAATTGCGTCTAAATTATCTATGGAGTGTCTAAATTTGACAGAACTTAACTAATATTTGATCTTCTGTCCTTTTCTTAATTAATCGGAAAGAGAAAGATGCACTTAACTAAAATTTACGTTAGTTTGTGCACAAGAGAATCGGCACCAATGTCAGTTTTGCTACAATAACGTAAGTCTCGTGGCTTTGGGATCTTGGACAATAAAGAATATCAAAATAAATTGATTACTCCCTTCTATTTACACTCATCTGGAAATGTTATCTTCTACATTATTTAAATGCCATTTAAAACTCATTACAATTATACACTTTATCGTCACTTGAGATTAAATAATCTGTCTACTAACGGCCGGATAGCCGATTACATCGATTTATTTACAGATCGTTTTGGAAGCGGCCGGTAGTAGACAAAGCTACATACTGTTACGTATGCTTACTACGATAAACGCACCGAATGTTTATTCTAAAACGAACAAACTGCTTCTCACTGCCCTGATGACCAGTTTTTGAACATTTTTGATCAGGAACACGCGGCTTTTGCTGCTTTTACAGCTGAAAGAAAAACAATTTTAAATTAGAATTGTTTGTGTCTTTGAGACTAACTTATCATCAACTTCCCTACTTATTCTCAACTTTCTTGTGAATAGCCGCGTACCCACCTAGCGCACAGGCTCGCGCGGCAGCCTCGCGAGCCATATGCCTCGGCTGGTGTGGACGTGCCTCGGCCTGCCTCGGGCGCGCGTTTGCTCGACCGAGCACGGCTCGGCCCCGAGCCATCTGTTGTCGGTAAACTTGACGCGCTCAAAGGTGCCTCAGTGAGCAAACGCGCGCCCGAGGCAGGCCGAGGCACGTCCACACCAGCCGAGGCATTTGGCTCGCGAGGCTGCCGCGCGAGCCTGTGCGCTAGGTGGGTACGCGGCTATTCTTGTATCAGTCTAATACCAGAATATTACATGGAGGCTACCTATTTGACTTTCACAACCCTGTTACTAGTTAACACTACCCTGTTTAGACTACACAAACTAAACTGCAAGGTTGTAGACTGCTTTTATAGGATTAGGCGCACAATGTCACATTCGCAAAATTACATATTGAAATTTCGCAAAATGTCACATTCTCAATTTGTCATATTCCGAAAACGCCACATCGCAAAACGTCACATTAGCAAAATGTCATTTTCGCAAAATGGCATTTTCGCAAAATGCCTTGTAGCAAAATGCCATTTTCACACAATGTCAAATCATCATCATCAAAATATTAAATTGTCACAGCACAGGCCACACCGCCAGCTAGCGGGCGGGCAGGCTAGGCGGGCGGGCGAAGCGAACGAAGGAAACTATACAAATTATCATCATTAGTCGATAGGGCCCGCATGCCGGGTGCGAGAGATTTCTGGAACGCTTGCCACAGGGCCCGCATCCGGGGAACCGTTTTCATTAGTCGATATGGTCGGCGTGCAAATTATGTTAAAAAAATTAAGCGATAACCATTTGTCACTAGCGGAATTTCTGCGTAAAGTTATTTTTCTACAATTATATAAATATTAAAAAAAAAAACTTTAGAAAAAATCACTGAATTCAATAAACCTTTATATTTAGCCTTTGTAGATTATACAAAGGCTTTCGATAGCCTTAAACATTCCGAAATATTTAAATCTTTAGACCATCAAGAACTAGAAAAAGAATATATTGACCTCCTTAAACACATTTATAATAATAGCTCCGCAAATATAAAACTTAATACTTCTGGACCTTCATTTAATATTCAAAAAGGAGTCAAGCAAGGTGACCCGCTCTCTCCCAAACTATTTACAAGCACGCTTGAAGAGGTCTTTAAAACACTGGCAGCCTCATGGAATACCAAGGGGATTGAAGTCGGCACAAAGAGGCTGACAAACCTCCGGTTTGCTGACGACATTGTGCTTTTTGCCCCCACAGCTCTGGAACTCCAAACAATGCTCCAAGAACTGAGCACGGCTAGCTTCAAGGTGGGACTAGCGATGAATCGGTCTAAGACCCAAATAATGACCAACAGCACTAAGCGTAGGGTCGAGGTAGATGGGCAAGAAATACATTATGTCGATGAGTATATATACTTGGGCCAGTTAGTGTCATTCGAAAACAGGCAAGAAAGGGAAATCGATCGCAGAATCGAAAACGCCTGGAAAAGCTACTGGTCCATGAAGACGCTAATGAAGGGTGATCTACCAATCTCCCTGAAGCGAAAACTCATCGACATGTGTATTTTGCCCGTCCTAACTTACGGTGCTCAGACCTGGTCACTCACCGAATCGCAAAAGTTTCACCTTGGAGTCTGCCAAAGAGCAATGGAGCGCAGCATTCTTGGTGTAAAACGCCAGGATAAAATCCGGAACACCATGCTGCGTTCCAAAACAGGGATAACAGATGTTGGAAAAAAGGCTGCCAGGCTCTAGTGGGATTGGGCGGGTCATGTAAGCCGCATGGATAGCGACCGTTGGGCAAAGGCATCTACACAGTGGGTGCCAAAAGATGGACATCGTCGCCGAGGCCGGCCCAGGAAAAGGTGGCGTGATGACCTTGAGCTTGACACATACCATAAGGATTGGTTCGAGGCGGCGAGGGATAAGAAAGTCTGGAAGGAGTTGGGGGAGGCCTTTGCCCAGCAGTGAGACAACACAGGCTATTAAAAAAATATATACAGTCGTGGTCAACTAATTAGGGACAAACAAAAATTTCAGCTGAATTTGAACTTTCATGTCCATGGTAGATCAGATAAACTAAATAATTTAGTTTAATTTTATGAAATACTAATTAATATTAAGAATACTTGAAAATTGTGAGCATTGCTTTGAAGTTGATTATATTTTGTAATAGCAAATTTAAAAACAAATCTCTTGCAACCAAATCGCGGCGTGTGCTGGCTGGCCAACTAATTAGGGACAATAACAAAAGTAGTGTGTTATATTCCCATTTTTATAAAATTTGATCGAATGTAATTTTTTTTTAATAATTAAATTTGAAATATTAACATAGTATTTAATTAAACTTGGGGCGAAATAAAAGTTCTGATACAACAATGCGAAAAATAATAATTATTGTTTATTATAGTAAATAGCCATAGCGTAAAACATTGAAATTGCTCCATTATAATGATTTTCAAAACAAGGCAATTATAATCCATATTTAAAAATTATACTTTTGAATCCATAAAACGACTAAACGTGCAATCAGAAAGAAAATACCAACAAAAACTATTGTGCAATAAAATCGCTAAACAGTGGTAGCGGCGATAAAAGATCTACTTATGGATTTTTTATTGATTATAGGTCTGAATAGTGTTGGTATTTGGACTAGAAAATGGCGGTGGAGTAATCTACAACAATCTTTCGACGTCAATTTGTTGAAGCTGAACTGTTTGGCATGGTCGTACGAAAAGTTCCAGTGTTGAAAAAATCACAGACTCGCCACGGTTGGCCTTAGTTATTAAGCACCGATATTAAGACTGATTGTCAATAAAAAAATGTTTTGATTTTGGACTAAACGAAGGTACATTTTGTTACATCAGAAGGCAGGCAGTATTAATGGCGCCTTAAAAAGCAAAAAGTCTCCAAAATACTCCAATAAACAAGTTGAACTTGAGGAGAGAACATAAAACTATGGCGTTGGTTTTCTGGAAATGGTGTGGGACCTTTAGAGCAAATGTAAGGCACACTAGATTCAATTTAATAAAGAGAAATACTACAAGCAATCACACTACTTTATGTTGAAGAACACACGATTACTACCCCAAAACATACTGCACTGTCTTTTAGAACATTTCTCACTGATGAGTAGGTATCGGTTATAAATTGGTCGGCCTAGAGCCCAGACCTGAATGCTTGGAAACATTTTGTGGTACGTTATGAAAGAATAGTAGGTTTAAAAATGGTTTGGCAATCGAAGGAACATGAGTGGGTTTTAGTCAGTAAGAGTCTGACACACCCTCCCGCCACACCCAGGACGGGAGCAGTCATTGGATGATTTCCCACTCACCAAAAAAAAAAAAAAAAAAGGTTTAAAAATGGTGTAAATAAACTGGCTATTAAAAATCAACAGTAGCAACTTTGAAGAAGGCTGAAACAGTATCACTAAAGAACAATGTGACATTTAGATTGCGTCGATTCCATACCTTTGTTACATGGTTACGGCAATCCTTAGCAATCACTCTGGATATTGATTTGTCTTACAGTACGACACATTAAGCCTAATTGAATAATAAATAAACATATTTTTACCTTTATTGCTCTCTGCAGTAATTATTTTTAATGTTGTCTTAAGTGTCCCTAATTAGTTGTCCAGGGTACGAATAGGATGAAGAAGAAGTTAAGTTGAATTTTGATCGATATTTATTTTACGTATAGTCCATTCCTTTAATGACTATGCCTATTTGTTAAGATATTGGTTTAGCTTTATATTAATAGTAACTAAACTGCCAAAGTCTCGAGCGAACTAAACTTATGGGAAGGAGAATTAAATGTTACTCATAGTATATCAGGTTGTCCCTAATTAGTTGACCACGACTGTATATATAAATAGGTAGTCATTTTAATTATGTCAATAATTATAATATAGTTCCCGTTCCCGTGGGATTTCTGGAATAAAAACTATCCTATGTGTCCTTTCTCGGGTCTCAGACTACATCTGTACCAAATTTCATTCAAATCGGTTCAATGGTTTAGGCGTGAAGAAAGAGACAGACAGACAGACAGAGTTACTTTCGCATTTATAATATTAGTAAGGATATTATTTCAGTTTACCTACATTTTAATTTAATTTATGATAAATTAAAGTAAACTTTTTTAACCGACTTCAAAAAGGAGGAGGTTCTCAATTCGTCTGTATGTTCTTTTTTTTTTTTTTTTGTATGTATGTTACGCGATATCTCCGTCAATTGTAAACGGATTTTGATGGTTCTTTTTTTGTTTGATAAGTCATGATTCAGGGGTGGTCCCGTATAAATTTTGTGGCGATCGGTTCAGTGCTTCACAAAAAATTCACCAAGAACAAAAAAAAATGACGAAATTTTCATAGACGATGTGTGCTTTGTCTTCAAGTTTCTATTCTCGTTTTATAAGATTGTAAGTAGTTTTATTTTGAAAATCGACACTAAAAAAAAACAAATAAAAAAAAAAAAAAAAAAAAAAATAACCGCCTTCAAAAACTAAAAACCCAAAAATAACTAAAATTTCGGAAGTCGGTGGCTTCTCTTCTGCCATTCAATTTGTGTTGCCACCGACTTCCGAAATTTTAGTTATTTTTGGGTTTTTAGTTTTTGAAGGCGGTTATTTTTTTTTTGAAAAAAGTTTTTTTTTGTTTAACGCGCAGTGAAATAATTATTTTGTGTTAAAATAAATTAAAATGATTAAATAATGTAATTAAAATAGTTTTATTTTTTATTTTAAAGTAAATCATCAATCAGAAATCACAACTTTTAAGAATGTGTCATTTTGAGAAAAGACAATTTGAGAATGTGTCATTTTGCTAATGAGGCATTCTGCTAATGTGGCATATTGAGAAATGACATTTTGCGTCAATATGTCATTTTGCGAATGTGACATTGTGCGCCTAATCTCTTTTATAACTAAACGAGTGACCAGCCCCAGCCTTCGCACGAGTGTTAGAAATCTTTGAAAATTCTGGTTTTTCTGTATTATACATATGACGAAAAGGTTATTAACATAAACCATTCCCTTGATCACTATCTATTGCTGAAAACTTTATTAAAGATAAGCGAACAGAATTTGAAAAAAAAGAGGGAGATTGATTTAATTTACCTGATTGAAGGTATAAAATAAATAAACATACTAACCTTCCCTCTCTTTCCGCCGTAACTTCTTGCGTCGCCGGTCGATGGCGGCGAGCTCGGCCTTCACCGAGTGGTACGCCTTGCGCAAGTCTGCGAGCCGTGACGTCAGCACGTTGATGCGCGTCTGACAGTCCCACGAAGGATCTGTTGCAATAAGAAAGTTGGATATTGCAGCAATTTATTTATCAAGTGGAAGATATATTGTTAGAAAGCTCGACGCTAATAGGTGACTTGTGTCGCTACTAGCTGTCCCCCGCATTTTTTTTTTGGGTTGGGAAATTATCAAATGCCTCCTCTCGCTCTGGGCGAGCGAAAAGGAGTGTCAGACTTCTACTGACTAAAGCCCATTTATGTTCTTTTCTAGCCCTTTGTGTCCGAGGCCTCGGTATCTCTTTTGAACAACCCGCAGCCCCGGCAGTCATGTTATGTAGCTTCCTCGATAAATGGGCTATCCAATATTAAGAGAAATATTTAATTCAAACCAATAGATCCTGAAGTTAGCATGTTTAACAAAAAACCCGGTTTATAAAACTTAACCCACCTAAACTTTAAAAGAGAGAAAAAAAACGTAAGTCGGTGACTATACGCAACAACAAACAGTCGAAACCTGCCACTTCCAATGCGACAACAATATAAGAAGTCGAATACAACAAATTTTTCGCAAGTAGGTATTATCAGCAAATGACAAACGAAGTGACCAAGTACCTAGTTCCACGTAGAAGTTGTACTATTACGATTTATTAGGCAAGTAGGTATATCAACAAATGACAAAGGAAGTGATGAAGTACCTAGTTCCACGTAGAAGTTGTACTATTACGATTTTTTTGGCAAGTAGGTATATCAACAAATGACAAAGGAAGTGATGAAGTACCTAGTTCCACGTAGAAGTTGTACTATTACGATTTTTTTGGCAAGTAGGTATATCAACAAAATGACAAAGGAAGTGATCAAGTACCTAGTTCCACGTAGAAGTTGTACTTACGATTTTTTGGCAAGTAGGTATATCAACAAATGACATCAAGTACCTAGTTCGACGTAGAAGTTGTACTTACGATATTTTTTGCAAGTAGGTATATAAACAAATGACATCAAGTACCTAGTTCGACGTAGAAGTTGTACTTGAGCGGCGGATGGTGGTGGATGGCGTGGTGCGCGTGCGGCGCGTCGTCCGTGTCGCGCCGCGTGCGCCGCGTGCGGTGCCGCGCGCCCGCCGCAGAGCTCTCCGACGCCTTGCGCGACCGCGCTCCGCCTGCTGGGAAATTAATACTATTGTTTATACGGAACTTTATTTGAATTCTGAATCGGTACTCAATGGTGCCGATTCTCTTGTGCACAAACTATCGTAAATTTAAGTTAAGTGCATCTTTCTCTTTCCTTTTAATTAAGAAAAGGACAGAAGATCAAATATTAGTTAAGTCCTGCCAAATTTAGACACTCCATAGATAATTTAGACGCAATTTAAAAACATGGCGTCTAAATATACGCCAATTTTCATCAGGCGCTGTCTAATTTGACAGGATTAAACTAAAATGTATCTTCTGTCCTTTTCTTTAAGAAATGGAAAGAGAAAGATGCAGTTAACTTAATTTTACGATAGTTTGTGCACAAGAGAATCGGCACCATTAATAAAATAAAATCATATTTTAATTTTCAAGTGGATAGGTAAAGACCTGGTAAAATTTGAATATGTGACCAATTATAAACAAATAAAATAAATATTTAACATTCCATCACGGATGGATAGCAGTGATGTGTGTGACACATGATTTGTACAAGTTTTTACAAGCTTTGCCTAACTTGAAACAATGTTATATTCAATTAAATAATATATGCATCTATATTCTTGCGTGTGCATTTTTACAACGCGTAAAAACCATTGGATACTCTTATCTTATTATTATGTAAAGTTGTGTAACTGACCATGTGCCTTTTCGACGTCCATGCCAGCTGCATCGTTCACCCGACCTTCGTCCTCGTCTTCCTTACGTTCTGAAGGGCTGTCCCGTTCAGATATTCGGCGCTCCCTGTTGGCATCAAGTGTAAAATTGTATTACTACAATAACTATGACATGAGATAACTATATTTATACAACATAATTTGGTTAGCTATTTTACATAAAATATAGTTCTAGTTTTTATGTAAATACCAACAAGCTGCAAGAACTGACATTGACCTTTGCCTTTGCTCCCTTATTTTTTTTTTGTTAATAATTAAGATTATTATTAACACACTATATAAAGTTGACGTGCATGTACGCTAACTGAATACTTCACTACTACTTTACTCACTTTCTTTATTTTATTGTACGGACGGAAGATAGAAAATAAGGATCTAAACCTTATAATATCCACATTTCAAGGTTTAGATCCTCATTTTCAATGTAAGCCTCTAAACTCCCAATCTAAACTCCGTTAAAGTTAACTGCGTTAAATGAATATCGTAAATCGAGATATTGGGCATAAACATGTACTCCTTGGAAGTGTAATTTTGGAGTATGATGAAATCACCGTGTTTTTTTTATCTGACTTTGTTTCTTTTTCCTGTGTGTCCTATAAATAATTTTCTTTTTCTTACCTGTGCGGTGGTGACAGGTCGAGGCTGCTGTCGGGCGTGGTGGGCGGCGTGTTGTCCTGCAGCGGACGGCCGCGCGGCCACGCCTCGCGCGCCTCGCCCGCGCCACTCGCGCCCGCGCCCGCGCGCCGCTCCTCTGTGCATACGTGTACGTATGTGTTAATACAAGAACATACTAACTTTGTACTGAGAACAACTAGGGAGATGTCATATGGCAGGAGTTTATAAGGAGGGGAGAAATCTTAAATAATTTCGATCGTATTTCAACCCCTGAGCATTCACTAGTTGGTTCCAACTGTATGTTATCACCAACTACAGTTGAAGGTAATTTTGTGAACGTCGTCGTACTGCTTACTGTGGCTGTTTCTATGATCGTTAATTTAACTTAATTAAATATACCTATCCCATAACGTACAAGTGTCTAAGGGCTATTTAATATGAAATTATTTATCACGACATTGATTAAGAATTAAGTTTAAACATGCACTTATTTTGATATGGTTATCGATTAAGAATTAAGTTTAAACATTCACTCAATAGTGCCAATTCTCTTGTGCACAAACTAACGTAAATTTAAGTTAAGTGCATCTTTCTCTTTCCATTTCTTAAAGAAAAGGACAGAAGATACATTTTAGTTTAATCCTGTCAAACTAGACAGCGCCTGATGACAATTGACGTATATTTAGACGCCATGTTTTTAAATTGCGTCTAAATTATCTATGGAGTGTCTAAATTTGACAGGACTTAACTAATATTTGATCTTCTGTCCTTTTCTTAATTAAACGAAAAGAGAAAGATGCATTTAACTTAAATTTACGTTAGTTTGTGCACAAGAGAATCGGCACCGTAATATTAAGGGTAATGCTTGACATATCAAATCCTATGAAGTATATCTACGTACCTTTGGGATGCTGATGTGGCGGCGCGGACGCGAAAGGCATGTGCAGCCTCTGTCGTGGCGGTGCGGGCTCGGCGTCGGGAGCCGGCGAGCCAGGTATCGTCTCCTCACACAACAGCAACGATATGTTCCCGTCCTCGTCCCGTCCCTCTCTTACTTCCCTGCCTTCCCGCATCTCCCTTCCCTCTCGCACCTCGCGTATCTCCCGTCCCTCACGCACATCTCTTACTTCGCGCGCCTCTCGAGTGTCGCGTGTTGGCAATGTTTCTCTTGGACCACCAGCTACTACCACGCTAGCGCCTGTAAGTAGATTTAAGTTAGTAAAGTTAACCGCACATCTGAAAATAATTTGAGTTAACGCCATATGGAGCAATTTCATTGGTCATGAAAGTTACAAGTCGATACGTGTTCGTTACACCGTCTGCGGGGATTGGCCGCTTGCTTTATACGGATCGTGATATCGACCAATGAAATTCATGGTTCGATATACAGCTTGCGGGTCGTGAGTCAAAATGTGAAATACTTTTTTAACATTATTCAATTTCATTCGTGAGTGCTTTTTGGATTAGAGAGACGCTGCGCACAATGGCTGATCGCTTTACGGATTCGCAAATGTTAAAACTTGTGGAGATCTATCGAGATTACGATTGTTTTTTTTTCTTCAGTGAGGCTAATAGCTTCTTCTACAATAATACACAGAGACTCAAAATCGTTCCACATAACAATAATTGTTGATCCATGGCAAGGACGTCTGTTTCAGTGCCACTCTTGCATAACTGACGACGAACATGGAGGTTCTCCTACACCCCGCACGCGGACCCTATCGACTAATGAAAACGGTTCCCCGAATGCGGGCCCTGTGGCACGCGTTCCAGAAATCTCTCACACCCGGCCATGCGGGCCCTATCGACTAATGAAATTGCGCCATAAGGCGTGGCTCATGCTTAATGCCAGAGCGTTGGCACGATTGCGGCGGCCGCGCAAGGGAGTAGGGCCGGTATGGACTACAATAAGCAACTTGATAGTAATGGATTTTTAAATAAGCTTTGCAGGACTCTGAGACTTAGAAACTGTAATAAGGTTGATTTTTAAATACCACTCTTGTGAGTAGCAATTCAAAACTCTATTTTAAATGTGACAATAAATCTGCTTTCCTCTCTGAGCTCACTGTGTGAAAGGACCCTTAAAATATAAAATGTAATATTTAATAAGTGTAACATACTGTGTTTCCGCTCATTCTTGCAAGCGTCTTCTAGCATTAGCAGCGATTCTCCGGCGCTCCACTCGCCGGGCGACTTGCCGGCGTGGAGCGCTCGCGCGCCCGACGTCATGTTGCTGACGGCTCCCGCGCCGAGCGAGCCGAGCGATGCGAGCGAGCCGAGCGACGCGAGCGAGCCGTGCGCCGCGTGCGAGCCGTGTGCGGTGTGCGAGCCGTGCGCGGTGTGCGCAGGGGACGACCGCCCGCCACTGCTCCACTCGTCCACCACCAGTTTATCTATTATCAACCTAAAGGAAAAACCATTTGAGTTTATTGAGCGAGGTCGATTTAATAAAACATAGATATCCCGTAGTTGTTAGATAGTGTTGTTTGAAAGCCTGAGATTACTTACTCACTGAATCACTTGCGTACTCTGTTACTATTCTCATTACGGTACTGTTTTTGTGGTTGTATAAGTTTTGTCTTATAATAATAATTATGTTACAATCAATCTATTTCAGATATCCTAACACTATAGATAGATAGCTTGACAAGGCAAAATATTATAAGTTATATCAATACACTCTACAATTTTAATAGAAACAATTGTAACGCAATACCAATTAGATTTCCCGAAGCAAACAGATAAATCATCAAAAATATTAGTAAGTGTGCAAGTAACTCACCTCCTGTCGGAGTCGTCCGAGTCGCTGGAGTCGCTGCGCTCGTCGCTGGGGAAGGGCAGCGGCACGGCGGCGGCGGCGGCGGCGGCCGACTGGTTGATCTGACTCGACAGCTTCTGGATCGTGTCGCTCAGCACCTTGTTGTTCTTGCCGGGCACGCACGCCAGCTCCGCCACGCTCTTGCGCCGCTCCAGCACGCTCAGCGGACTCTGCAGTCGCGGCACCGCGCCTTCCTCCGGCTTCGCCTTCTTCACATCCAACATGTCACGCTTCACCTCTAGCAAGTTCGACGGCTCCCCGAATATCGTCTCCGTACTAACCGGCGGCGTCGCCCTCTTTATAGTCTCAGCCTTTACCAAAGGCTTTATCGGCTCTGCTTTTACAGCCTGTTCGGGAGAAATCGGCGACAGTTTTGATTCGGGTTTGATGGGCTTAATTGTGTCCGTTTTAGGCGTAACCGGGCGATCATCCATGGGAGGGGGAGACATAGACAGCCTTTTAGCGCTGCTGATAGCCTTGAGCAATTTTTCCGCTATCTTGGGTCCCTCAGACTGCAGCAGGAAGCCCGGTGGTGGCTCCGGCAGCACGTCGATCCTGGCGGGACTGTCCGGCTCCGACTTGTCTTCCTCCGTGTCGATCACGGGACTTGATGGAGGCTGCAGTTTCAGAATACCAGGCTCTATTGGCACAGGATCCAATTTCTTTTCAATTTTAAGCTTCAATGTATTTTCTTTGTGTTCTAAGATAGGTATAGCTACTGATAAAACTTTAAAAGGCTCTTCTTTCTTAGGCTTTTCCATGTTTTCTACTTCATGTTCAGACGTAGATGCCACGGTGACGGTGATGGTTGGCGTCGGGTTTGTGATGGCTGTAGATTGTATGATCGTTTTGGCAGGTGGAGAATCTGGTTTCTTCTGTGGTGGCGGTGTTTTAGGCGGCTCGGGAACATCCTCTTCAGGCTGTTCTTTCACATCTTCTACTTCTTTTACAGGCAATACCGGTTCCGGTTCCTTTGGTTCGTCTTTAACAACGGGTTCCGGGGTCTTAGGTTCTTCAATAACTGGTAATACTGGTGTCGGTTCTCTTACTTCTTCTTTTATTGGAATATCTTCTGGTTCGTCATCTGAGGACTGTTCATCGTCTGCTGGACTATCTGGAGAGTCATCTATAAGTTCTCTCAACTTTGACACTTTGCTCTTCTTTGAGTATGTTTCTTGATTCTTAGCTGGAGTGAAGCCTTCAAAGGTGGGTCCTGAGCTGCCGTCGCCTGGGAATGAATCATCATCAAGTGAGAACACATCCTTAGAATCGTCCTCGGGACTTTGGCGACTGCCGTCCCGATTCGCACCAAAATCTCTAAAGGGAGATAAAGAAGGAGATCTGAGAGTAGGTCGCGTTCGCAAGGGGTCTTCAGAGATTTCTTCACTCAACGATTTGGACAGAGTAGACGTATATTTACTAGGTGAAATATCGTCGAAGATACGATGAGTGCGTTTTTTCTTCTCATCATGCAGTTCTAGTTCGAAGGGCTCTGGTTCTTTGAACTCGTAGACGTCTTCGGCTTGTTTGTCTTGCTGCATAGGTTCGGGGGGAGTGTTGCCGGGTTGTGAGGGGGGTGGGGAGTCCTTATCAGTTTCTTGTTTAGTGTCGTCAGGTTCCTGTTTGACAGTGTGTAGTCCTTTAAGCTCGGATCGTATCTCGTTGAGGTCATAATCTCGGCCCTGGTGTCCGGCGTTAGGGCGCGTCTTCTTAGGCGGCGACACTGACGTGGGCGTGGAGACTGTCCGCACCGGCCTCTTGCGCGGCTTGTTAGAACTGCTACTGTCGCTCGACTTCACGTCTTTAGACCTTGATGGAGCTGTAGACAAATATATATATTTTAAGTATAAATATATTTTAAGTTTTATGTATCATATTAGCGCATCGACGCCACTGGTTGTCATATAAAAAAGAGTAAAATAAAGGTTTCTTTACTTTTTGAGCTTGATTTGTCGTCGGACTTCTTAGGCGTCCTCTTGACGTCGACGCTGTCGCTATCCGAGTCGCTGTCGGAATCCGAACGTGCCGATGATTCTGTGGGAAATGATTACAAGATCAGTTAAAAATCATAGTTTCGCCCAAAAGTAAGACTGATATTTAGAAGTGACAGATAAATAATGTGCCTACCTTCTGTCCTCTTGCTTCTGACTCGCCTACTCATACCAGAGCCCTGAAAAAAAAGAGAGTTACAGTAAAATAAACCCAGTGTTTTATAATTTAAGGACTAGAAATGTCATTATAGAAGTACCTACTTATAGTAATAAAAATGAGCGATGAAAATTTAAATAATAGCACTTTTTTGTATACCATATTCTCACGTAAGCGACTGTACTGTCTTTTATAAAAATAAATAAATGTCTTTAATCACAAGACATTATAACTTTTTTTTTGCACAGCTCGTAAAGAGTAGTAGTAAAGAGGGGTTCAAATCTTATTTTTATGCATTTTCTCTTTTATTTCTTGCAAAATAGATAAAATCTGTTTAATTTACAGAAGGGTATTGATGATATTTGTAAAAGTTGATTTAATTGTTTCAGACCTTGGTTGAGTAGCGGAAAAACGCAGAAAACCGTTAATAACAACCCTTATAACCACATCATTAGCTACTAGAAGTCTAGCTAACTACTAGCTCATAATGTTATTAGTTTTATGAGTGTACCTCCAATTGTTCCTAATATTAAATGATCAACACGCTATTAAATAACGAATATCTGTGAACAGGTGGGTTACCATGACGTTTAAAATAAGACTGTTTTATTCCTGTTCCAGAGTTCGCAAGTGACAGCGTTAGACACGTTGTCTAGCGCCGTCTCTTGCCCACTGAAAGTAATATCGAAGTAATACTGCTATAAGGGCTTGTGGCCCCCAGGTACCTTCTTGTTCCGCTGCTCGTGCTGCGTGACGTTGAGCGCGATGCGCTGCGGCTTGATCCACTCGTCGTAGCGCGTGTTCCAGCCCGTGTAGTGCACGCGCAGCAGGTCGCCTGTCACCGACACATCTGTATACATGCACTTCTGTACGCTACCTTCTTGTTCCGCTGCTCTCGTGCTGCGTGACGTTGAGCGCGATGCGCTGCGGCTTGATCCACTCGTCGTAGCGCGTGTTCCAGCCCGTGTAGTGCACGCGCAGCAGGTCGCCTGTCACCGACACATCTGTATACATGCACTTCTGTACGCTACCTTCTTGTTCCGCTGCTCGTGCTGCGTGACGTTGAGCGCGATGCGCTGCGGCTTGATCCACTCGTCGTAGCGCGTGTTCCAGCCCGTGTAGTGCACGCGCAGCAGGTCGCCTGTCACCGACACATCTGTATACATGCACTTCTGTACGCTACCTTCTTGTTCCGCTGCTCGTGCTGCGTGACGTTGAGCGCGATGCGCTGCGGCTTGATCCACTCGTCGTAGCGCGTGTTCCAGCCCGTGTAGTGCACGCGCAGCAGGTCGCCTGTCACCGACACATCTGTATACATGCACTTCTGTACGCTACCTTCTTGTTCCGCTGCTCGTGCTGCGTGACGTTGAGCGCGATGCGCTGCGGCTTGATCCACTCGTCGTAGCGCGTGTTCCAGCCCGTGTAGTGCACGCGCAGCAGGTCGCCTGTCACCGACACATCTGTATACATGCACTTCTGTACGCTACCTTCTTGTTCCGCTGCTCGTGCTGCGTGACGTTGAGCGCGATGCGCTGCGGCTTGATCCACTCGTCGTAGCGCGTGTTCCAGCCCGTGTAGTGCACGCGCAGCAGGTCGCCTGTCACCGACACATCTGTATACATGCACTTCTGTACGCTACCTTCTTGTTCCGCTGCTCGTGCTGCGTGACGTTGAGCGCGATGCGCTGCGGCTTGATCCACTCGTCGTAGCGCGTGTTCCAGCCCGTGTAGTGCACGCGCAGCAGGTCGCCTGTCACCGACACATCTGTATACATGCACTTCTGTACGCTACCTTCTTGTTCCGCTGCTCGTGCTGCGTGACGTTGAGCGCGATGCGCTGCGGCTTGATCCACTCGTCGTAGCGCGTGTTCCAGCCCGTGTAGTGCACGCGCAGCAGGTCGCCCGCCGCCGACTTGTCGATCACCTTCGCCTCGTACGTCACCTGCCACCAACGACACATCTACTACGTGCATTTTTGGTCTTGAATTACCCGCTAGGAGATGATTCTACTCATAAAAACCAACAACTTTTATTATGGAACCAATTCTGAAATCGCGATTAAAATATCAGCTGTTCCATACATAATGGTCGGGAGGGCATTGAACTTTTGTTAGAAACCGCTGATATTTTTTTGAAAGCGGGTTATTCAAGACCAAGTATACACCTAGTATATACACGCACTTCTGTGCGCTATTTGAAGACGAAAGTTTTATATTATAACATAATATTGCTGCGTGGCAGGCAGGGGTTTTTTAAGGTTTACAGTTTGGAACGTATGTAAAGGTTTAGTAAGTATTTTTTTTGGGAGAATAAACCCGGGTGCTTCGAAGCGCCCCAGATCCGCGGGGAGGCGCTGTGAATATACCAAGTATAGTTCGCGTCACGTAAGCTTGCCCCTCTGAAGTTCGTCGCATTTGGCTGCGCAGTCCGTCGCGAAAGATGGCGGCTGTAATGGCGTCTCTGTCACTCGCATACGTTCGATGCTTACTTCTGTTCTGTCCTGCTTGCTCAATGCAAAAGAACTGTTGTTGAAAAAACTGTTAAACTTTGTTATTGTTTTTAATTATTTTACTTTCACCGACACAACATAAATTAAACTAATAACTACTGTTATAATTAAATATTAACGCTATTGTTTTTAATGACATAATAATAAAACTAGAAGTGGGTGTTATTTAACGTAATGCAGAGAGTTCGGAAACATTTTAAGTGTGGCCGGGCAATACCGGAAATATTGCCGGCAATGTATTGCAGCAACACAATTGCAGTAAAATATTGCCCGTTTAGAAGCACCTTTACAATCGCAATGTTTACAACTTAATTCAATCCATACTAATATTATAAATGGGAAAGTGAGTGTGTCTGTCTGTCTGTTTGTCTTTCTTTCACGGCAAAACGGAGCGACGGATTGACGTGATTTTTTAAGTGGAGATAGTTGAAGGGATGGAGAGTAACATAGGCTACTTTTTGTCTCTTTCTAACGCGAGCGAAGCCGCGGGCAGAAACTAGTATTGTATAAAACAAAAAAAAAACCAAGAACGTAACACTTTTTTACATGATTGTACCTGCGCGGTCGTCACAAAAGCCTAACTTCAGAGGGGCAAGCTTACGTGACGCGAACTGTAACATTAACAATCCCTGGTATGAACTTTCCGCACTGTGGCGTTCAAAAATGTAAGAAGCATTAAATTGTCATTTGCAACCCATCACTTCAGGCCAGATGTGCAAAACCAGGACCAGACCTCGCGTCACCCACCCTAGCATGCAATCAATCAGTAAATCAATAAGAATCAGTATATGCTAGCTTAATAACTAAATAAAAGAAAATATTTGTCTGTTTCGTACTTTTACCTTAGATTCGGACTGGGTGGGTCCATAGTACACTTTTAGCTTGTCTCCCACTTGAGCCTTCACGTTTGACACTCCAGACCTCGGCGTAGGTTCATTTGTTGATGGCCTAGTAGAAAAAAATTAAGTCGGTCGATATCATTGAATAGTCGAACATTTCACTAGTTTTAATCAACGCTTACATTGTTTCATAACAAAGACAACTTGAATTGTCAAAAAGGAGTTATTTTCTTCGTTATTTTAATATTTGCTTCTATCAGACTGAATCACAAAGAAACTTACTCTGTGTTCTTCCTCTTCCGCGGTCGTTTACTGCTGTTCGAGGCAATTGTGTTGCCGCTACTGGCCGAGTTAGCGCTTTGACTGCGGCGGCTCTGCATCTTCTTTATAGGACCGCATCTGTTTATTTACAAATTTTCAAATGAGCCCTTTACTGTCTTGTGTGATTATTTGATTAATTATTAATTTTTCTAGGAGCCCTCTTTCTTTTTAAACCGACTTATGTAATGTTCAGTACATTTCATAAGTTGGCTTTAAAAACTGTATGGTATTTTTTATTGCCAACTAGCTTTTGCGCGCTACGTCGCCCACGTGAATATTATACAATGTACCAAATAAATTGATAAGTATCAATAGCATTAATAAATTTATTTACCTTGAAGCCCGTCCAGAACTATCGCTGTCTGTGGAGGCATGCGGCCGTCTCGACGCTCGCGAAGTTCCCGCGCTCATGCCTTCACCTAGAGAAACACGAGTTAGTGAAATATTATAAAGCACACTTTTTTTACAACTAACTTTATTCTGTTTTAAAACATTTGAACAAAGAAACCAATTTTTCTGCACTATACTTTTTACATATAGGTGAAATGAACCTAAGTAAAGTTCTCTTCTCACGTAACAAGTAAATAATAAGAACTGTGACCAGTAGGATGGCATGTTTCAAGTATTGCGAGTTAAAAGTGACGAATATAATTTGCGGCAATAAGTCGTCTAGTGCAATAAATTCTATACTTACTCTTGGAAGACAAGGGTCGTCTCTTAGGCGTTCTCTTGTCATGTCCGTCCGTCCGGACTGGCGTAATGGTGCGTCCTTTGGACTGCGACCGAGGCTTCAACACCACCTTCTCTTTTTCCTCACTCGTGCTTGTCGACGCTGAACTTTTATCTTTTTCCTTCTCCTTTTCTTTATCTTTTTCTTTCTCCTTCTCTTTGATTTTTTCTTGCTCCTTTTCTTTCTCTTTTTCCTTCTCCTTTTCCTTATCTTTTTCTTTCTCCCTTTCCTTTTCTTTTTCCTTCTCCTTCTCTTTTTCACGCTCTTTCTCTTTTTCCCTTTCCTTCTCCTTTTCTTTTTCCTTTTCCCTTTCTTTCTCTTTGTCCACCCTGTTAATTTCATAATACCGAAATAAATATTTAAGCAAATCAATAATTCATAAGTTATGGGTATACTAATGCGCTTACTAATAACCACTATGTAAAGTTATGCAATGAATAAAGCCTGTGTAACCATACATTTTTTGACGTATAAACCTGTCATAACTTTATGCAGCGTTTATTAGTAAGGCGCTTACAGTTTAGAGAATAATATACATACT
Organism: Athetis lepigone; assembly: GCA_033675125.1. Taxonomy (NCBI): domain Eukaryota; kingdom Metazoa; phylum Arthropoda; class Insecta; order Lepidoptera; family Noctuidae; genus Athetis; species Athetis lepigone. The sequence goes on from CM066214.1 coordinate 8,016,397, forward strand.
TGGGAGCAGTGATAATAAGAGGTTGGTTGTCCGCGCTGTCCTCTCCGTCGCTGGTGCGTACCTTCTCTTTCATTTTCTCTAGTTTCTCCGGCTTCTCATCTTTCTCGCTCTTCTCGCTCTTGTCTGTCTCACTTTTGTCGGAATCTTTGTCTTTTCCGCGCTGCAATCAAAGTAAGTTCAGTAAGGGGGATTGAACAACTATGTATTGTTAACGTCGGTAAAAAAAATAAGGGGTGTCAATTAATACGTTATGGGAAGTTTATTGGGACAGAGGTAAGAAAAGATAAGCAGTTGTTAGCAGTGGTGTATTGGCCAAGATACTGGTATCAACTTATGCATAAGTTTAACACTCGGATATACTACAAACAATCGTTATGCGCCCACGGTTGTGTAGTGAGTAAGTCATACGGATAAAGAAATAATAGTACATCGGTTTCGGATATGGTTAAGAATATGAAATTATTTCAGATAGTCAGTTTCGGTTGCGGTTACATAGCTTGTGTATCTTCTAGGTCCAAAACATACCTGTGGCGCAGGCGGCGTGGGCGTGGAACAGCTGGAGGCGGACGAGGAGGCGGGCGGCTGGCGGTCGCGGTCGCGGATGAGCGAGCGGCCGGCGGGCGGGTGTCTCTTGTGTATAACATACCTGTGGCGCAGGCGGCGTGGGCGTGGAACAGCTGGAGGCGGACGAGGAGGCGGGCGGCTGGCGGTCGCGGTCGCGGATGAGCGAGCGGCCGGGGGGGGCGGGTGTCTCTTGTGTATAACATACCTGTGGCGCAGGCGGCGTGGGCGTGGACAGCTGGAGGCGGACGGGACGAGGAGGCGGGCGGCTGGCGGTCGCGGTCGCGGATGAGCGAGCGGCCGGCGGCGGGTGTTCTCTTGTGTATAACATACCTGTGGTGCAGGAGGCGGGGGCGTGGTACAGCTGGAGGCGGAGGAGGGGGCGGGCGGCTGGCGGTCGCGGTCGCGGATGACGACGAGCGGCCGGCGGGCGGGTGTCTCTTGTGTATAACATACCTGTGGTGCAGGCGGCGTGGGCGTGGAACAGCTGGAGGCGGACGAGGAGGCGGGCGGCTGGCGGTCGCGGTCGCGGATGAGCGAGCGGCCGGCGGGGGGAGTGCGGGCGCCGCGCGGGTGCGCCACCAGCGTCACGCCTAGCTTGCGATAGAAGTCCTCGTAGCTGTGTAAGAACCTGGTAACAGGTAACGTATGAATCTGCAGTTGTATGCAGAAAGTATGGCAGTAAATTACGTAGAATTATGCTGTTTTTAACCGATCGACCGTCACATTCACGTACATACGAGCGTATGTCCCGATGTGTATGTACACTAGAAAAAA